>CM028345.1:66772925-66810371 GCA_016618105.1 Dendrobium huoshanense
ATATATTCTGATTGAATAGAAAATAACAAAATTGGGTCACTTACATTTTCTCTGTTGTCAGAGATAAACCTCAAAACTTCTCTTTTTTCTTATTTCTCTCGTCTAGCATGAATTTACCGACTAATCTTCAACAACTTTCTTAAATTTCCTCTTTTACGATCTCTCTCTCTCAATTCAATTTCCCTCTCTTCCTCTCAGTTATTGCTCCCAACTCAATTTCTCTCATTTGGTTTAACTTAATAGAGTGGAACATTGTTATTTCTCGTGAGTTGTCTATTTTCACTTATGATCACTTTGGTTTGCTCATTCACGCAGTCTCATACTCTATTGTTTCTTCGTGTTTTAGTTAGGGGTTCAGGTTGGCTGAACCGACCTAGCCAATTCTTACATTATGGCACGCATTTTTGACGACTTAAATTACCATAAGGCTAAATGCTAAGTTGATCTTGTCCTTAAGAACAAGGATCATGAAGATCACCTTGACGATCAGAAAGCTATATTTGAGAGAATAAGATATTTTTATATCAAAATGAAACCTCTTGTGTCTCGAGGTATCATTAGGAAAGTTTTTGGGGTATATTGTCGTTACAGAGAAATCAAAATTGACTCCAATAAAATCAAGGTGATCATGAAAATATCATCATCGATAAGTCCTGATCTAGGACTAAATGTGTTTGTTGATGTTTTACCTTTGAAATTATTCGCTTTTGAAAGAGCAAGAGCAATTAGTCACTTCCAATGATTTAAACGATGAATGAAAACAATAAATCAATGATTTAGTTTAAGCAATAGATTATATGATAAAGATTTAGAACATAACCAATCAAATTGGATTTTACTTAATTTGAGTTTTTCGAAAGAAATTCCCTAATTAACATTTAAAATAGTCACTCTTTAAGATCCCTCACTCTCACTCTTAATAACTGGTTAAGCAGAGAAAACTTGCATAATCTTTATAATGCCACAATTGAGAGGGACTTGGAAGAAATAAGATTTGGGAAAGAGTTCACCTTTGCCCGGATTCAGAAGAAAGCTGTCACTGAACGAGAGATTGTCTTTTATCAATAGTGGTTTCAAGGGAGAAGAGGATTCATTCCATGTACTCTTCAACGGAGTGGTCGTTCTAAGGTCTATGTCTAAGAACGAAGACCAGAGAATGCCAATTAACCTTGATCGTCAAAAACGAAGACGTGATTATGTTCTGAATCATCCATACATAAGGGGCAACAAACTATGGATTGGGGCACTTCTGGACATCAAACAAAGGACTTATGAATGGCGGCACAGCAGCAAACGGCCTTTGCTGAAATTTCTGGACTGCAATTTTTATTTGTCCAAGAAATCTAGACAGCAGTTTTGCGAGGTGGAAATTCTTCGGAATCGATGTTCGATGGAAGGTAATAAGGACTAATTCCCAGTATGGAGGGGGAGGTAGTGGGGGGCTGACCATAAAGGAAGGAGAGGGGAAGTAGCTTCGAATTTTGTGTGTTGATAAAGGGAGGAAGGCAATTCAAAATCTAAAATTTAATTTCAAATTTTAATATTTGGAGAGGGAAAAGTTTGAATTTGAATTCTCCAAACAAAGAGGGAAAGGACGGTGTGGGGGGGGTGATTGGCTATGCCTAGGATAGGGGAGGAGATTTGGGGAATTAAGAGACTTGCCAAATCTTGTCTACTTGTTAAGGAAATATGATTTAAATTTAATAACCAATTAAATTTGAATTGGCATGATTAAGGAAACTTCCCTAATATTACTCGACTCTTTAAATAGGAAGAGATTTAGGATTTGAATTAAATTGGGACTTAATTCAATGATTTTCCAAAATTATTAGACACTATATTTGGAGAGTATTTGTCACGACCCAACCCGACCAGAACAAATCCCTTCGCGTTGGGCTGCGACAAATGATGAAAATTCATGATCTAGTTTTGGAATTTGTTTTAGACTTTCTTCTAGATATTCAAACAAACAGAAACACAGAGCTGCTATAAGCTTCAAATACATATAAAGACATGCATCCACTATTTTTTTTTTCTTTCATCAAAATAATCATATACAATACAGTGCATGGCTACAGACAGAAAGAACAAAACAGAAAAGTCATGACTGTACAAAAATCAAAAGTACAAAAATACTTAATCACTGATCAGACACTGAACGGCTAATCCAAGACTTCCTTCCCCTTCCCAGAACCTGAAAACCACGTAGAAAATAAGGATTAGCTAACAGCTCAGCAAGACTACACAAACCAATCAAAATCTCCAGAAATTCACATCAGAAAACACATGAGAAGCAGTTATTGAAATAGCCGTACAGAAATCGTATAATAGACAGAACAGATACTTTATCGAATAGAAATCAAATCACAGATACATGAATTCAAATCAGAGTGCAGAACAGATCTTATAGAACTTATAAAACTTTCAAATCACAGAATAGATCGGATCGTACAAATCAGAATTCAAATCAGATAAAATCACATTTCAGATATCACATATCCCTAACCCTGACAGAATCTCGATGGATTCTGGCCCCTTATGCCTCCCTTCCCTGATACAGACAGAATCTCAACGGATTCTGACCCCTTATGTCTCCCTTTGTGTTTATAGCATCAGAACATAACAAATATACAGAATTTTCATAACAGAACTTATTTTCTTTTCAGATTTTCCTGACACAGATAGAATCTTAAAAGATTCTAGCCCCTTATAACTCCCTTATGATATCACAACACATCAAAGCATTCAATTCAGAAAATCAGATTTCATTAGAAAAATCGTCAGCGGCATAACGACAGTATACGGAATTTACACAAAATTCACAGATTCAGAAATTTACCAAATTACCACAAATAATACACAACAACATTGTAAGACTTTCATTGTACTGAAGCAACATTTTTCAACATCCTGATAATTCGTAGTTCGATTAAAACGCCGCATAATCCAAAATACCCGGTAAAAATCTTCCAGAAAATACTCAAAATGTGCACAAATATCATCTAAAAACTTACCAAAAGTTACGCGGTAAAACTTTTATCAGTACAAAATAATACCAGAATTTCACTAACTGAACCAAAATTCGAAACAGAAAAGTCGTCAAAATCCTCGTTTCTGAAAATTGAGAAAGGCGGAATGTGCCTTACCTTGAGTTTATCAATTTTCTCAACTGCAGCTATGGACGGAAACAGACAGAAGTCGCCCAAAAATTACTTTTTCTTCTTTTTCCTTTGGTTTTCTCTCTCCTGCCCTTTTCTCTCTCTTCAAAAAGATCTCATTTCCATATATATCCAACCAGATCGTCCCGGATGATCCAAAATTGTCCTGGGATGATTTGCCCTTTGGACGAATTTCTTTCAGACGAAATAGTTAACGTTCCTGGACGAGTTGATCTCTGGAAAATTTTCGTACGGACGAACTTCCCTGTCCCCAAAACCTGTACTGATCGTCCCCGGACGATCCAACTTCGTCCTGGACGATCATGGAAGGAAAACAACTTTCACAGTATTTAGGTGTTTGAAAATCAGGGTTCCAAAGGAGGGGTGTGGCAGGCGGCTAGGGAAAGGATGTGGGGCTTTGGCTGGCAGCTTGGAGGGGAAGAAGAGGTTGGGGGACCGACGACTTGAAGGAGGAGGTGGGGTTTTCTGGGCTGGCGGCTAGGAGGAAGGAATGGTTTCGTCCTAGTGTTTGGGTGGAGTTCGGCCAAGTGAGAAAGATGGGACGTGGTGGCTGGCGGTTTAGGGTGAAGACAGGAGAGGAGGTTGGTGGAAGAGGTGGACTCTAAGTTCTAATAGGTTGTTAGACCTAAAGATTTGCCCCAAGACTAACCAAGAGGGGGGTGAATTGGTAATTTCAAAATTCTCTTGGAAATTTAGAAAATCAATTTTAGATTTAATCATAATGACATTTTCATAAAATAATTTTTTCAGCAACAAAATTAAAATTTGCAGAAAATAGAAATGCAGTAAAAGTAAAGACAGAAAAACACAGAATTTTATAGTGGTTCGATCCAACTAGACTTACGTTCACTCCCTGAAGGCTCCATCTTCAGGTATTGCACTATACCAAAGTGACTCTCTTTTTGCTCCCACAACAAAGCGGAGAATCCCTTGCAATAACCTCTCTTTCACCAAACCCCAGTACGACAGAGTATCGTCATCCTTTCTCACCCTCATGGTGTCGGCAGAGAACCGGCGTCCTATCACACCCTCCTGGTGTCGGCAGAGTACTAGCGTCCTTTTACACCCTCCTAGTGTCGGCAGAGTATCGACGTTCTTTCTCACCCTTCTAGTGACGGCAGAGAATCGGCGTCCCTTCACACCCTTATGGTGTCGGCAGAGTATTGGATCTTCTCCAAAGATCTTATCTCAAGAGTCCTCATAGAAGTGGGGAAGAGATTTTCACCTTTGGGCAACCTTGTGAACCCTTCACAAATTCCACAAGCAAGATATCTCAATATACTCCCAAACACTCTCATTAAACACTCTCACTCTCACTCTAAAAAAAATCGCTAAAGAAGTCTGTTCAGTCAGTTTTTAGGACCCTTATATAGAAAGGACAAGAAAAACCATCCAGAAAAATGAAAATTTCAATTTGACTGTCTTGGATCGTACAGTACGATCTTACTTCGTACGTACGAACAGTTCAAAAAATCCTTGTACGATCCTGAATGATCTAGTTTCGTACTCTGTCAGTCGTATCAACGAACTGGCATCGTACAAAATGAATAGTTAAAAATTGAACAAGTTCGTCCGGTATGATTTCGTACGAATCCATTTCATATTATGATCGTCATTTGCTTGAACCCCACATCGTACAGTAAGAATTGTTTAAATCAAATCATGCTTTGTTTGGTATGAATATGGACGAGCCCATTTTATACTCTGGACGTCATCTGTACGAAAATAATTTCGTACAACACTAACAAGTCAAAACATTTTCATGTTCGTATGGACGAACTAATATGCACCTATTTCGTACTCTGGACGTTGTCTGCACGAAACTAATTTCGTATAGTAAAATCAATTAAAAAATGGTAAGTTTGTTTGGGACAAACTGGTATGTATTCATTTCGTACTCTAGAGTCGTCTGTACGAATCTAACTTCGCACAGTACGAACAGTTCAATCGAAAAATTCTAAGGCATGATTCGATTAACTTTTTTCTGGAGGAGCACTTAGGTCAAATCTTCTCGTACGATTCCAGAATAGTACAATAACGATTAGTTTTAAAAATACAAGTTTTGACTCTCTCCTAGTGTGTGTGTGCTCAATTTTCGAATTATAATCACACACTCTCTGACTCAAGAAAAAGAGGAAAAATATAGAATTTAATTACAAGAAACCCTAAAGTAAACTGTCTAGAAGACTTCAGCAGTCTGAAGTATAATTTTCATGAAATATTAGTACACACAAACAACACAAACAAGATTTTTCCAATGTGTTAAGAGAAATAGTAATCAACACAATAATATTTTGGTATCATCAAAAACTCATATGATATAAAAGCATATATTTGAAAACTAAGTTGCAACATGGACCACGAGCCCGGACGCTTCCTGCAGCTGGTGGGTGATACGTTGCCCTCACTTAAGGACTTAGAACACTAACAAGAGCTCTCAAACTCACCAAAACACAAATGTAGTAAATTTTCTTAATAATATTCATCATTTCCTCAAATGGAAGAGGGGGCTTTAAATAGCCAAAATACAATAGCAAGATAAAAGACAAATGCCCATAAGGGTCACAAACAACTACTCCATCAAATGAGGGTAAAAACAAAAAAATTGCGATAATAAATCAAATCCACATATAATAATAATAAACTCAATCAAGGTTTTAAAAGGCGAAATCGGGAATCGAGGCGTTTTTTCTATGCAAGGCGAGGCGTAAGCCTCAAAATGATTAAAATAAATTAATTTAAAACTATAAATAATGACAAAAAATAATAAAATATTATGTCAACTATGAATTTGAAGATTTGTTTCAAGATAATATTACTATAATACAAGATTTAAAATAAACTCACTTAAAATTAAAACATCCCCTTACGATCAAGACCCAAAGCAGACTTATCATCGCTTTGATTGTCTTCAGAAGAATGTTCATAATTAATGTCAAAGTCATCCCCAAACTTTTCTACATCTATAGCATTTTTTTCTTTATCTCCTATATCAGTTAATATTTCATTAGCTCTAAAATGAAACAATAGTAACATACAAAATAATTCATTATATTTAAGAATACCTTTGAATTTTTTTGAAGCTCCAATCTCATTTTGTTTTTTTTTTATATAATTGGGTAGTTGCTTCATTGTCTTCTTTATTGACATTAGTTTCTCCTTCTACTTCAACTTTAAAAACATCAGAATTCTTAGAAGTAACCCATTCATCATCAGATTGTAACTCATCAATAAGCAAATGATCAATTTCATTCTCAATATTTTCTTGATTCTACAATTTGAGATGTCTATCTTTCAGTTTTTTGTTAAACATAACATAAACTAGTTTGTTCGTTCGATCTGCCGCCAATCGATTTCTTCTCTTTGTATGAAATTAAATGAAGATGCTGCAATTACGCTCGCATGGAGAAGCCGAACGCGTTAGGCTAAAAACTTTAACTGCAAAAGCTTTCAATTCAGGAATATCATCTCCAAACTGAGCCCACCAACGTTCTACATGAAGACAAACATAGTATTTTATGAATATTGGTTGAAGTAGAAGGCTTGAACATAAATATTAACATTAAAATTTTAAGTACACAAATTATAAACATACAAGGATCGTGTTTTGTAGCATGCTTGTGCTGCTCTAAATCAAAACATTCACTTCTTCAAATGAAAATCCTCAAGTTGATCATTCACTTTGAGGTAGTATTCTTCAGAAATGAGTTTGTCCATACATGCATACAAACCAGTTTTCACCTCTATGTTAACATGAAAATCCTTATCATAATGAAATTGGGGGTTTAAATAGTACGCAGTAACATGTAAGTGTTGGTGTAAATGTCGATCCCACTTTTCATCTATAATATCTCATATTTCTTTGTAGGCACTTTCTTGACCTCCCAATTCTTTTGCAATGTCTTCTTTAGCCATATTCATTGCTTCATAAATAAATCTCATAGCCTGGGCCCTCTCACCATCAACTATTCTAAGCACTTTTACTAATGGTCATGTTATCTTCAAAGCATAATTTGTTCTGCGCCAAAATGAATCGTCTTTCATAACAATCTTTTTAACTTGTTTTCCTTCTTGTTTTTTGGCCTATGAACTATTATCCCACTCTTCAGAAGCAAACATTGCTTCTAAAGTTTGTCTTAACTCTTTGAATCTCTGCAATGTTAAATATGCAGTAGCAAATTTTGTAACATAAGGTCTAATAATTTCCTTGTCAGTGAATTTTCTCATAAAGCTGAGTACCTAAGAATGATTGTATATAAACTTACTAACGAATTTGACCTTCAATATGGTTGATTTATGTTGGGGCAACTGTCCCAATCTCTCAAGCATCAAGTCAATACAATGTGCAGCACAAGGAGTCCAGTAAAGGTGAGGCCTCTTCTCCATTAACATTCTCCCCGCAGCTTTGTATGCACTTGCATTATCAGTAACAACCTGTACTACTAAGGCATCTCCCACTTCCTCCACAACTTCATCCAACATTTCAAACAATAATTGTGCATCCTTTACAAAGCTTGAAGCATCTACTGATTTGAGAAAAACTGTTCCATATGGATTGTTGACCAAGAAATTAATAATACTTCTATGTCTCAAATATCTGACCAATTATTTGACATTATTGTCACTCCTGTCTCAATCCAAGTCTTCTTAACATCACCCACCATTTTTGAAGTTGTCTTAACCTCATTCAGCATCCAAGTCATCAGCTCATACATGCTTGGAAGTTGTAGTCCTCTTCCATAGCTTCCAACAGATCGTAACATATTGATCCATGACGGACTCCTAACAACATTAAATGGAATCCCATTTTCATAGAAGAATCTGGCGATGTCCAAACAAACTCTATTCCTGAGTTCTTTTGTAGTTGTAGGAGGCTGAATATCCTGAGTATTTATGTTTTCATCGTTATCAATATTTAACATAAATCTATCCATGGGCCCTGACTGCCTCGGTCAGAAGAAACTAGATGGCTTACAGTACTAGAACCTTCATGCTGTGATCCATAGTAAGAAGAGTTTCCTATCATCTCTTCCATATTTTTTTGTGGGGCCTCCTTTATAGTGGCAAATTTCTTTAAATAATATGTACATTATTTTTCACCTCATCAGGTACTTTTGCACATGATCCCACATTGACATGAGTTCAGGCTAGATGATCATTCAACCTCTTGACGCCACCAGTTATGCGTTTCTCACAAAAATTACATTTCATGTAAACATATCCCTTCTTTGCACTTTCACCTGACACTTCAACTTGAGTTCCATATTTCCATGTAGGATATTTCCTTCTTGTGCCACTAGTCATGCTAATAATTTATAGAAATATTAAATAATGAACATAAAAAATCAACAATATGACAACATGAATACAAAAATATACCGGTCTGCCGGGGGTCCAAGGGGGTGCTGCCTCCAGGCTGGGTTCGACGTAGCAGTACCGAGTATGTACCTAGCGTACTGAGCATGTATCTAGTAGTACCGAGCATATACTTGCTTGGTACCGAGCGGTACTAGCTCGGTACCGAGCATGTACCTAGTGGTACCGAACATGTACCGCTCAGTGCCGAGCATATACTTGCTCGGTACCTAGCGATACCTAGCAGTACCGAGTATGTACTAAGCGGACAAATGAAAGAAAGCTAAATCAGGAGTTGTTCAAGCTTTCGTTACTGCACGTCAAAGTCAAGGCCCACAACACTTGCTCTTCCGACCTAATCAAGGCCTGAACGTTTCTTGCACTCACAACTTCAGCTTCGTTTCCTGCTTTTGAAACCGTTATTGATTTCGGCTTCGTTTCCTGCGTTGTCTCCTTCCGACTTCGTCTCCTGCATTCACGGTTTCGTCTCCTTCCCTCATGGCTTCGTCTCTTTCCCTCACGGCTTCGCCTCCAGTTCGCCTTTCAATTCTCACAGGAAGCCCTAATCCTATACACGAACACGAATCGACTGCATCGTATTTACATATATACCGAAGAAAAAATTTTGAAGCGGTGCCTCGCACTGCCTCGAGGCATTACGCTATGATGCGTACGCCTTGTGCGAAAAAAAATCGTAGGCTTTGCTGGATGGTTCGAGGCGTAAGCCCCGATACGCATGACTTCCGCCTCGACTTGAGGCGCGACTCAATGCGGACGTCTCGTCCGCTTTTTTAATGGTTGAACTTAATACAAATGATAGCTCAAAAATAAAGTGGTGTGATTGTGGCCGTTGATCGTCGGCCCCTTTTCTTGTAGACTTTCCATGGTTGGATGTCCTCATCAAGTCCCAGCGAGTTTAATTACTTACAAGGCCAGCTTTCATTTATTCAATGATTCTGATCAAATTTGTTAGTTGAAGGCTAATGGGAGGGATAATTAATCATATCAGCATACACCTGTGGGAAACATGGAACCAACTCATAAAGTCATTGCAAAATGGGGGCTAATATTTGTGTTGTGTCTTATTTGCTATCTAAGCTTCTTTTAAAAATATGACCCAAAACCACAAACTCTCTTAGAGGAGCTGGGTTTGAACTTTTGGAGCCCACACCAAAAACCACCTCCCAAACAAGCCCAAGGTAATAAATCTAGTGCCATTGTCCAAGGAAAATCATCCAATGTCTACCGCCTACATCAACTACATATAAGAACACAACCAACAAGACCACACAATCATCCTAATGCAGCCATCTTAATTCTTTTGAGAACTTAAACTAAATTATATAATGGTTAACACCATCCCATATCATATTAACTAACATGAAATTTTGAAATGCAATACATCCCTCTGTATTTTTGTATGTGTGTATCTTCATGTTTGTGTGTGTGAAGTAATGGCATATAAGATTAGAGAGTCATCTTAGATGGTTTGGTTACATAAAATTGCAGCCTTCCGATGACCTGATTTTGAGAGTAGATGTATTAAATTTGGCCTATGTTAAGAAAGGTAAAGGTAGATTTAAGTAGACTTGGTTAGAAAATATTAGAAATGACTTTTTTTTAAGATTTAAATGAGAATTTGACTCTTAACATGGCACAATGGAGAAAAATGATTCATGTAACCGATCCCATATAGTGGGATAAAGGCTTTTGTTGTTGTTGTTGTGTGTGAAGTAATAGAATGAGATGGGCATTGAAAAGTAGATAAGATGCCTCAATTGTGAACTTGATAATATATGCTCAGGCCCTAGAATGCGAATCTTTTCAATGCATAGTTAGTCTGAATAATTGTGGCCCATATAATACAGATATTTATGTGTTTTAAGATAGAGGTGTTGATGAGCGCTTATTTTCTTCTTTGAACTGTGAGAAGGATGAGAGGGAGAAAGTTAGGGAGGAAGATAAAAATCGTGTAAAGTGTGAAAAATTCATCTAGTACTCTAATTTTCTAGAGTCTTGGTTGTTAGGTTTTTTAATTTTCGAAAGTCTTGGTTGTTAGATCAACGAGAGAGGGAGAAGGATTTAATGTGTTTGTTTAAGGGATTTTACCCAAAGGAGTTAGTAAGGTACTCTTTCGAGAGAGATAGAGCTCGAGTTAGTAACAAAATCCTGTTAAAATTTAATATTAAATTAAAATGTTGTTTTTAAGCCTAAACTTTGAAAACATAGCGAAGTTCATTCTCAGTTGTTCGTTTGTTTTTATTTCTAAATGTTTGGTAATGTATCCATCTATACAGGTGGCAAGGCAGAAAAGGCTCGTTCTGGAAATTCATTTAATAATAATTCATTTGTGAATGGTTATCATATAAAACGCATTTGAAATCTAAGTAGGTCCTTGGGCTAGCTTATTTATTGACATCCCATAGTTCTTATTTTTGTATGTACTTATGCATTGTTTATAGGTCACTGATCTTCATGTATGTTTGTCCCTATTGAATATTGACAGGGATTTAAATATTGATTACGTAAACCAGTCAATCAGAATTATCTCCAATTTAATAGCAGCTGGAGTGCAGCAGTCTTCTGCCGCGCTTGATGACATTTTAAGTGTGCTACTTGATTTTACAAATTTCATTGTTAAACTGAAGCTTTCTGACGCCCATGGATTAATAATAAAGGTACTCACAAATTTAAGATAAATGTGTTTGTTTCCTGTGAATCTCGTTTTCTTTCTATGTTTATTAATTATTTAATTAGTTGAAAAATCCGGTGCTTTGATGAACTTTCACTGGGGTAAAGTGCTGCCAGCTTCATGAGCATCCGCACACTTTCATCCATGTAATGTTGAATAGGCTAACCTACATGCTTTTAATGCAGAGCCTATCAATTTTAAAAAAGTTATTGGATAACAATGGAAGCGGAGTCAGAAGTTCTTATGCTAGACATTGGGTTGCCCTCAACAGACTATATTCACAGGTAACTCCTTGCTATCTAGAACAATTGAATCAGCAGTGCATTTTTTTTCATACATTCCTCATCGAAGCAGATTTTGATCATAGTCAAGGACACATCTGGAAGAATTTTCTACGAGTCTACTGCCTGCATTGCAATAATGTTATCTCGAGTTGCTTTGGGATTTAAAAAATCAGTGGCAATTGACGTTCCTGAGAAGGTTTCTGCTACGTTTTCTCCAGAGGAAATTCTCATTCAAATAGTTGATAATGCCCGAACTTCAGGAATTGGGGAGGTTTTGTGTGAATGTTTGGTAGTTTCAGGATCTAGTCTTATGTCAGGATCTTCAAATATGGTGCCTGCTGCATGTGAAGCTTGCAAGGCTATTTGGTATCTGATTGAAGCATTGGAGATTAATTCAATGTGTCCACCAAGTTATTTTTTTCCATTGAATGATTCTCGTTCTAAGTATGTGTTCCAAACTGATATGCAGACGGAAAAACAAGGCTTATTATCTCATACAGAAGCAGCTAATGTGATTGAAATGATCAGGAAAATATTCCTTCAGTCAAAAGCTATGCAGACTGCCTTTTATTATTGTTTCCACAATGGTTTAGAGTCGGCTCTTCTTGCTGGTCTTCAGGTGACTTTATTTTCTTACGTTGGCCTTCCCTCTTGTCATAAGCGCATATGGAGAATATGGTTCTTTTTGTAGTGTTTTACAAGGATTCACATTTTTCATAACCTTTCATCAGGTGCACTACATGTTGTCAAAAGTATCCTATTATATTCCCGCTTTTCTCTTTCTATCTCCTATCTCAAAAAAATTTTTACTTCCACGTTGGAATCTTGCCCATAACCACGATGAAGTCAATTTCCTCATCTTTAATGGAGAGCTGCACTATGTGGGAGAGGCTTACATCGAGTAGAGGAAGTGACTGGGATGGGTTTTCATGACAGGGAGATCTTGTTTCTCCTGAAGGGGAATTGTGGCACTGTGCTTTAGAAGTTGGCTATTTTTCCCATTGGTTTTTCCCCCCTGTTTTCTTTTTTTAGATTTTCATGTTCTTTGAAATATTTTTTTATTGGTTTTCTAGGGAAATGAAATATAGCAGCTGAAACTGGTAAAAGTAGGAAGAACATTTCCTAGCTTGTGATTTCTCTCCAAACCTACCGAGCATCTCCAAGGATGGGCATTTTTCTTATTTTTGCTCTCTCATGTTTTTCTTGATTAGAGTATAGTGAGAGTATCAATTCCTCTAAAGGCTTATACTAGTTTTTTTTTTTTTTTTTCTTTTTTAAAATGCACTTAGAAAGAGACCTTTGTATGCTGAAAGATTGTTAGCCTTTGATGTTCTGCTGATGTAGATCCATGGTGAGGAGGAAAAGGAAATAGATGGGTCGAGGGAAAACATGAGTGGTGAGGAAATAGATTGGTCAAGGGAGGACATGAGTGGTGAGGCATCTTAGAGAGAGAGAGAAAGAGAGATTTTGGAATTTGATAATGGCGTTTGATATACAAATGGAGAAGGGTGATCATACATATGTAGAGATAAATGAGAGTTGTAGTGATGATGATAATGAAGATGGAGATTATGAGTGTATTGAATTATATGACTGAAGAATTTCATGATAGTGATTATCAGATGCAAGAATATAATAATTTGTTTGAAAATAATGTAGATCATTACGTTGATTTGCAGAGACTTAGGATAAACAAAAATAGACCATCTAATTTTTTTGATGGATATTCTACTAAAATTTTAAAGGGACAAGAAATGTCTTTTTTTTGTAATTACAAAAACTAGAAGATGATCAAAGACTAACAGAAATATTGTCTTTTGTAATGGCAAAAACTACTTCATTTGGTTGTTTGATAATATATATTTTATCGAATAGATTGATTTTTTTTTTTTTTGTGCGAGGAACTTATGGTTAGAAAATATTAGAAATGCCTTTTCTTTATTAGATTTAAATGAGATTTTAATTCTTAATAGGACACAATGGAAAAAAAATAGTCATGTAGCAAAGCCCACATGGTGGGATAAAGGCTTGATGATGTTGTTGTGAGGAACTTTTGCTAAGATGTATGAACTTCTCAAATGTCACACCACATTTTGACCTCCCTTTATAGTCAACCTGGAGTATAACAGAGAAGGACAATCTAAACATGCCCCTTCTTACTGACACTCATTTTGAACTGCTTCTATCAGAATCAAATGAGTAAAAAGTAATCCATTAATCTATTAAGTTTTATACTTAAGAACAAGAAGCATGTAATATACCTTAAATAAATTTCAAATATAATGCACATCTCCAAAGAAATGCAGAGCTTTACTAAATTTTTAAAATTTACTTACATACTTAAAAGTGTTTGTATAGCTCATCTCTTTGTACACTTCAAAGTATATGTACACAAAAAGTTTAATCCCCTTTTTCTCTATTTCCCTATTGGCTCATTCCTCTTTCATGCAGTACAATCATTGCTAATATGTTAGGAATCAATAAAATACGCAAGCAATGTATAAAAAATCAGAATAAACATAATGACCACTAATGTAAAACACATGTAAATTTCTATATTAAATATAAGAAATACATACCATCGCTTTCTGTTTTGTTTAGTTCTCAACATCTTTATATATGTCATAGGATTGCTATAAACTTTTGCACCCTTCCAGTTTTCCAATTCAAGGTTTGGTCCAAATTCCCAACTTTTAGAATTGAAGCTTGATGGGGACATCAGTTGGAGAGTCTACCGTCGACGTGGCCGTAGATCTACGGCCACGATGTACCCGATGTATTTTTGATTTCAGCATGATTGTTTTAGTTGATGTAATTTTATTTCTGCACTTTTCCCTTTTTACCCTTGCTTGAGGGATTGAGTCTTGTAGCCCCTCGAGGGTATTTTAGTCTTTTTATTTTTATGACATTGTAATGGGCTATATATAGCCTCCTTCTTGTATTTTCATGGTTGATGAATGATATGACAAATTTTCTTGCATTGGTCTTCTTGAAGCTTTCTTTTGTAAGAGCTTGAGAGAGAGGTTGAGAGCTAGGTGGAGCCTAGGAGAGGCCACCCGTCGTACCCAACAGTCACCACCGGTGGCTCTTGGTTTTTCTCGTCTTCCTTCTTCCATTATTCTCCGTTTTCCACCTCCGGCCTCTCATCCACCACCACAAACCTTCCCCTCTTAACCTCACCTCCCAAAATCCCTTTCCTCAAAGAAAATTCGCCCCCCTCCCATTCATCCCGCCGGCCACCATCTTGACCGCCGGCCTCCCCACCGTCCACCACCCCTCCCTTCCACCCATCACCGGCCTTCCCCATACCATCTCCATGAATTTCAGATTTTGAAATTCAAGGTGTAAGTTTTCAAATTTGGCCGATGCCAAAATAGGAAAGTTTTCAATGAGAATTCAAATTTCAAATTTTGAATTTGAGTGGATTTGAGATTTTCTTAATTAATTTGGCAAAGCAAATTAGGAAACGCATAACTCCCTTCTTTCCTCACCCCACCCATCCATGCATGCCGCCGGCCCCCCTTTCATGCCCCCCTCCTTTAATGCTCTATTAAGGGGTGTTAATGCATGATGTTTGAAATTCAAAATCCACGACTCTTCCCTCCAATTTTACTTAAATCTGAAAATAATTTCAGATTTGGGAATTAGACAAATTCTATTCCACCTAACCTAGCCTCCCCTAACCCTAGCCGCCTCCCCCTTCCTCATAACCCGCCGGCCACCCTCTCCCCACCGCCCCTCTCTCTTTCTCTTTTCACCCTCCTCTCAAGGCATAGCTCCTACTTCGATTGAAGATGGAAGATCAATCCGGAGCTTGAAGTTTAGCCTTACATCTCACGACGTTTCTTCGATAAAACTTCGCCTAGCCTTGGACGGAACAATCATTGGAAGGTACGTGGGATTTCTACGACGTCTCTCCGTGAAGGTGATCCTTTTCTTTCTTGATTCTTTTACTTTTGAATTCCGAATTCTTCATGAGAATTTGTTCAAAGCGAGAGATTGTGTCCCTTTATTGCCATCCACTAGCATTCGTAGGATTTGTTACTTCTTCGCTTTAGATCTCGTTGTTAAACAAGGGTTAAGTTGGAAACTACTTCGCATGCAACGTCTTATTTTTTTCTATGTGTTTTGATCTAGCTTAGTCTCTTGTGTAGTTTAGCCTAAGCGAAATAACTACTTAATTGTTTTACATTGTTGTTTTAATCGCTTTAACGAGAATCTAAAGTTGCTCTTGAAATCCTTTTGTGCAAATCTCCAATTACGCATATAGTTCTACATCAAAGCTACTCTCTCATTCAAGGCTGGGTCTGAATTCCTAACTTTTAGAATTTTGAGAGTGTAGACTTACCTCGTCAGCTCCTTCGTTTTTGCTTGCATGGGCATATCTCACATATATGACTTATTTTGCTTTCCTAATATCATTTCTTTTTAACCATCATAACATATGTTATTGTAGTCATTACTCTATAAATCAACATATTCATACATGTTCATACATGAATAAACTGAAATAAATGCTATTGTAAATATAGCAAATATGAATTTGCAATTAGATAAAACTTTTACCAATTCGTATAGTATCGTTTGGGTATCTCAGCTCATTTTTCCGATTAGTCGGATGAACTAGTTCAACTAAAGTACCCTGACTCTTTTTCCTTTTATATACCATCTCAATTACACTCTTCTTCATTCAATCCAACCCCCTTTACTCTCTTCCCTGATTTCTAAAATTAGTTGTAGCAACTTTCAGCCCCTCCACATGTTGCCTCCAGCAATTTCCAGAGAACAAAAAGACTTACTGGTGACAGGAATGAAGGGAAACTACACACATCAACTGCTTTCCAGTAATTTCAGCAGTCTAACAGCAAACTACAGGAGTTCAACATCAAATTACAGTAGTCCTTTACCTATTTTTCCTTCACTATTTCCTGAATTCAGCATTTAGCAGCAGCAGTCTTACTTAGATTAAGCAAACAACACCTAATTTCAGCCAAACCACAATTTTAGCCACTAACTACAACATCTACCTAATATCCCTTACCTTGTTTTGCTGAAATTTTCCCCCACAGCAGCCTGCATTAGCTCTGTCCATCAGCACCTGCTCCATCTCTGCTCATGGTTTGAAATTTTCTGCAAACAACAACTTCAAAACCATTTTCCATTCGCCTCCCCATCCTCTAGATTGCAGATTTCGCTCGACAATAGAGAGCTGCTTCAAATGCAAGAGAGCATCGTGGATGGGAGGGGAAAATTGGCCTTAGTTAAAGAAGGAAATTCCATCAAGTATTATTATACTATATTCCTAACTCCAGTAATTCTTTCCAAAACACACCCAACCGCATGATCTAATAAACCCATTGCATGCCTTGCTTAGTGGATATGTGTGACAACCGGTTCATCCGGCCGGTTCAACCGAACCGGCCGGCCCACCCTTTAATACCGCGAACAGAAGGGTTCGCGGAACAGAAGCAGTTCGCGAAACAGAGAGGGGCGGGCGACGGGCGTTCGTGTGGGAAAGCAAGGTGAGTTTCGTTTTTCTAATTTTAGCACACGATTGTTTTCAATGATAGGAAATAATGATTTCTTTTCATTCTTATCGTTATCAAAGTGTTATTTTGGGAGAGATTGGAAGAACGAGAGAAACGGACGATAAGGATTAAGGGAAAGGTTTGTTGATTTCCTTTTTGGAATTTCTCGTATAAATTTTCTTCCTTTACTTCATTCAAAGTGAATAATATGTTTCTTGAAGGATAGGGAAGAGATTGTAGCGAAGAAAAAGGAAATTGGAAGAGAAGGGATTTTGAGAGTTTGAGAAATTCTCATTCGTAAGTGAAATTCTTTTTATATAAGTTTATTAGGGGATTATAAATTTAAGTTTTACATGAAAGTTATTATTTGAATTTTAGGGTTTTAGAAAGTGAAAGATCAAGTTGTATGTGTTGATCCCGCGAGAATTTTCAGTGAATTACAGAGGACTTGGACTACAAAAATCTAAAATTGATTTGAGCATAATTCAAACATAAAAATCAATTTTAATAAACTTTGATCAAATAATGTTTTACCTACACTTGAAATGAACTCAAATCTAATTTGATTTGAAATTGACTTGATATGTGAGACATTCAAATAGAAATTTTCAATGTTTTTGTACTAAAAAAAATGGTAAGATTATTTGAGTCCTTATTAAATCATAAATGATATTAATTACACAAATAATTCTAAAAAGATTGTGAGTATTTTAACTTCATATCGATGAGTGATAATGGGCATTGACTTTGGCTCCAACTACAACTACAAATTGATTAAAAAAAAATGCAAAAACAACTATGTCTTGTTCTACTGACAATTTGACTTGATAGGAGAATTTTCTTAAAAAGATTTGAGAGCCTCTTATGCGATTGGGATGAAGAATTTGAAGGTGATATTTAAATGAAACTTGAAACCATGAGTTAAAGGGTATACTCATATTGCAAAGATGAAAATGTAAGAGAAAACTATTTTGAGGAAGGTTAAAGACTGCTGTCATTGTCACCTCAATCTTCTTCTTAATGAAGTTGTGTTCGATTAATAAATTCTAGAAGTTGAAAATAATCATGTCAAAGACTAGTTCTCCAAAACTTACATTCACATCTAACTATATGGCATCTACATATAGAGATGGGTCAAAGAATATGTGAAATATACATGAGTCATTCTATTGGCCATCAAATATGTTTTAAGCTCCAACATGACACTAAAGTATACTACAATTCACCTATAAGAAGGAATAGGGAATTCGTAGTGCCCACAACAACTAGTTTGCAAGCAAGGACAAAGAGCTTGTATCAAATAAATTAGTCTACTTATGGGAGATAATATGAGAGCTTCTAGCGAGCAAGATAATTCTCCTACGAATACTAACATGATCTCCTACTATCCATTGAACAAGCATTTTCTGTAAGCTATGTTGAGTGGGATATTAACAGCAAAGGGATATCTTCTATGTGCTATAAATGAAATCTAATTTGGAATAACGCCACCGGATCCGCAACATGTGTGCAAGCGGACACAAGGCGTTCGTAGGCCCTTAAATGAAATTTTGGGCATTTCCTAAATAAAATCATTCTCACAAATTGATCATATTTAAATATTTTTAAATTCCCCCCTATGTATTAAATATGATCTCTAAAACTAAATAAATTCCTGCATGTGCTCCGACAGAACTATTAAAGTTACAAACTCAAATCGTCGAGAATGCTGCGCAGGGTCAAATGCTACAACCCGCATGTGCTCTGATCGTAATATCTAAGTCCCAAATTCAACGATTCGAGAATGCTGCGCGGGCCAAATATTCAAGTTTCATCCTCCTCCTGTAAAGGACTGGAGTTGACACGACTTGAATAACAAAATGCATCCCAAAATTCTACAAAAATACAAGCGACCTCAACTTCACCCCGATGATGGCCGTGTTGATTGGAAATCTCAACCGGAGGGGTCAAATTTCAAATCTCAAATGGGTCAAATCTCAAATCCAATCACCCCGATGATGGCCGTGTTGATTGGAAATCTCAACCGGAGGGGTCAAATTTCAAATCTCAAATGGGTCAAATCTCAAATCCAATAAAAGTCCAAATTTTTGAAATAAAATCAATCACCTAAAAAACTCAAAACTAAAAATCATCCACCTCCCGCAACCATTTGTCAGGGGTGATAAATCTGAAATTAACCTCAGTTCACAAAGAGCGAATGTGTGTTGGGTGTATCACTTTGATTCATCCTCAAATAGTCTCTTGCCAACAGGGACGTGGCACGTGCCCTCTGATCGGGTGGTTTTGCTGCAAAATGACACCATTATATTACGATCACGGCCAAAGCCCGTATGTTCCCTAAAGGCGTCAAACCCTTGAGCGATGGATCATAGGGAATATTCAATAGGCATAAAGCCCTCTGTTAGCTAAGGTGGATTCAGATATATCCCCTTAGACAAACACCAACCCAGGTCTACAAGGTATTCTTGGACGAAGCAACCCATGGCTGTCGACAAGATGCCTTCTGTCAGGTTGGGTCAACTACCTCCTCTGACTAAGTAGACCAGGGATCATGATAGCCCGGGACGACGGAACCATGGGATCTTGATCGGGCTCGTCTTCATTCCCCCCACCACCAGTTTTAAGTTTATGGTGATAAATTCCAAATTTCCAATTTCAAAATTCAAATCCAAATTCAAGAGTTAAAACCCTAAACTATTGCTATTATACGATAGGTTTATAACTTATTTGACCTCTTTTATGACTAGCCTTAATCGAAAGTTCTCTCTTGTTATCAGGAGGGGTAATTAACTATAGGGGCTTGCGCCTATAGGAAACCAGAACTCAGATCAAAAAGTCCTCACCAAATGAGGGCGAAATCTCTGGGTAGTGTCTTATCTACAAACCCAATCTGCCTTCTGAAAATTCCCCCGGGATCACACATCCCAAAATTGGAATTTTTCGGAGCCCACATCTTCAGTTTTCAAAGTTTTAATTTAAAGACTATAATGTATGAAATGTTGAAAGATTTAAAGCTTAAGTAATTGTAATCATTATTACAATAAGAAATAAATGAATTGAATAAATATGAATGATAAGAAAATACCATATGTATTAAAGAAATATTGAAAAGAAACGACATACTAAATAGAATAGAAATGTTATGGTAAATGTAAAAGAAATGATATATATGAATATTTCAAGAGTTCACCCCCTTATGGTACTGGCTGGGGACGCCGTACTCGTGCACAAAAATGGAAAAGGAAAAGGCTATGGAAATGGAAAAAGATTATGGAAATGGAAAAGGAAATCAAATGGAAAAGGTTGTACCTTCGGGTACTTTGAGACGATGCTCCTGTGCAAAGCAAATGGAAAGAAAAGAAATATGATTGAAAATTTAAGCTACAAAATATTTTATATTATTTTGAAAGAAATTATTCAGAGATGTATAAAGTATTGAAAAGAATAAAGTAATGTAAAGAAATAACGATGCCTAATAAAGAATAATTATGATGATTATTATATAATTCCCACTGAGTTTACTTAGTAAACTCAAACCACAAGTTTAAATATTTCAGGTAAGTTCCTAAAGAAATAATGGCTGAAAGAGAAGAACATGTTTACAGAAGGCGAGGTGCAAATGAGAACATGTAAAATATATTTGTGTTTTAATGGCTCTTTATCATGAATGTAGTATTATGTATATTGAATTTTATCATCCGACTTTTCGTACCTGCCTCGTTAGATCGAGCATCCGGACCAGGTCGTGACAATATGCTACAGTAAAAAGAAAAAAAATAGTTACTATGCTACAATAACATTAAGAAAATTGATTTGATTAAGTGTGAGTTAACTTCTAATATTTTATGGAGGAACTAAAATAATAGAATAATTCTTATGGCAAAATTTTATACTTACATTTTTGAAAGTATCGAGTATTATATCAAATAGCAACATAAGATTTCAAAGTTTTTAAAAGCTATTTTTGTCCCTTCTTGTCATGGCCCTATGTTGCACCGATACGGATATGGCGACACGGATACGACACGATACGGATACGGGACACGTCAATTATTAAAAATATAGGATACGGGTACGACGCGGACACGGTATTATAATTTATAAATCATACATAAAAATTAAGAAAACAATCAAAGCATAATATTTGAAATTACAAAAAAAAAAAAAAAAACAACAACATCATTTGTAGCCTTTTAGCTTATAATATCAAAATATAAGAAAACATTAAATGTCTAGTACAACAACAAAAGCATAAACATAAATTATCTAGCACATGAAGTTTCAACTATTCAATAGAAGGAATGATATGATTAGCTTCTTCATTGGTTTGTCTTTGAACTTTTATATCATCTTCAATAAATATCATAGCTTCTAATTCAGGCTCATCAAGTGAAAGATTAGTAATTTCTAATATTCTCATATCATCAAGAGACTCAAATCCATCTCGAAAATGAGAGAACCTTGCTCGCAGTCCCGGAAGTAAATACGATGCGTCTTTTTTTATTTATTTTTGTTTTTCAACGGACACGCGTATCGGATACGCGTGTCCTTTTGAAATTAAATAGTATTTTAATTGGATACAGCTTTGGTGTATCCGACACGTATCAGTGGCGTATCGGAGGCATATCCGTGTATCGGTGTATCGGATACAGCACGCCTTCATAAATAGGTGTATCGGTGTAACATAGTTATGGCCCCTTGCTTTAATTTTATAGAGATTTAGTTGCCAACACAAGAAAGATAATTGGGCGAAGCTAATTATTCTGATTCGTGAAACTCTTAATCACTCAAAAACCAACAGTCCAATCTTAATGTATTAAGCTTTTTATTTGGATTTGTTGTAACACTTAAAATATATATTGTCAAAATTTATGTTGATCAAATGAGATGTTTATAATCTTAACAATATAATGTTTGAATTTATTTTTAGACAAAAAAAATAAAGAGCTAATTACTACGAGTGTATTGTATTTATAAAATATATATATATATATATATTTTTTTTAAATGACTTCATGTAATATATCTTTTTATTTTTATAAAAAATGATCTCATTCAACTGCATATATATTTTGTTTTCTCTTAAAAAAATTAATTTGAATAAATGCGATACACAAATTTAAAACCATTAGCATTATGAAAGAACAAAAAAATCAATTTCTTTCATTACAATGTATTTAAAATAAAACAAATTTGTTAAAGAAATTTATTAAAAAAAATAAACTTGATGGCACTTGCATACAAGCTTACTAGTTTCGCACGCGAAAATATGGTTAGTAGAAAATTAGATTTATTAAAAAGTTCAATTTTTTATTTCCAAAAATACCCTTTTTTTTTAATACCATTGACTCCAACATCCTTTATCCTTTAGATGTTGGGAACATTTTGGTCCTTATTAGAAGTGTTAGAATTGAGATTTTTGTATAATATGGGAATTTTTTGATCTTTTAGAAAGTCGGGAGATCATTTTGATCATCTCTCTCCCCCTGTCCTTATGCGTAAAGTGGAAGATGGGTTGCCACACTGGCCATGCGCTATCTGGCCATGCAGCCTCTTTATTTTCTATTTTTAGGGAATCTAGCTTTGTTTGATGAGGGAAAAGGCTCCGTTTCAATTAATTTTATCTGTTTTCTATGTGCGATATTTGACACATTAAAATCTCTTTTCAGCTTATATCAAGGATGTGTCTGCGAAATATTGATGTGTGCAATGTGCTTTGTGGCCTGCAAAATTCAAATAATAATGATAAGGTAGATGCTGGTGGGGACGGAACCATAATCTCTGACATATTCTCCTTATTGTCACTGTGTGCTCCTTACATCAATAATGAATCAAGAGAGGAACACAATAAGAAATGTAGACTTTCCAATCCGCATGGCATAGTTCTACATTGTTGCATTGCCTTGTCTTCCATCGCTTACTGCTTAAAGTCAGATGGAAAATTTTCAGCATCTCATATGCTTACTAGTTCCCAAAAGAAACAACGAATTCGTCTATCAGTGCTTGCACATCTATGTTCTTCTGATGATAGGGCCCTAGATTCAATTCAATTGCATTGTGCATCAGCCATGCTGGCTTTATCAGCAATTACTTGTCTTGAATGCGTCTGTCCTTCAAAATCGTCCATAAGTGAAGTAGCACTAACTTTACTTCCTCCGATGGCAACACTTCGTACCCATCTCAAGCTTTGGTTAGCTGATGAAATGGGGATACAATTCAATGATATGTGGTCATTGATCTTGTGTCATGGCCTTAAGGATGGTTGTCTCGGGTTGTTGGATGCTAGATTGAAATGGGGTGGACCACTTGCCATGGAACAAGCATGTTCAAATGATATACCACAACTTCTTATTTCTTTGTTAGCTCATGGCCCTAAGAAAGACCCTTCAGATATAAATAATGCTGCAAAGATTCATGCAGGTTTATCACCAATGGGAGTTGTATGGGCACTTTCTTCCCTCTGCCATTGCCTCCCCGGTGGTGTTTTTAGGGAGACATTGTTTAGGAGAGACCATGTGAAGCTCATTGTTGATCTCATATCTGATGCACATATTAAGTTATTAAGATGTTGGAGAGGGTTTGGTGGAGGAAATAATGGAGTTAGAGATCTTCTGAATTCAGTGGTAGATCTCTTTGCATTTCCCTTCATTGTTGTTCAGAGCTCCCCGAGTATGCCCCCAACTTCTGCATCCATAAATAGTGGCTACCTTCTGAACATCGATTCACCTGGTAGGAGAATGGGTGTCGAAAGTAGGGAAATGGTGAAGTCCATTGAGGCTAACATGTCTCATTATATTCAGATTCTTCTTGAGGTAAAATATTAAAACGCTACATTTGTTTTCCTACTACTTGTCAAAATACTTCTGCTAACAAATTGTTTTCTTGCTAGGCTGGTGTTCCTTGCAGTATTCTTAGATGCTTAGATTTTATGGATTCAAAAGATCTAGCCAAGCCAGTAGCTTTTTTTGCTAAAATGGTTGCATATCGTCCCTTGGCATTGCAGCTTGTTAGAGAAGGTTTGTTGAGTTCAAATTTGGCTAAAAGGTTGCTTGGGGGATTGAGCCCTAAGGCAGTTATGCTTGACTTTCTCATGATTGTTTCTGACCTTGCTCGGATGTCGAAGGTAAATCTCCCACAGAGCGCCTTTATCTCTCATGTTTATGCTATAATTATAATTTGCTCATCCTAAGCACTTATCACAGAATAGGACAAGCCTTGCAGCAATTTGATGCCACACTTTTTAATATTTTACTTAACTTTACACTCGTGGAAGTGGTGGGCAGTTTTATTTTTCTGGAGTGAGGCTAATGACAAGCTTCATTGCAGGACTTCTATGAACCCATTGATAAGGCTTGTTTGCTTGGTCACTTGAAAGACTATTTATGCAGTGAGGATGCTGATTTACGTTCCAAAGCTTGCAGTGCCATTGGAAACATGTGTCGCCACAGTGACTACTTTTATAAATCTCTTGTGAGTGTCATTTTATACATCCACAAAGTCTTTTCAGTCGTCACAACTGACAAATTTTTTTTGTACCATATTTTTTCTAGGCGATGCATGAGATTGTGGATCTCCTTATTGATAGATGTTCTGATCCGGACAAACGTACTAGAAAGTTTGCCTGTTTTGCTGTAAGTGTCCTCCAGATCTGATTACTTGTTGGTTTAATTGTTTTGCACCTTTGGTGTATTGGCTTTTGTGGAAGAAATTATAATCTAGTTAGAGATTTCCTTGGATGACCTTTATGTCTTCATATGGTTTTCGGCTTATTTATGATTCTATTGGCTTTGGTATACTTTTTTCTCTTACTACCCTTTGCTGATTGATTGTCTCTAGTTATCAAGGGTTTGGATTAAATGACAGGCATGAATAATAGCTTGTAAAAATGACTTTGATTTAACTAAAGTTAGTTTCTCATTTCAACTGGTATGGAGTTGCTATATTTAACAAAGGTTGGCAATTAAACTATGAATCATAGTTTACTAATACTCTTTGATTTCTTCTCTCTAGGTTGGAAATGCTGCATACCACAGTGATGCTCTTTATGTTCAGCTGAGGAGATCTATACCTCAACTCACCAAGCTTCTGCTATCAACAGATGAAGATAAAACCAAAGGGAATGCAGCTGGCGCATTAAGCAATCTTGTGCGCAACTCCAACCTACTCTGCAAAGACATTGAGAAGGAGGGAGCAATACAGGTTTGTATTCTACTCTTTGTGTCACATCTTGCCTTCTGATGATCCGGTTAGAAAAGTTGAGGTATTAGATTTGACTTATGTTAAGAAAGGTAGAGGTAGACTTAAAAAGACTTGGTTAGAAATTTTATTAATGACTTCTGATGACCCGGTTAGAAAAGTTGAGGTATTAGATTTGACTTATGTTAAGAAAGGTAGAGGTAAATCTAAAAAGATTTGATTAGAAAATATTAGAAATGATCTTTCTTTATTAGATTTAAATGATAATTTGACTTTTAACAGGGCACAATGACAGAAAAGGATCATGTAGCCGACCCCACATAGTGGGACAAAGGCTTGATGTTATTGTTGTTGATGTACTGTTGCTTAACTGTACTTTACATTTTGTTAGTAAACATTTAATGGACTTTGAAAAAAAAATGGTGGGTTTTAATTTCATGGAAACACAGTACCTGTTTGCTTTAGCGTTCAAGAAATCTTATGAATTTATTTATTTATTTAGATATGTTCATTTCTTTGCTTGTTATTGCATCCAACAAGACCTTTTTCTCAGGCTTTGATAAAGTTGGTGAGTGATTACTCCACTGTTGCCTTAAGCCCAAGCAGAAGAGATGCAATCACTGAGTCACCTCTAAAGATCGTACTCTTTGCTTTGGGGAAAATGTGTGACCACACGATTTGCAGACGAGCGCTCCGATCATTAAATTCTGCTCCCCTCTTCACACAACTGAAACGCTCACCTGATTCAATTATTGCCGAGTATGCTTCAATCATTCTTACCAAATCATCTCAGACTTGATGGGTAGGTTTTTTTAAAGGAATGCAATTTCTTTCTTGTCTACTTGCTATCACATGTACATATAAAACAAAATGTGCAGAACAATCAATTTTGATAGTTTGTTCTTGAGCTATTCATATTGTTTTTGCCAGCGCCCTCCAAATTCATTAAAAGTTAGAAATGAGGCTTACTTCAAATGTTTTGAAAGTTGCTTGCTTTAACCTCATTGCCATACTATGAGATCGAAGCTGGAAATTTCTTTGAAGAAACATAAATTGGCTTAAGTGATGCTACCTGACATTATTTTCATGGTTGCGATCTTTATTTTCTTCTCTCTCACAGAGCAAATTCTCTTCAGTCTTACATTTTTTCTCCAATCAAAGTCTCTTAAAGCTTAGATGTTTGATATTCTATTCATCCTTCTCCTGTTGTGGCTGTGGCTGTCATTGGAGAAATTATGAGGTGCGGAGTTTAGATGTAGAGATGTCTGGACATAGTATACTTTGGTTGTAATTTTTTGTGCGTTTTACTTGAGCTTTAACTGCTCTTTTTTGCGTTTTGACTACATTTTACATGTGCTTTGGTTGCTTTTTTGGTGTGTTTGGCTTAAAGTTCTGCATACACATTAAATATATAAAATAAAAAATAAATCTAATTGAATATCTATGTGTCCATTTCACGTGTCAACATTTTATTGGAGTCCGAATGTATCTCTATATTTGGACTTCACACCTAATACTTTCTCAGCCATTGAGCAGGCCTTGTGCTCCCAGTTGATGGTGTGTTGAGTCTCTTGCCTCTTGTACTTGGTATCAATCGTAATGTTATAAATGCTCTATTGTTTTGTTAAAATTCCATAGTTATTTTGTTTTAAAGAAAATGCTTTCGGCTTCGTTTTCCAACATTTGCTTCAAATTTTTAATCTTGCAAGCCGTGTATACACTGACAAGTTCATTGGAAAAGAGAAGCAGAACTGCATTGACGCATTTCAAAAGATATCGACAGAAAGATGTTTAACTAAGTACACATTTTGTTTCTTAAAAGTTAGAAAAGAAACGTCCTAAAAGCCTGGATTGTCGTTAGGAAAAGACATTAATTTAAAGCTCAATGTAACTCTTAGTACATTAAAGGAGCAAAATTATATTATTAATTTATATTATTTTTTTAATTATCTATGAGTACTCAAATGCATCCTAATAGAAGTGTTATGTTATAACATTCCTCTAGTTGTGCGAGGTATGAGGTTGTTCATGGATTATCATATTATTGTGAAGTAGGATAGTTGATTTTAAAATTTTAAAGAATACAAAATATATAATGAAAGGAAATATTTCACTTTTATGTGAGTGGAGTATTCAAATTTAAAGAATACATTAAAGGAAAGATACTCTAGTCTAGGGGTGTAAACTAGTCGAGTTGAGTATTTGCCTTATCAAATCTAGCTCGTCTGGCTCGTTTAATCCTTAATGAGCTCGAGCTCGATAAGTGGGCTCAAGTTCAACTCATTTAGGAAATATCAAACTTGAGCTCGACTCGAAAGCTCAAGCTCGTTTGAAAATTGAAGTTGTGGATAGATTTTTTTATAAAATAAGTTTTTAAATATTATAAAATAAATAATATTATAATATTATATATATATATATTTATCGAGTAGCTTGATAAACTTTCGAGTCAAGTCAGGTTGAGCTCATACTCGAGCTCATTTTTCATACGAGCTCGAGCTCGGAGCTCGAAGCTCGATAAGCTCGGCTCGTGAGCTCGTTAACGAGTCGAGTTCGAGCCAGTTAGGCTCACTTACACCCCTACTCTAGTCATGGAGAGTAGGATTCATGTGTTGGGTAAGGATTTAATATATATTACAATAATTATTAAATTTAGGGTTTACTAAATCCTATTTGATGCCAATCATTCCCTCAGTCAATGCACCCTAGCTTCCTCTTCAATGCCCAAGTTATGCAAATTTAAATTTTGTTTGAGATGACTTTCTTATTATTTTTCAAAATAGTTTTTTAAACTAAAAATTTTTGTACTGTAAAGCTATTTTAGAAAGCAATCTCAAACAAAATCTTAAATGTTAATCACAGTAATACCACATTAATTACTGCAGTGACATTTTTTTCAGGGATGGAAACACTTTACCTCTCCTTCAGAGCACCATAGCAAATTATTACAATTTCCAAATTTTATTCCTATTCATGCAAAATGGCTGATGATGTAAAACATTCCTCTCCAGAAAAGATATTTTCTTTCATCATAATAATGGCTGAATAAAACTCTTTCTCCACCTTACAAGTTTTTCCGCTCCCTGCAAAATATTCACAGTTCATACTCAGATAGTCAGATACAATAGGATCGCATGTAGTGATTAAAAAATATGCAGCATAATAAGACTTATTTGGCATGACTTCCTTATTATTTTTTAAAAAAACTTTTTAATAAAAGAAATAACTAAAAATTTTTGCATTAAAATTTTATTTAAAGGCATCTCCAACCGAAAATCTCATTTTTCACTTCAAAATGCCGTGAAACTAAAAATGACGTAATTCATCTCCAATCGAACTTCATTTTACCCCTTTTGTGAAGGTAACGATATTTCTCTTCTTTCGCGCGTTTCCTTAGCAAGTTTGGTAGATACATAAAAATAGTGAAGATAAACAGTGCAACATCAATATTGACATCCCACTGTTCGCCTGGAGCTCGCTAGCGACATCATTCAAGCGTTTGGAGTTCGGTTGGAGATGACCTTAGAAAGTAATAAAAAAATTGTCTTGTGTTGAGGAGCGAGGGTAATAGGCAAGTAGAAATTTGTTTGAATCATCATTTAATTAAACTGAAAACCAATATCAAGAGTAAGCTCTGCAAGCCCCATTAAATCCCTCTTAAATACAATGATTTCATTTTCACTCACAAACTGAGTGAAAGTAAAGCAATTTTTTTTCTATCTACACGCTTTCTAATTAAACACTATCATTATTAGTTCTCAAATCCTGGATAAAAAAAATGAATAATTGTGTTAGATAGTCGACATCTAGCATAAAACTCATCAAATAATCATAACATGAATCATTTAATATATTTTTTAATTACAATCATCAAACAATCTCTTAACAAATTTAGTCCTACAACCTCCCAAAGAATGCAATAACATTGTTCACACCAATAGCAGATAGACAAGAAGGGAGTGACTGATATCAAATAAAAGTTCACAGAAGGAAAAAAGATTTAAATGGAAATTAAGAGCGTTTTCATCTTTCATCTTTACATGAAATATCTACCAGTGAGATCATCTACAGATTTTACTACTTTAGTCGTACAGGAGGTATAAAACTTTACATATATGAATTTCAAGAATTTTTATTAGGTCCGGACACCTGACGTAGCTCTACATCCGGACGCCGATAAAATGTCGTCACGTACTCTTACTCTTTACCGTGCGGCCCGACAACCCGACCCGGAACGGAAACCCGTATTACTATGTTCGTGTATTGCTAGGTATTGCTCGGTATTGCTTGACCGCTCTATCAAGACCAATACTGAGCAATACCTAGCAAAACCGGGGTATTGCTCGATATTGCTAGGTATTGCTCGGTATTGCTAGGTATTGGTCTTGACAGAATGGTATTTCTCGTTACCAAGCAATACCGAATAAAACCTAGCAATACCCTGGTCTGTACAAATCAGCTAATACATAGCAATATTGGATTCCAGTCCGGGTCGGGTCGTCGGGCCGCATGGTAAAGAGTAAGAGCACGTGGTGACATTTTAATGTAGAGCTACGTCAGGTGTCCGGACCTAATAAAAATTCGAATTTCAGAGACACTTCAGTATTAAATTGTACAGCTAAGAACATTGCGAAACTTTATTTTCCTGGAAACTAGAAAAGTAAAGCATAGGTGTACCTTGCGTCGCTTGACAGCTAGCTCATTATCTACAATTGAGATGGTCTTGAAACCCACAGGATTGAGGACCTCCACATAGCTATAAAAGAAATCAGATGGAAAATTAAGTGAAAAACTGGTTCATCATTTTTTTAAGTACTCAAGTAGTTACAAGAAATTATGAGGTATAAAGACCCAATGAAAGGAACTCACTCTGCCATAGATGTATTGTATGGAGGTCCTGCTTGTTGATCTTCCAACTGCACAATATAATATTAATAATGATAGCAATAAAAAATAGGGATTTTTACATACATAACACCTAAAACTATTAATATTACATATCTAACACCTAAATTACCATATTTACTTATATACCACCTAGACAACATTCCTAATATCTGAAATATGATTCCGGAGTGTTAGAATATATGAAAAATGGGGGTTTTAGGTGGTGTATAACTATATAAGTAAATATGATAGTTTAGGTGTTAGATATGTAATAACAATGGTTTTAGGTGTTATGTATGTAAAAATTCCTAAAAAATAATAATAGAAATCACAAATAACTTAAATCATAAAAGAAAGGATGCATTTTATGACAACTAAATGTTAGTATGCTATGGAGGATGCAATAACCAGTAATCAAGAGTTTTACATATCATTAAAAAAAAAATTATAAAATGAGGCTCATCTATAAATAAATGTATGTACAAAAGTATCAGCAAGTGACTTAAGGTTAGTAGAGTGGAAATGTAGACTTAAAGCCATATTCTTAAGAAAAGATTACTTCAATTCCTTATTAATCTTGCATGATTTACCATGTTACCATAGTCACTGCTCGCACTTTTCAACTAACCATTCGATATCAAAGTTCATGATGTCCCATGGTTTCTTAAAGATTAATCTGCAAACTTCACCAATCGCCATGCTATCTTTATAGTTTTGCATGGGCAAAATAAAATATGAAAAAGAGCAATCTTGCTTCGTTGAAGCATGTCTTTGGCGTTATTCTTCTGCAATAATCCGTCCGTTTTTCGAGGATGTCATGCTGGAGGAACCATTTTTGAAACAGCAATTTTTAAGTATGCAGCAGGCAGGATTTATGCATAAATTTTAAAATGCTTCCCTATTTAAAAACATATTTCAAACTTTTGGAATTACAAAATAAGCTTTAATGCTTTGAGCACAAAGCAGATTGTTGGCTGGAGCTGAAGTTAGGAAAAAAAAACTAAAAAACTAAAAAAAAATATTGTGTTTGAGGACCTTGCTCATATGTACCTTTTCTAATAATCTAATAATAATCATGATCATGAAAGAATTAACTGGAAATGATACGCTTAAACACTTGTAAAAATTAGACCAAATCAAGAAAATGGAAACAGTAACTCCATACAACAGAATAAAGAGTACATGCAATATTTCAAAGACAATAAAAATAAAGATTCAGCAGAGCTCATATCTGAATCTTCATAGAGGCAAAAGCATAGTAAGCAGATGAAGCATTTTATATTTGCATAAAGGGAAAGACCTCCAAAGGTATAAATACTCACCAAATACATGAGTGTAATAAGTTCTCCATCTGGTTTTAGAAGTTCACTAACTTTAGTTGCCCAAGCTGACCGCCTTGAGGGATGTATAGCACAGAAAAACCTGTTATCTAACATTCAGAAGATGCGTTTCATGAAGGTGGGGAACTAGCAGCAGTAATGAAACTCACGTGTAGTCAAAAATCGCATCAAAAAGCTCAGATGGGGTCCAAGTGAAGAAATCTTCGGCTAGGAAATTGAAATATCTAGCATTTGGTAATGAGGAAGACCACTGGATTTAACAAAAATAAAACAGCTAGTCATGTTTCATGCCAACGTTAGCTTAACAGAACTTACTGAAAAGAAACCACAGATGAGAGGATTACATATATATATATATATATATATATATATATATATATATATATATATATATATATATATATATATTAGAGAGGATTACAGATATGAGAGAACGTAGCAAGAAAAGTGACTTCGCTGTATATGAACCTAAGATACCATTACTGAGTTGATAAAACGTCAACAAATCAAGACAAAGCTTGGTAAGATTTATTGCATATCAAAACTAACTCGTTTGAGTTAGCAAAAAGTCAAAAATAACCGTGCTGTGATAGCCGGGCCAGTGGGCTACCTCCCACCGTGGATGAATAGGCACCTGGTGCCCAATGCCCAGACCATCTGCTCCATCGTTATAGTAGCCCTGGCAAAACTGCTATGCCTTGCAGCAAAACTAAAGTCATCGCACCATCCTGAATCTATAAGATCAAGGTTGCATGATAGCTTTTAAGGAATAGGAACTTCTGGAGGGCTTACTCTCGTGTTGCACACATGGAACTAAGGGTGCCCAAATATTGCACCCAATATGTCATTCGGTGTCACTTAAATCTTTTATTTTTTTCCAAAAAAAAAAAAAAAAAACTCTTAACAGTTCTTGGACAGCCGTTCGCAATTCATAAAAATGTGAAAGATAGTCATTCTATATGCAAATTGTTATTTGTTATATTTGATTTCAAAATCCATTGGCAAGAACTGTGATTTTACTCTAATCTTTGTCAGATTCAATTTGAAGGTTATTACAATTGTGAAGAGAGGAACTTAAAATTTTGATATTGTAAGAACCGGTTCAGCTGGCCGGTTCAAGTGAATCAGCCGGTTAATAAAAACAAACTGAGACAAACAAGCCCGCGTACGAACGACTCAGGCGCAACCCGAGCGGCCACTCTCATTGACAGCGAAAGTGAGTGAAGGATTAGGTGAGTATGGGTAAGGGTTTCGTCAATTGGGAGAAGGTAAGATTTTTATTCTTTTATTTATTATTATTTTGATTTAAAAAAATAATGATAAGAAAAATTTAAAGAAAAAAATTAATATTAGAAATTAAATAAATGATAATAATCTATGTTGCACCGATACACCTATTTATGAAGGCGTGCTGTATCCGATACACCGATACACGGATACGCCTCCGATACTCCACCGATACGTGTCGGATACGCCAAAGCCGTATCCAATTAAAATACTATTTAATTTCAAAAGGACACGCGTATCCGATACGCGTGTCCGTTGAAAAACAAAAAGAAATCCGAAAAAGAAGACGTGTCGTATTTACTTCCGCGGTTGCGAGCAATATTCTGTCATTTCCAAGATGGATTTGAGTCTCTTGATGATATGAAAATATAAAAAATTATTAATCTTTCACTTGATGAGCCTGAATTAGAAGCTATGATATTTATTGAAGATGATATGGAAGTTCAAAGACAAACCAATGAAGAAGATAATTATATCATTCCTTCTATTGAATAGTTGAAACTTCATGTGCTAGATAATTTATGTTTATGCTTTTGTTGTTGTACTAGACATTTAATACTTCTATTTTGATATTATAAGCTACAATGCTACAAATGATGTTGTTGCCATTTTTTTTTGTAATTTCAAATATTATGTTTTGATTGCTTTCTTAATTTTTATGTATGATTTATAGATTATAATGTCGTGTCTGCGCCGTATTTGTATCCTGTATTTTTAAGAATTAACGTGTCCCGTATCCGTATCGTATCGTATCCGTGTTGTCGTATCCGTATCGGTGCAACATAGAATAATAATATAAGTGTATATGAGATTTTAAATTAAGTCATGAATATACTAAATGATAAATTGTATTTGGAAGTATAATGTATTTATGGCATAACATATACAAAGTAATTAATTAAAGAGAAAAAGAATATCTAAATTAAAAATTAATAAGAAAATGAGATAAATTGGTATTTAAATGAGAGATCTTGAGATTCAAATAGGCTATGGATTTTAATTGAAAATGTTAATTTATATAATTAATTATATCTAAAGAAAATACTATTTCGTGTATATATATATATATATATATATATATATATATATATATATATATATATATATATATATATAGAGAGAGAGAGAGAGAGAGAGAGAGAGAGAGAGAGAATATATTAAAATTTAAATCCTAATTATTAGTGAATTAACTAACTAATTAGAGGGAGTATAGAAGATATTGCATTTAATTAATTTTTTTATTTTAAAAAGAATATTTTAAGTTAAAATGAGAAGTTACTAAATATGGCAATATTATAAATTAATGATGATTAAATCAAAATCCTTATATAACTAATTAGAGAGAAATATGATATAAGTTAAAATAATCTTATACAATCATATATTATTATAGGTGTCATTTTAGTGAAGTCAGAGCAAGGACAATAAGAGCAAGCAATCCTAATTAAGGTGAGTACTCATATTTTTATTTTATAGTACTGATGTTGTTTTCTTTAATTTAAGTTCATTGAAATTTAATTTAAGTTCATTGAATTAATTGATATTGGCTAGTTAATGGTTATTGTAAGATTCTAGTTTTCTTTGTTTTTTTTTAATGATCATATTGAATTATTTTATAGTTAGCATAGTTATTTAGCATAGGCAAAGTTATTAAATGATAAATGAATGAAAAGATTTTATAGAAATGTTTGTATGTGTATGTTGATTGAAGAAGCCACCCTTTTATGATACTGGCTGAGAACGCAAAATACCCGTGCACGTAAATGGAAAAGGTTATGAAAAGAAAAAGAAATAGAAAAGGAGTACCTTCATTGGCATTAAATTAGACGATGGCTTTTGTAACATTTGTATTATTTATGAGAAAGAAGAAAAATATAGATAGAGATATTGTATATATATATAATATTGAAAGTTTTGAAATGAAATGAATCTAAATGGAATTACTTTATGATATTTATTGAAATGCTCAAGTATATTGTTCTAATTTTCTTGGGTTACAGTAATTTAGAAGCATATTTTACTCGCTGAACTATAGCTTACTTTTAGTTGCTCTAATATTTTCATGTATAGTTTATTAAAATAAAAAATGAATAGAAAATGTGAAAATGTGTATCATAGATGTGGTGCACCGGAATAAAGGTATTTGAATGATTTTATATCAATTTATTTTTTTTAAGTTTTAGTGGCTCTTTCAGTAGAAGAGCATGTGAAAATGTGTATCATAGATGTGGCGCACCGGAATAAAGGTATTTGAATGATTTTATATCAATTTATTTTTTTCAAAGTTTTAGTGGCTCTTTCAGTATATTGAAGATAGATTGAGCAAATGAAATTTTATCTACCATCCGACCGTCTATTTCCGTCTCATTAATTCGAGCCTCCGGGCCGGGTCATGACAGAAAATATAAAATATTAATATATATTTTTAATGGCATGCTCAACCTGGGTCCATTCTCTTCTAAAAAAATAATAATGTGTCATGTCATGTTCATATCCCTTCTGTTTGTGTCTGTACATTCAAAATTATAATGCGTCATTTATTCAAAAAATGTAAAGCAAGCAGTCATCTTCATATTTTCATTCATTCATGTTTTTGCAATTTCATTTTTGTAAGCGGGACATGCATAATAAATTGAATTAGTGTAACAAATAATCTCCGGTCCTTCATCCTTCACAAAAGCTACACTCAAGTAAAATCTCTGAAGTTTCAAGATCTAATGGATTCTTGTTTGCTTATGCGATCGCTTACATGGGCTACATAAAATGAGGAAAAAAATACATACATGCTGATGGGGTTCATGAGAATTGAGAAAACTCATTTAATGAATTTGTTGGGGGAGTATAGCTTTATTCTTCACAAAATAAGCATACCTCTTTGGCCTTATTAAGAGCAGTAATTGATATATCCAAGCCTACAACAAAGCGAACAGGGCTGGCCATCGCAACCACATCATAACCCTGCAATGACAAAAGCAGATTTGATTGTAAAAATAAATCGAGCTTTAAGAAGACATAAAACAAATCAAAGTGAACAAGGAGAGATATAAATGAAAATATAACATCTAAAATTATGGATAGGCATTTTAAATAAAGAAGTGTCTTGGTACTATTATCGTATAAAAGGACACCATAGAGGCTGAAAGATAAATTTTATAAAACTGTATTTAGGTCACTGATGATGTATAGATTCAAGTGTTGTGTTGTAAAGAAGTTATTGATATTAAGTTGAGTGTGGTAGAAATGAGAAATATTAAGATGAATGTATAGCATAAATAAGAATGATAAAAAAGAAATTATTATATTAAAGTATCCTCTATTAAAAATTAGGTGATTAAAAATAGACTTAGGTGAGTCGGACATGCACAATGAGAGTAGAAAATAAGCATGTTAGACAAGTGGATAAAGTTAGTCAAACGATTAGGAAAAAAAAGGCAGACCAAAGGTTACATAGATAGAAGTTCAAAATAATTTGAAATAAAAAACCTCAGACAATGCTCAACATGAATGAATAAAAAATGAGGATTCATAATGTCAATATGAAATAATTGGGATAAGGTTAATGATGATGTTGATGAAAGTGAATAAACAGCACAACTCTTGATTCTAAGGATATCTTAAATATCCATCAACTAATTTGTCAAATAGCCACAAAGTTGTTACTGTTGTACTCATAATTTTTTTTTACTATCTTCATCATCATCATCATTACCCCTATTCCAACTATTTGGAAATAGCTTATTCTTACTATGAATTACTTACATTCACTGATATTTTGATGTAAAAGGTTACACTGAATGGCTCAAAATAAGTTATAATGACTTACAAGGACCACAAAGCTAAATGCTAAAGCAAAAAAAAAAGTAGTGGAAGGGAGGCGTAGATGTATTTTTTTTATAATGATGATGTTGATGAAAGTGAACAATCAAACTTCTTGATTCTAAGGATATCATAAATATCCATCAACTAATTTGTCAAAATAGCTACAAAGTTGTTATTGTTGCATTTATCATTTATTTTACTATCATCATCATCATCATCATTACTTTGACTTACTATGAATTAGATTTGACTTATGTTAAGAAAGGTAGGGGTAGACCTAAAAAGACTTGGTTAGAAAATATTAGGAATGACCTTTCTTTATTAGATTTAAATGAGAATTTGGCTTTTAATAGGACACAATGGAGAAAAAGGATTCATGTAGCTGACCCCACGTAGTGGGATAAAGGCTTGATGTTGTTGTTGTTGTTGTATCATCATCATCATTACTCTTATTCCAACTATTTGGAAATAGCTTATTCTTACTATGAATTACATAAATTCATTGATATTTTAATGTAAATGTTACATTGAATGGCTTAAAAGAAATTATAATGACTTACCAGGACCACACACGCTAAATACATAAGCAAAAATAATAAAAGGGAGGCATGTCTATTTGTCTAGAGTCATGGTAATGGTTATATTTTATCTTTTATGAAAGTTGAACCAGATGAAGCCTCAACGAAAAACTTGTATCAGGAGGTCTTATTGTGAGACCATATTAGGAAGGTTTCAATTTAAAACAAGTGCCCGACAAATAAAAACTGAAATACATTTTGTAAGATACTAGAAAAAAAAATTGTAATTTTGTCTTCTTGTTTTTCATCTTTTACGTTTGTAAGTTCAAAAAATGCCGCTTCAATGTCAAATCAAAATTTT
>CM028345.1:66810871-67060535 GCA_016618105.1 Dendrobium huoshanense
CCCCTTTGCTCTTCGGCTCCTGGTTGTTCGACTCTGCTCCTTTGGCGACATTCCCGTTGGACCGGAAGTTACTACAGCTTGATCGGAAGCAACAATCAGGGCTCGTTTGCTATGAAGGATCGGAAATCACGACAGTTTGATCGGAAACAACAGGAGAGCTCGCTCGTTGTGATATTAACTTTCTCTCGTTCGGAAACTACTTCGGCTCCTTTCGTTGCCGTTCGACTCTGCCCTTCGACGACTTTTCCTTCCTGTTTGAACGGAAGTTACAACATTTTGATCAGACGCAACAGGAGCTCGCTCGCATGAAGGAACTTTCTCCCTGTCGCGTGCCGTCCGTCCCCGCTCCCTCACGGCAGTCTGACTTTGCCTCGGACGACCTCCCCTCCCGTTAGATCGGAAGTTAGGACATTTTGATCGGAAGAAACAACAGGAGCTCGCCGGCGTGAAGGTAGTTGTCTCCCTTCTGTGCGCTTGTCCGGCCAAATCCCGTAGCTTTGCCAAACAGAGAGGTAGAGGGAGAGAGGAGTTATTTAGTTTTTAATTAAAATTAATTTTAATTATAATTATTTTAATTAATTTTGGTTAATTATTGTTATTATTTTTAATTAATTATAATTAATTATATTTAGATCTAATTAAATTATTATAATTAATTATAATTAGAATTAACTTAATTAATTATAATTTATAAAATTAATTATCATTAATTAATTTCAATTAATTATAGTTTATTAAAATTTAATTAATATTAATTAATTATAATTAATTACAGATTAATTATAATTAATGATATTAATTAATTTTAATAAACTATAATTAATTATAAGTAATTAATTAAAAAATAATTCCTTAATTAATTATAATTAATTAATATTAATTATAATTGATTCAAAAAAAAGGAAAAAATGGAATCCCCTCTTGCCTCAATCCTCGAGCCGACACCGCCAGACTTCAAGGTATAATTTCTAACTCCAATCCCGTTCTCGACGTTTGCAGCGGACCGGAGAACCACATATACGCGCTCTTATAGCACGGTAGGAGGGAGCACGGTGCGAAGCATACGACGAGGCGGGTAAGCCCTATACACGCTCTTGTAGCGTGGTGGGGACGGTTCTCAACCTCGACACCGACACCGCCGATGACTGCTACGAAAGGTATAATTTCTAACTCCAATCCTGTTCTCGACGTTTGCAGCGGACCGGAGAACCACCTATACGCGCTCTTGTAGCACGGTAGGAGGGAGCCCGGTGCGAAGCATACGGCGAGGCAGGTAAGCCCTATACACGCTCTTGTAGCGTGGTGGGGAGTCACTGTTGTTCTCGTAGGGGTACTGCTGAAGGCCCCATACACGCTCTTGTAGCGTGGTGGGATGAAATTTGTACGGCCGCGGTGTCTAAGGACACCTACCATACACGCTCTAGTAGCGTGGTGGGAAGGCCCAGCTCCCCGATTTTCTCCCAAACAGGGGATATGCTGGGGTACTGCCGAAATTTTCACTAAAATGTACAAAGACTTGAACAATTTGAAGATCTTCTTGGGCAACAATGCAGAAGACCTGTACTTGAACATAAATGTATAGAACTTGAACTAAAATGAGCAGAGGACCTGCACGATGAACAGTGGACTTGTGGACCTAAACCTGAACAAAATTTAAATGATTTCTAAAGGTCAAAATCAAATTGGGGATGAATTCAAATCAATTTGAACATGAAATTGTACCTGCAAAGACTTCAGAGGACCCTGAACAATCACTTGAACTTGTACTCTGAACTCAAATTGGAACAAGATGTGGACAACGAGAACTTGTGCATTTGAACTTGAATTATATAGCGCCAAGTGAAATTCGCATTTGCGAGCATTGGATTCATATCCGGATGAACTTAGCATGACAGTAGATGACTTGAATGAATGTAAAAGACTCACACTGAGTTTGAACTCAAGTCTGAATGAAACTGAACTTGGACTCAGACACATGTAGAGAACAAAACTTTGGTCACACACGAGGAAACTCAAACTACAAGACCTCAATGCATGCAAATAAAGAATGTAGTGTGCTCTTACAACAGTCTCTAAGAGATCGGGTGCATCGTACCTGCAAGAATGAAATGTGTGGGCGTCCCCCCTACTTGCACTATTGAAACCTCCAACACTAGCAACAATGCCTGTTGATTGAGAAGGCGACATTGGAGATCAATCGTCAAAGAGCTGCCCCTTGCAAGCAAGTGCAATCATCATACCACCTGAGATTGGTGAAAGGTGGTCGTGACTAAAGGATAGTGGCTCTCCTACGAATACTGCTAGGAGGTCATAGTTGATACAGCAGTCCCCTGCAAATGACTACAAACCACTTGTGGATAACAACAGTGAGAACCTCGTAAGCATAGTGAAGCACTGTGGACACAAGTATGGATATCACCTATGACAGTGATGGTCAAAATCTACAAGTACACCGGGTACAAAAGCAGCTCGATGTACGAAAATGACACCCCCTGGCAGAAGGGTGGAAATGTCTGAACAAATTAGAACCAAACTTCCTGGTGTTCTAAAGTCTCTTCTTAGTTCTATATTTAAGAAGAAAAACAGTTCTGGTGCCCACAAACACCAAAAATATCAAGTCCTTCACACCAAATATCCTAAAATGAGTTCTTTCCAAACCAGCAGTCATTGACTCCAAATCAGAAAGATCATCCCCGGTGAATGAGAAAGGGGAGTCAACATCAAAACACCACGCCACCGGATCCGCAATACTCATGCTAGCGGACAGAATGCGTGTACAAGCCCTCAAATGAAAAAGTTGTGCGCATTCAAATGGCTGTTACCTGCACAACTACAAAATATTTCAAAGCATCCCCACACAAGTGCACCGTAGTTTGTAACACATAGGTACACAAGGGGTAAATTCCATCGTAACCCGCTTAGACCCCGGCGAGCATGTTATTGGTACACATGTGACGCCTAGGGATGTTGCGCGGGTCGACAAATGGAAATGACCCCAAACACCCCGATGATAGCCGCGCTGATTGAAGATCTCAACCGGAGCGGTTCACAAATATTTTCAAATACCTCCAAAAAGTTCCACCCAAAATCCCAGAAAAATCCAAAATCAATCTCCAAATCCCAAATATTTAAAATTAAAATCCAACCATTCATGCACTTAAAGCAAAATTCATCAACCCTCCGCAATAGTTTGCCTGGGTGGACAAATTAAAAATTATTTCAGCTCACAAAAAGCTAAATGTCTAGTCGAGAATATCACTAGGATCCATTCTCAAACAATCTACTGCCAGTAAGGACGTGGTACGTGTTCTCTAACCGGCGGTCTGCCGCCAAATGGCACCGCAGGATAAATGGTTATGACGATCCGGGGCCCTCTGAACCAAGTGGTTTTGCCGCCAAATGGCACCACGATATACCGGTTATGGACAGAGTCAATACGTTCTTTATTGGCATCAAATCTTTGAGATATGAATCAATAGGATATGATTGATAGGGCACAAAGCCCTCTGTTAGCTAAGGTGGATTTAAATTTGTCCCCTTAGACAAATACCCACCCCAGGTCTACAAGGTACCCTTGGACGAAGCAACCCATGGCTGCCGACAAGGATCCTTCTGTCAGGTTGGGTCGACTACCTCCTCTGACTAAGTAGACCAGGGACCACGATTGCTCGGGACGACGGAACCATGGGATCTTTATCGGGTCCATCATCCATTCCCCCATCATCCGCTTTAAGTGAACGATGGTGAAATTTTTATTTTAAATATCAAACTTCCAAACATCCAAACTTTCTAAATTCTCAAATTCTTCAACTATTTTCAAACTCATTGCTGCTACTATATGCCAGATAACTCGTATCTCTACGTATCTGATCGATGACTAGCCTTAATTGAAAGTTCTCTCTCATGATTGAGAGGGGTAATTAACTATAGGGGCTTGCGCCTATAGGAAACCAGAACTCATATCATAAAGTCCTCGCAAAATGAGGGCGAAATCTCTGGGTAGTGTCTTATCTACAAACCCATCTGCCTTGCAAAATTTACCCCGGAACTTATTCCGTTAAAACTCTCTTGCCGAATAAAAAGAGAAGCGCGGCGGGGAGGCCGGGGCTGAATTTTCGGAGCCCACAGTAGGCTGAAGGATTGTTAGCCTTTGATGTTCTGCTGATGTAGATCCATGGTGAGGAGGACAAGGAAATAGATGGGTCGAGGGAAAACATGAGTGGTGAGGAAATAGATTGGTCAAGGGAGGACATGAGTGGTGAGGCATCTTAGAGAGAGAGAGAGAGAGAGAAAGAGAGATTTTGTAATTTGATAAAGGTGTTTGATATACAAATGGAGAAGGGTGATCATATATATGTAGAGATAAATGAGAGTTGTAGTGATGATGATAGTGAAGATGGAGATTATGAGTGTATTTAATTATATGACTGAAGAATTTCATGTTAGTGATTATCAGATGCAAGAATATAATAATTTGTTTGAAAATAATGTAGATCATTACGTTGATTTGCAGAGACTTATGATAAACCAAAATTGACCATTTAATTTTTTTTATGGATATTCTACTAAAATTTTAAAGGGACAAGAATGTCTTTTTTTGTAATTACAAAAACTGGAAGATGATCAAAGACTAACAGAAATATTGTCTTTTGTAATGGCAAAAACTACTTCATTTGGTTGTTTGATAATATATTTTTATTGAATAGATTGATTTTTTTTTTGTAAAACTTCTGGTTAGAAAATATTAGAAATGCCTTTTCTTTATTTGATTTAAATGAGATTTTAATTCTTAATAGGACACAATGGAAAAAAAATATTCATGTAGCAAAGCCCACATGGTGGGATAAAGGCTTGATGATGTTGTTGTGAGGAACTTTTGCTAAGATGTATGAACTTCTCAAATGTCACACACTCACACCACATTTTGACCTCTCCTTACAGTCAATCTGGAGTATAACAAAGAAGGAAAATCTAAACATGCCCCTTCTTACTGACACTCATTTTGAGCTACTTCTATCAGAATCAAATGAGTAAAAAGTAATCCATTTAGGATTTCTTAATCTATTAAGTTTTATACTTAAGAACAAGAAGCATGTAATATACCTTAAAGAAATCTCAAATATAATGCACGTCTCCAAAGAAATGCAGAGCTTTACTAAACTTTTAAAATTTACTTACATACTTAAAAGTGTCTGTATAGCTCATCTCTTTGTACACTTCAAAGTATATGTATACAAAAAGTTTAATCCCCTTTTTCTCTATTTCCCTATTGGCTTATTCCTCTTTCATGCAATACAATCATTACTAATATGCTAGGACTCAATAACATAGCAATGTATAAATAATCAGAATGAACATAATGACAACTAATGTAAAACACATGTAAATTTCTATATTAAACATAAGAAATATGTACCATCGCTTTCTGTTTTGTTTAGTGCTCAACATCTTTATATTAGTCATAGGATTATTGTAAATTTTTGCACCCTTCCAGTTTTCCAATTCAAGGTTTGGTCCAAATTCACAACTTTTAGAATTGAAGTTACTCTCTCATTCAAGGTTGGGTCTGAATTCCTAACTTTTGGTTTCCAAGAGAAATCCAAGAAAAAGTTGAAAATTGTTCATTGCGCTATGATCTCTGTAGAAGAAGATATCATTCCGGGGAAGGAACTCCGTCCACTGTTGATGAATGAATTGAAATTCATATAGGGACGGATAGTGATCCTCGTCTAGAATTTTGAGAGTGTAGACTTACCTCGTCAGCTCCTTCGCCTTTGCTTGCATGGGCATATCTCACATACATGACTTATTTTGTATTCCTAATATCATTGCTTTTTAACCATCATAACATATGTTATTGTAGTCATTACTCTATGAATCAACATATTCATACATGAATAAACTGAAATAAATGCTATTGTAAATATAGCAAATATGAATTTGCAATTAGATAAAACTTTTACCAATTCATATAGCATCATTTGGGTATCTCAGCTCATTTTTCCGATAAGTCAGATGAACTGGTTCAAATATGTAGAACGGGTAGGAGGATTGATATCAAATGGGTCTTGAAGAGCAAATACAGAAGTCTAAACAGCAGCCTTAGGGTTTTAAAAGTCTTGGACAGCAGCTCTTCTTGTGACCAGCTGGCGGGGAGATGCAGAATTCAGTGGACAGCAAAGACGAACTTCTGGCCAGCAGGTCTTGCCTTTGGAGAACTCTGGACAGCAGGTAGAATCTGTCTAGAAATCTTTGGACAACAGTGGAGAGGCTTTCTTGGCTCGCTTCCTTGTTGGTTTTGGCTTTCCTGGACTGGTGACAGAAGCCAATGGTTCTCCACACAACTGGACAGCAGCTGGATTTGTCCAATCAGCCGGACAAGTGAAGATGTGAAGGATGCTCCCAAGTTCCTTCCCAAAGGAGAGCAAATTAATGTAGACAGATTTTGAGAAAAAAACTGTAAGGAGGTTGACGGGAATATGGGGAAGAAATTAGGGAATTAAATTCCTAATTCCCCTCTACAGATTTTGGAACGTGAGGGTGACGGGAATATGGGGGAGAATTTATTTCCAAAATCTAATTTCAGGTTTTAGGAAATAAACTAGAGCTTGGGCCTTGAACAATTTTGGTTAGGAGGAGATTTAGGGGGTCTTGAAATATTTCCAAAAGAGAGACTTAGTTTAAGGAAATAAATCTAAATCCAAGCCAATGAAGGGGGCCGACAGCATTAATGAAAAAAGGAGCCTTGAATGTGGTGATTTAAGGCTCTTAGATTTGAATTTAGGAATTAGTAAAGTGAGACAATAAATCAGATTTAAGTTTAAAATTCAAATTGATTTCAATTAAGCACTTTCCAAAAATAGGTGAACTAAATTAGGAAAGAAATTTGAATTTCAAAATTTAAACAATTTGAATTTCAAATTAAGTCCTAATATCATGCAACCCAAATTAGGAAATTCAAGGAGAGAGGAGAAAAGATGAGGCCGGTGGCAAGTGAGCTAGGTTTAATTTAACTTGGAGGGATTAATGACTCATCTCTGTTGACCTGCCGTATAAAACAAAAAAAATAAAATAAAATTATACCTGTCCGGCGCCGAATTCAGCACGTCGTCGCCCACGACTTCGCACGATCGGATGTCTACATCGTGTTAACTGCTCTCGCTCTCTTCTCTCTATCGAATGGGAAGTGACGGCATTTTTTTTGTGCGGAAGCAACAACGTGAGCTCGCTGGCAGTGAAGATAACTTTCTCCCTTGCGTGCGACTCTCTCCCTCGACTCCTCCTTGCTGTCCGACTGCTCCTTCGACGACATTCCCTACGAGTTGGAATCGGACGTTACGACACTTTGAGCGGAAGCGGCAAACGGGAGCTCGCTGAGAAGATAACTTTCTACCTTTCAGACGCTTCTTCGGCTCATTCCGGCTGTTCGACAAAGCTCCTCCGACGACTTTCCCTTCCCTTTGGTTCAGAAGTTACGACAGTTTGATCGGAAGCTGCACAGAGAGCTCGCTCGCTGTGAAATTAACTTTCTCCCTTTCACGGCTTCTTCGGTTCTCCCGTGGCCGGTCGACTTCGCTGCGGCTCGGCCCCCCTCCTCCGGCGGCGTTCCTTCCCGCTGGACAGAAAGTTACGGCAGTTTGATCCAAAGCAACGACGGGAGCTCGCCGGCCGTGAAGGTAACCTTCTCCTTCTCGCGTGCTTCTCCGGCCAAAATCCCGTAAATCCACCGTCCGAGGGATTTAAAAAAAAAAATTATTAAATATATATTTAATTATAATTATATTTAATTAATGTTAATTAATTATAAATATTATTTTTAATTAATTACAAATGTTATAATTAATTATATTTAATTCTAATTAAATTATTATAATTAAGTTAATTAATTATAATTAATTTTAATTAGAATTAATGTTAATTAATTATAATTTATAAGATTAATTATTATTAATTAATATCAATTAATTATAATTTATTAAAATTAATTAAAATTAATTAGTTATAATTAATCATGGATTAATTATAATTAATAATCTTAGTTAATTTTAATAAACTTTAATTAATTAGTTTAATTAATTAGAATTAATTAAAAGTAATTAATTAACAATAATTTAGTAATTAATTAATATTAATTATAATTAATTCAAAAAAAATAGAGAGAGAAGAATTCCCATCTTGCCTCGATCATCATGTACCCGATCAACGAGCCTACACTGCCAGCCTGCCGGGACTTCAAGGTATAATTTCTGACTTAAACCCCGTTCTCGACGTTTGTAGCGGACCGGAGAACCACCTATACGCGCTCTTGTAGCACGGTAGGAGGGAGCCCGGTGCGAAGCATACGGCGAGGCGGGTAAGCCCTATACACGCTCTTGTAGCGTGGTGGGGACGGCTCTCGACCTCGACCTCGACACCGACACTGCCGACGACTGCTACGTAAGGTATAATTTCTAACTCCAATCCCATTCTCGACGTTTGCAGCGGACCGGAGAACCACCTATACGCGCTCTTGTAGCACGGTAGGAGGGAGCCCGGTGCGAAGCATACGACGAGGTGGGAGAGCCCTATACACGCTCTTGTAGCGTGGTGGGGAGTCACTGCTGTTCTGGTACGTCACTGCTGAAGGCCCCATACACGCTCTTGTAGCGTGGTGGGATGAAATTTTGTACGGCCGCGGTGTCCAAGGACACCTACCATACACGCTCTAGTAGCGTGGTGGGAAGGCCCAGCTCCCCAATTTTCCCCCAAAATGGGGATATGCCGGGGTGCTGCCGAAATTTTCACTGAATGCACAAAGAACTTGAACAACATAAAGACCTTCTTGTGCAACAATGTAGAAGACATGTACATGAACAGAAATGCACAGAAATTGAATTAAATGAGCAGAGGACTTGTACGAAGAACAGAGGACTGGTGGACCTAAATTTGAACAAGTTCTAAATGATTTCTAAGGGTCAAAATCAAATGAAACAAGATCAAACTCAAATCAATACGAACATGCATTTGAACTTGCAAGGACTTCAGAAGATCCTGAACAAATACTTGAACTTGTACTCTGAATTCAAAACTAGAACAAGATGTGGACAATAAGAACATGCATTTGAACTTGAACTGTACGATGCCAAGTGAAATTCAGATTTGCAAGCATTTGATTCAAATCCGGATGAATTCAGTAGGATGATAGGAGACCTGAATGAATGTGGGAGACTCATACTAAGTTGGAATTCAAGTCTAAATGAAACTTAACTCGAACTCAGGCTATACGACATCAAGCGGGGACTTGTAAACTTGATGAATTCAAGTCTGAATGAAATTGAATTTGGATCCAAACACATGCAAAGATCGAAATTTGGATCATACACGAGGAAACTCAAACTACAAGATCTGGATGCACGAACTCCTACAACAATCCCTACAAATGCCTGTTGATTGAGATGGCAATACTGGAGATCGGCAACCAAGGACCCTTCCTACAAACAAATGCAACATCAGCAATCCCATCTGAGATTGGTGAAAGGTGGTTTCGATACGGAAACAATAGGTCTCCTACGAACAGTTCCAGGAGCTCGTAGTGGCTACAATGGGTTCCCGTAAATATGTACAAGCCGCTTGTGGATAACAACAGTGGGCATATCGAAAGCACATCGAACCACTGTGGGCACAAGTACAAGTATCTCTTATAACGATCCCTACGAGGTCAAACAAGTACAATCAAACCACCCGAGATTGGTGAAAGGGTGGATATGATGCAGAAGCAATGAGTCTCCTACGAACATCTCTAGGAGGTCGTAGCAAAAACAACGGATCCCTACAAACAAACACGAGCCGCCTGTGGATAACAACAGTGGGTACATCGTAAGCACAACGAACCACTGTGGGCACAAGTATGGGTATCACCTACGACATTGGTGGTCAAGAGCTTCAAGTATGTCGAGTACAAAGGCAGCCCAATGTACGTAAAGGACACCCACTGGCAGAAAAGAGAGGACATGTTTGAACAAATTAGAATCAAACTTCCTGGTGTTCCAAAGTCTCTTCTCAGTTATATACTCGAGAAGAAAACAGTTCTGATGTCTACAAATACCGAAAATGACGGTCTACTACACCAAAGATCCTGAAGGGAGTTCTCCCAAATCAGCAGTCTTTGACTCTCAAATCCAGAAAATCCTTCCCCGGTGATTGAGAAAGGGGGAGGGGGTCAACGTCAAGACCAAAACGCCACCGGATCTGCAACACATATACAAGCAGACAGAAGGCGTCTACGATCCACAACTCAATGCCACCGGATCTGCAATACTCCTACTAGCAGACAGAAGGCGTCAATAAAATCTGAAATAAATACCCCTGCACGTACACTATAAATTGTATACACATAGGTATACCAAAGAGGTATATAAAAATCACCCGCATGGGCCCCGACGAGCGTGTTATTGGTACACACGTGACGCTTAGGGATGCTGCGCGGGTTGACAAGTGAATTCAAGTTCGAATCCGATCCTTCTATATGGATCAATAGAAGTCGACAAGATTCGAACTACCTAACAAAATACACGGTTGTAGCGACCGGTGTATTTGTCTAAATACATTCTTTTTAGGCCTTCAAAGCCTAAAATCAAGAGAATTCACTAAACAAAAGGCACAAAGCCTACGAGAAACCCGATCCCCTATCGATAAGTTGATAGGGTCGACAAGGTTCAATCAAATGGAAATGATCCCTAAACACCCCGATGATGGCCGTGTTGATTGCTTATCTCAACCGGAGGGGTCCACAATATATTTCAAAAATACCTTCAAACCTATACAAAATCCAAACATTTCACCCCGATGATGGCCGTGTTGATTTCTTATCTCAACCGGAGGGGTTCTCGAATATTTCAAATGTCTCCCAAATACCCAAAGTCCATTCAAAATCCAAGATCTACCCAAAAATCCAAAATTCTATAAATCCCAAATTCCAAGATATTTAAATATGAAATCAATCCATCAACACACTTAAAGCAAAATCCATCCACCCTCCGCAACAGTCTGTCGGGATGGACAAATTCAAATAAACTCTAGCTCACAAAGAGCCAAATGCCTAGTCGAAAATATCACTAGGATCCATTCTCAAAACAATCTCTTGTCAGTAAGGACGTGGTACGTGTCCTCTAACCGGCGGTTAGCTGCCAAATAGCACCGCAGGATAAACGGTTATGACCCGGGGCCCTCTGAACCGAGTGGTTTTGCCGTCAAATGGCACCACAGATACCGGTTATGGCCAAAGCCAATACGTTCCTTATTGGCATCAAATCCTTGAGATATGAATCAATAGGATATGATCGATAGGGCACAAAGCCCTCTGTTAGCTAAGGTGGATTCAAATTTGTCCCCTTAGACAAACATCCAACCCCGGTCTACAAGGTCCCCTTGGACGAAGCAACCCATGGCTGCCGACAAGGATCCTTCTGTCAGGTTGGGTCGACTACCTCCTCTGACTAAGTAGACCAGGGACCACGATGGCCCGGGACGACGGAACCATGGGATCTTGATCGGGTCCATCATCCATTCCCCCACCATCCGCTTTAAGTGCTAGAGGGTGCAAATTTCTATTTTAAATATCAAACCTTTCAAATTTCCAAACTTTCTAATCTTACCAAATTCCAAATCCAAAAACTCAATTTTCAATACCTAAACCTATGCTGCTACTATATGCCAGATAACACGTATACTCTACGTATCTGATTGACGACTAGCCTTAATCGAAAGTTCTCTCTCATGATTGAGAGGGGTAATTAACTATAGGGGCTTGCGTCTATAGGAAACCAGAACTCAGATCATAAAGTCCTCACAAAATGAGGGCGAAATCTCCGGGTAGTGTCTTATCTACAAACCCATCTGCCTTCCAAAATTTACCCCGGAACATAGTTCGTTAAAACTCCCTCGCCGAATAAGAAAAGCGATGCGGAGGCCGGGGCCGAATTTTCGGAGCCCACAGATTTCTGGCGACTCCGCTGGGGATTGGTTTCTCTTTCCATCTCTGGCTAGTCACTTATACGCTATAGTAGCAGCTAATCTATGCTATGCTCTATATGGTGAACATCAGGATGTGACATTTGGTTCTTATGTCCAAAGATCCATTACTGAAAGTTCCTGAAAATGAATCTTTTAAATAAGATCAATGGAAATTTGTTTAGCAGTGTTTCTAATTCCATGCTAACTCTTCTGCTATTAGTTCTGCGTTATTTCCTTGTTATGAAAGCGTGGGGTGATGTATCAATTTTGATTACTAACCACTGCCTTTCATTTTTTTCTTATAGAATGGAAATGCAGGACACCCCAATGACCGTCCAACTGGGACGAGGAGCCAGAATTCAACTGGCGAATGCTGTCATTGAAACTGGAAATACTGGAGCCACCATCCACTTTGGTGGGCTCAAATTCTCAGCAGCTACTGCAAGGGCTGCAGCCGTCCCTGTGTACGGCGTAAACTCTGAAGAACCTTCTGGAAGGACTACTGTCAGAGGTACTGCTCAAGGAAGAACTTCTGTCTTTGAAAGATTATCCCAATCTGATACCCTTACTGCAAAGAGGGTTGTTACTGGAAGAAAAGTTTTTGTGGTGACTGCTAACACCACGAACCTGCCCAGAGAGCCTGTTGCACCTGGGAGATATGAAATTGAAGCTTCCTCATCTGGAGGAAGGCTCACTAGAAGGCAGAGGAGAAAGAAAAATGCAGAATTGCGAGCTCAGCAATTACCTGTACCAGTCCATCCCTCGAATCTGCCAGCACAAGAATCAGAAGTCAATATTCCCACTCAGAACAGGTTTTCTAACCTAAAGTGGATAAAAAGAAATAGCTCTTCTGGTGAGCTCAAGAAATCTTTTTGGGAGCGTCAGCCTGAAGTTCCAGCCCCTCAGAAGATAAGAGAGCCCGAACGTCTGTCTGCCCGGGTACACCGTGTACTGAAGACAGTCAAGGAGAAGGGCTTAATGAAAAAGAAGTTCCAGAGGCCACTGATTGTTGAGGCCCGAAGAACTCCTCCAAGAGAGAGGCTATCGTCTGTTGTGATAGCTAAAAGAAGAAATTACCAACGCCAAGTTCCGCGGGAAGCACATCGGGGCGTGACACTTGGACCACATGTCCAAGAATCCGTCGCCAAAAGGGCCCAGCGGAAAGGCAAACAAGTTTGGAGGCCGAAGCCTCGAAATGAAAAGGTCTTTGAAGAAAGAGATAAGTCAAGCGTGACATCCGGAGCTGTCTACCGGAGATCCGCCCCTACTAACAGAACTCGTCAGAAATGGGTCCGAAAGAAGGCCCATAGTGACGACAATTATATTGACGGTCGACATCCTGGAGAGTCTTCCAGGAGATCCCGTCATTCTCCTACTTCAGCCAAAGAGAAAGTTCATTTCGATCGTAGTCCGCAGATCGAAGAAGTAATCATTCCAAGTCAAGAGCCTGAAATTCAGTGGCGACGCCGCTCAGAAATTCAGGTACGAGAAGATGAAAAAGAATATGACGATGATGATACTATGGAGATCGAAATGGTTCGTATGGTCAGTCACGCCGATGTTGAAGAGGAAGATGATGGTGATGAAGAAGACCAACAATCACAGCCGCGCGTACGTGTTTATCGACGTCGCCACAGGGCTAGATCCATTGCTAGTCAAAGTGCTCGCTCCTCAGAAGAAGGAGATGAGGAAGAAGAAGAGGTTGGAGAAAACCCCTTCGCTGGCGAAGACATCACACTCGCTGAAATGAGAAATCAAATGAGGCGACAAATGCGGAAGAAAGATAAAGAAATTCTCTCAGTTGAATGATAAAATGACTGAGATGATGACTCAGATGACGGCCATGATGGAGATGATGCAGAAAACCACTTCTGTGGGCCCTGCACCGGCTCAACCCATCAACCAAGCTGCTAATTCTCAAAACCCTCAAGCGCCTCAAGCCTTAGGAGTGAAAGGTGTACTTGAAGGTGGCAAAGAAACTAATGATCCAACCCGCCAGCGTACTCCACAAAATGTGGCGAGTGCCTCTGAGCCTGTAACTGCAGCACAGCTTGATGGCTTAATTAGCGAAAAGATTAAGGCCATTATAGCGGCTGAACAGGCAGAGAAGCTGGTAGGCAAAGGTCGCCCGTACCCAGCAGAGTACGATCAGGTGCCATATCCAAAGGGATATTCTGTACCGAAGTTCAATATCTTCGATGGAAATAAAAATCCCAGACAGCATCTGGCGCAGTTCAAAGCAACCTGTGGGAACACAGGGGGTAATGATGCTCTGCTATTCAGGCAATTCGTAAGCAGCTTGAGTGGAACTGCTTTCGAATGGTATGCCGAGCTGCCAAATGATTCTCTGAAGACCTTCGCAGAATTAGAGGCCTTATTCGTGAAGAGATTTGCCAGTGCAATAGAGAAGACTACCATTGCTGATCTTGCCCTTGATAAAAGGAGGAAAGATGAATCAGTAACGAGGTACATAACACGCTGGCGCAATCTCAGTATGAAGTGCGAACAGCAGCTGGAAGAAGAACATGCAGTTCAACTGTTGATGGGGAACATTGATGATAAAATGCAACCCTTCTTATGCATGGCTTCTATTACTACCTTCCAAGATCTGTTGGATAGGGTGGCTAAGTTTGAAAAGTTGAACCTGTCAAAGTCAGAAAGCCTCCCTGACAAACCTAAAAAGGCTAAGACGCCTGATGCTAGGAGAAATGATGTCTACTCTGCATTCCCTCCTAGACCTGATAAAGGTAAAAAGGTAGTATATAATGTGGATAAAGGAAAGCAGCCGATGCAATATGAAGAAAAGTCAAAACAGGCTTACAATCCTAATCCTCAACCAAAGCTGGTTCTTGGAGGAAATGACAAACCTCGAGTCTTTTCTGGTGGAGGAGAGCGCCAGAGGCAACCCACGGGAACTGATGATAGAACGTTTCCTTCCCTCAAGGAGAAAATGAATAAAGAATATTCATTTAAAAGGGAGAGTGTCGCTAAACTATTTCGACAAGCACTCAAGAACGGTCTAGAATTGCCAGAATGCAAAAGACCTGAAGAGTCCAAACACAGTGGCGACCCAAACTACTGCCCATATCATCGGGTAGTTAGCCATCCAATTGAAGATTGTTATGTCTTCAAAGATTGGTTAGAAAAGATGTACAAGAGGGGAGAACTGACATTGTCAGATAATGTGTTGGTTCGTCCCAGAAAAGAATCCACCCGGGTAGTCACGTCCTCTTCCGTACTCCCGCCTAAAGAAAAAATGAAAGAACCTATTCAAGTTGAACAATGGGAAACGGTGGTTTCCAAGAAGACAACAAAGATGTTGAAACAGCTTGAAGGAGTTCCTGGTGTCAAATGGAAGTCTCCTACTGAGCCAGTACTGCATTTAAAATGGTTGCCTGTGTCACAAGCATCCACCTCTAAACAGCAACCTGGCCAAGCTAGCTCGTCAAAATCCGGCAAAGCAAAGACGAAGTCTTCTAAGAAGAAAGCCAAGTTGAAGAAGCCTGTGGCGAAGAAGACTGCAACTCAAAAGGCTATTGATAGTTTAGGTGAATATTACCAGACTGTCAGGAGGCCTATTAAGCTCAGTGATTTTATGAAAGAGCTTAAAATAGATGAAAAGAAAGAAGAAGCTGAAGATGAATCTCTTCCTACGGAGATATGTCGAGTCATCTCAACAACTTTAAAAATATCAGAAAGGGAGAAATACGCTAAAGAAGCGGCCCCTGAATTTTGTCTGATGGTGTCATCAATGGAATTCAGTTCAGAAGATCTATGTTTTCCAGATGATGAAGATTCAGACCCAAGTATAGAATCACAAATGAAACAAGTGAAGTTGGGAGACGATTCCGAGTCTACAGATGAATCCCCAGACACAACAATGGCTGACTCTGAAGAGAATGCTTCATCAAACAAGTCTGAATCAGATGAGGTGGCCCAGGTGCAGTTGAGGAGTGGCAAAGTACTGCCGCCTCCACCAAAGAAGGGAATTCCTAACAAAGATAAAGGAAAAGAGATAATTATCAATGAAGATATTATCCTAAATGACTCCAAGAAGAAAGAGACTTCATCTAAGGGGATAGATTACAATATCTTATCCCACTTGAGGAAGATCCCAGCACAACTCAGCATATATGATGCCCTCTTGATGTCTAAAGACCTTCGAGAAACTTTGATCCAAGCTCTTAAGGACCCCGAAAGATATGAAGCATATTTTGCTGAGCGCAATTTGACGGAAGTCTTGCAAGCTCGAAATGAGCCCCTCATCACCTTTGCTGAGGATGATATGCTGCTTGGAACGGCAGATCACAACCGCCCTTTGTATGTTACAGCAGAGAGTGACGGTATGATGATTAGTCGGATTTTGATTGATCCCGGATCTTCCGTAAATCTTATGAGCCTTAAGGCACTGAGATCCCTCTGCCTCGATGTGGAACATCTTGGCCAAGATAAACTGATGGTGCACGGCTTCAACGAGAAAGGGCAGAAAACTCTTGGTTCGTTTATGCTTCCTCTTGTATTTGGGGAACTCCATACGGAAGCCAAATTCCATGTAATTGATGCGGACACTTCGTTCAAGGCGTTATTGGGTCGCCCCTGGCTGCATGAATACGGCGTTGTCCCTTCAACATTACACCAGTGCATGAAGTATCTCAGAGAAGGAGAAGAATTCAGGATCTCTGGCGATATTCAGCCCTTTGCAGTACATGAAGTAACAGTTTATGAAGATGCTAAGTACTTCATGCCAAAGAAGCAAAAGTCGTCAAGTTCTCTTGAGGCTAGAGCATCAAATTCTAAGGCTGCAAAGAAATCCAAGCAAGAAGACGAGAAGAAGCGTGTAGGAAGAAAGAAAGCGACGCCAACTCTTCCTAAAGCATCAATCATTCCTAAAGGAAAGAAACATGTACCTCATCTTGGGAGTGATACGGATGAAGATGACATTACTCCTGCCAAATCTCGAAAAATATGCCAGTCCACGGATGAATGGAGTAGGCAGGTTGAATTTTCAAATGATGATTATGACTACGACTCAATCTACATGAACTCAGTGCAAAGTGTGTTCTCCAGAAGAATAGACGGTCTGTTGATTTCAGACAGTGTACTCGTAGTCACACGTGTTCCCTTGCAACATTTCAAGGAAATCATTTCGCGCGAGGTTCATAAAATTGAAGAACTCTCCACTCTTTATCTGCCTCCCCGTAAAAATGGGACTGTGCCAAAGAATGTGTTATATTCCACGGGAGTTCATGAAGAGGAGAATCATGACTGGGATTGCATGCTCCTCGACTCCGAGGAATTATTTCCTACGAGGCTACCCAAATTCAATACCAAAAATATTCAAAGAATGTTGCGAAAACAAATCAATATTCCTACACCAAGCGACAACTTCGTACAAGCTTGGGCCTCTGGTATGGGAGGAGTCCGCGTCCGTTACGGCAGAAGGATACAGACGCATATAAAGGTATTGGATTCATCAAAAGAAAATTCCTCCGGAAGGAGATTTGTCGGGCGATCACATGTGGAGAAATCAAATCCGATGATGATGGTGCTGAAGAAACATACGAAACCAATGCTTATGATGATCAACCCGTAGAAGCTGAGCCTGCACCAGAAGAACTGGAAGATGGTGGACAAGCTGCTACGATGGACGAGCTCAAAGAAGTCAACTTGGGAACTGAGGAGGACCCTCGCCCAACCTTCATTAGCTCTATTCTACCAACAGATCAAGTAGAAGAAATAAAAGAGTTACTATGTGAATTCAGGGACTGCTTTGCCTGGACATATGCTGAGATGCCTGGCTTATCCCCTGATGTGGCAGTTCACAGATTAGCAATCAAGCCTGATGCAGTACCTGTCAAGCAAGCTCCAAGGAGAATGAGATTGGAGATTGAAGAACAGGTGATTGCAGAAACGAAGAAGCTCATAGAAGCAGGCTTCATTCGAGAAGAGAAATATGCCGACTGGATTGCCAATATCGTCCCTGTAAAGAAGAAGAATGGCCAGATTCGTATCTGCATCGACTTCAGGGACCTCAATAAGGCATGCCCGAAAGATGACTTTCCGCTCCCAGTATCAGAGCTTCTAGTTGACAATACATCCAATTACGATATGTTCTCCTTTATGGACGGATCGTCAGGCTACAATCAGATTAAAATGGCGCATGAAGACGAAAGACATACATCATTCAGAACGCCTATAGGCATATTCTGCTACACAGTTATGCCCTTCGGCCTGAAGAACGCTGGTGCCACCTACCAGCGGGCGATGACTCGTATATTTGATGATTTGATTCATCAGAAGGTCGAATGCTATGTAGATGACTTGGTCATTAAAAGCATAGGCCGAAAAGACCACCTTCATGATTTGAGAATTGTGTTCGAAAGGATCAGAAAGTACGATCTGAAGATGAACCCTCTCAAGTGTGCATTTGGGGTATCCTCAGGGAAATTCCTAGGGTACGTTGTTCGACATCGAGGCATCGAAGTCGACCCCAACAAGATCAAGGCGATCGTGGAGATGCCACCTCCAAAGAACCTTCGGCAACTCCGCTCCTTACAAGGGCAACTGGCTTTCATTCGGAGATTTATATCAAATCTATCGGGTAGGTGCCAGCCATTTTCAAAGCTAATGAAGAAAGATGTCCGTTTCAAATGGGACGCAGAGTGCCAAGAAGCATTTGACAGCATCAAAAGATATCTGTTGAATCCTCCTATTCTCGCGGCGCCAATCCCGGGAAAGCCTCTTATACTGTATACGGCAGCACTAGAAGAGTCCCTCGGAGCATTATTGGCCCAGCATAATGAAGAAGGCAAGGAGAATGCACTCTACTACATCAGTCGGAGATTGATAGGAGCAGAAATCCGCTACTCTCCAATCGAGAAGCATTGCTTGGCCCTGATCTTCGCAGTTCAGAAGCTCCGCCATTATATGTTGTCTCACAAAATCACCTTGATATCAAAGATCGATCCGTTGAAGTTCTTGATGACAAGACCAGCGTTGACAGGTCGTTTGGCAAGGTGGGCAGTGATACTCCTGCAGTTTGATATCACATATGTCCCTCAAAAGGCAGTGAAAGGGCAGGTGTTGGCAGATTTTCTTGCTGCTCATCCTATCCCTGCAGATTCTCTGCTCAACGACGATCTACCTGACGAGCAGATCATGAATGTTGAAAAAGAGGAGATGCTACGAGTATGGAAAATGTATTTTGATGGAGCATCGTCAATCAAACGTGCTCGGCCTCCAAATCTCGAGAAAGCTCAAGCCGGAATTGGAATCATTTTCGTAGCACCCGAGGGAGGCATAATGAGATTTTCGTTCAGTTTGACTGAACCTCGGACCAATAATGAGGCTGAATATGAAGCCCTAATAGCTGGATTGGAGATTGCAATCGATGTCCGAATTCAAAATCTCCAAATTTTTGGTGATTCTCAACTTGTTGTAAATCAAGTGTTGGGAGTTTATAAAATCACCAAGTTTGAGTTGGCCTGTTATCATCGGCGAGTTCTTGAGCTTATGAAACAAATTCCAGTTGTCAAACTAACTCAAGTTCCCCGAGGTCAAAATGCCAAAGCCGATTCTCTTGCCAAATTGGCTAAAGAAATGGCGAATATGGACGACGAATGGCCTATAATAATTATGGTGCACAATCGACGGATCTTAGAGCCAGCATTACTACAATTCCCGCAGGCAGAGGGAATACCAAATTCAAGCCAGCAGGATGCAACTCTGGTTGATCCTCAACCTCCCCAACCAGTTGATGTTGAAGATCAGTCTGAAGAACAACAAGTTCCTAAGAAAAGGCGCAAGGCCAGTCAAGCTTCAGAATCATGGTGGCATTGTCTAGATGTCGAGGAAGAAGATGACTGGAGACTGCCTTTCATTGATTACTTTAAAGAAAGTAAATTGCCAACAGACAAATCACTAGCTGCTCAAATCAAGAAGAGAGCGCTACGATATGCATTTGTCAACAACACATTGTATCGGCGTGCTTTCGATCAAATGTGGCTAAGATGCTTAGGGACTCGAGAAGCTGATAAGGTGGTAGCAGAAGTTCACGAAGGACTTTGTGGAGCACACCAATCAGGTCCCAAGATGGCAATTAAAATTAAAAGAATGGGCTACTATTGGCCGACCATGGTCAGAGATTGTATCAATCATGCTAAGAGGTGCCATGAGTGCCAGATCCACGGTGATGTTATACATCAACCGCCAAATCCGCTGCACCCTACAATAGCATCCTGGCCATTTGAATGTTGGGGTACTGATGTTATCGGGCCGATAGATCCGCCGTCATCAGCAGGACACCGCTTTATTTTGGCAGCGACAGACTATTTTTCTAAGTGGGCAGAAGCAGTTCCATTTAAAGAAGTTACGTCTGAGCATGTAATCAATTTCTTTACCCATAATATTGTCTACAGATTCGGTGTGCCACGCCGAATAATCTCAGACAATGGTACTGCATTCAAAAGTACAAAAATTTACAAGTTCGTTGATCGGCATAAAATCGATTGGCGGTATTCCTCTATATACTATCCAAGAGCAAATGGCTTAGCTGAAGCCTTCAACAAAACACTAGTGAAATTGCTAAAAAAGATTCTCTCCAAGAACAAAAGAGAGTGGCATACAAAAATGGCAGAAGCGCTATGGGCGTATCGTACGACCTACAAAACGCCAACCAAAGCCACTCCTTATTCTCTAGTATTTGGAGTTGAGGCCGTACTGCCGCTAGAAGTTGAACTTCCATCTCTTCGAGTTGCTGTCCAGAATGAGCTGACTCAAGAACAAAATGCTCGTCTAAGAATGGAGGAGCTCGATGCACTCGATGAAATCAGGTTACAAGCTCAGCAGAACCTGGAGATCTACCGAGCAAGAATGACAAAGTCCTTTGATCGAATGGTTCGTCCTCGATCATTTCAAGAAGGAGAATTGGTCCTGGTGCAGAGAAGGCCAATAATCCCGCATAGAAAAATCGGTGGCAAATTCGTATCCAACTGGGAAGGACCTTTCGTCATCGAGAAGGTATTTCAAGGAGGAGCTTATCAACTTATCGATCTGAATGGTCAAAGGCCCATGCCGCCGATCAATGGTCGTTACCTGAAGAAATACTACGCATAAAATTTTATGTTTAGTGTATTATGCTTTCATGTCTGTTTATTAGCATATACATTTCATATTTTAAAATTCTCTTATGTTATGAGAATACATTTCAAAATCCTCCTGTTAGGCTGGGGGCATTTTAAATATTTATTCGGGTCGACATCGCGCTGCATGCCGAGATCCCCGAATAAATATTTAAAATTTCAAGATTCCAATTCTATTTCATTCTAAAATGTCCCTGCAAGACAGGGGGCATTTTAAATATTTATTCGTGTCGACATCGCGCTGCATGCCGAGATCCCCGAATAAATATTTAAAATTATCAATTCATATGTCTTGTGTGCTAAAGAATACACAGATACTTGTTTTTCAAAGCCTATGCAGGTGATATCTCAAAAATCGAGACAACACCTTCTTCGACAAGCCAAGACTCAAAAGTCAAGAAAGAAACTTTTGTGGCTACACACTTCTACAAAATTGAGCCGGAAAAGCTTGAAGTCTTTCAACAGCCTGAAGCTTAAGGTTCGAATGGGTGTAAAAGGTCGGATCCAACACGCCCAAATATGGCCGGATCGCTGGCATCTCCGTCTACTCAACAAGCTATAAGAAAGGCCGTAGTAGCGGAACCCCCACTTCGTCAAACCGTCAGTAGGGACTGCAGGAAGAACGAAGGTCAATTTGACTTGACCAGTTCAAGTGATCGTAGTCTGCAAAATTCTCCAAAATGACTGGAGAATCAAAGTTCCAGTGGAAGAATGAGTCTCGAACAACTACTGAATGTTCGTAGGCTCCAAAATCCAAAACCATGAAGGATGACTCCAAATCTGTCAACTTCAGCAAAATCAGCATTGGGAAGCGCAATTCCCATAGCTCAAGTCTGAAGACTGAATGGGTGTAAAAGGTCGGATCCAACAAGCCCAAATATGGCCGGGTCGCTGGCAGCTCCATCTACTCAACAAGCCATAAGAAAGGCCGAAGTAGAGGAACCCCCATCTCAGCAACCAGAGGACGAAGAGCTGTCAAATTCTAGCTCCCCCGATCTGATGAACTCAAGTAACTCAGATTAAAGTCTTCTCAAGTGGTTAAGGATCAAGATACTACCTACATTCGGTACTATCAACTGAATCTAAAACCTGCAAATCCTTCAACAAATCCGTCAAGCACAAAGCGAGGATCGAAGGAACTTTTCTTCAACAAGTCCACCAAAGCACAAAGCAAAGGACCGAAGAAAACTATCCCAAAGTTCAAGAAAAGCCTATGGCTGAACTAAGAGGATTCTGTCATCAACAAGTCCGCTATGCACAAAGCTCTGGACCGATGACTTTTCGCAATCGACCTAATACAAACCTAAGGGTTTAGGTCACCGACATCTACTCCTCCATCAAGCCCGCCAAAGCTAGAAGCATAGGGCAGAAGGAAAATAAAAATTCTGACAAGTCAGCAAAGACAAATCAGACAATCCTTCATCAAGTCCGCAGCACAAAGCACAGGACAGAAGAATCAAAATCTCAGGACTCAAGTAAAAGTTGCAGATTGAGCACCTGGATGACATCTACAAATGTCCCTAAAAGATTGGGGGCATTTAAATATTTATTTGGGTCGACATAGCGCTGCATGCCGAGATCCCCAAATAAATATTTAAAATTTCATCAAAATACAAGCATATGATAGAAAAATCTTGAGCATATGCTATCCACTAACGTCAATCTACAAAGATAAGATATCAACCATCTATGGATACATCTAGAAGCGCATATGCTATCCATTAAATGAAAATTTTAGTGTGACATCCAAACAAGATTTTGGAGATCCACTAAAAGAAAGTTAGTTTGACATCCAAACAATTTTTGGAGATCCACTAAACGAAAATCCTTGTGTGACATCTAGAATAGATATCTAGAGATCCACAGGGTCAATCAGCATGCAACAAACGTGGCCCGCTCCAGACGCCTACCACATTTGTTGGGGGGCATTTGTTGACCTGCCGTATAAAACAAAAAAAAATAAAATAAAATTATACCTGTCCGGCGCCGAATTCAGCACGTCGTCGCCCACGACTTCGCACGATCGGATGTCTACATCGTGTTAACTGCTCTCGCTCTCTTCTCTCTATCGAATGGGAAGTGACGGCATTTTTTTTGTGCGGAAGCAACAACGTGAGCTCGCTGGCAGTGAAGATAACTTTCTCCCTTGCGTGCGACTCTCTCCCTCGACTCCTCCTTGCTGTCCGACTGCTCCTTCGACGACATTCCCTACGAGTTGGAATCGGACGTTACGACACTTTGAGCGGAAGCGGCAAACGGGAGCTCGCTGAGAAGATAACTTTCTACCTTTCAGACGCTTCTTCGGCTCATTCCGGCTGTTCGACAAAGCTCCTCCGACGACTTTCCCTTCCCTTTGGTTCAGAAGTTACGACAGTTTGATCGGAAGCTGCACAGAGAGCTCGCTCGCTGTGAAATTAACTTTCTCCCTTTCACGGCTTCTTCGGTTCTCCCGTGGCCGGTCGACTTCGCTGCGGCTCGGCCCCCCTCCTCCGGCGGCGTTCCTTCCCGCTGGACAGAAAGTTACGGCAGTTTGATCCAAAGCAACGACGGGAGCTCGCCGGCCGTGAAGGTAACCTTCTCCTTCTCGCGTGCTTCTCCGGCCAAAATCCCGTAAATCCACCGTCCCGAGGGATTTAAAAAAAAAAATATTAAATATATATTTAATTATAATTATATTTAATTAATGTTAATTAATTATAAATATTATTTTTAATTAATTACAAATGTTATAATTAATTATATTTAATTCTAATTAAATTATTATAATTAAGTTAATTAATTATAATTAATTTTAATTAGAATTAATGTTAATTAATTATAATTTATAAGATTAATTATTATTAATTAATATCAATTAATTATAATTTATTAAAATTAATTAAAATTAATTAGTTATAATTAATCATGGATTAATTATAATTAATAATCTTAGTTAATTTTAATAAACTTTAATTAATTAGTTTAATTAATTAGAATTAATTAAAAGTAATTAATTAACAATAATTTAGTAATTAATTAATATTAATTAATATTAATTATAATTAATTCAAAAAAAATAGAGAGAGAAGAATTCCCATCTTGCCTCGATCATCATGTACCCGATCAACGAGCCTACACTGCCAGCCTGCCGGGACTTCAAGGTATAATTTCTGACTTAAACCCCGTTCTCGACGTTTGTAGCGGACCGGAGAACCACCTATACGCGCTCTTGTAGCACGGTAGGAGGGAGCCCGGTGCGAAGCATACGGCGAGGCGGGTAAGCCCTATACACGCTCTTGTAGCGTGGTGGGGACGGCTCTCGACCTCGACCTCGACACCGACACTGCCGACGACTGCTACGTAAGGTATAATTTCTAACTCCAATCCCATTCTCGACGTTTGCAGCGGACCGGAGAACCACCTATACGCGCTCTTGTAGCACGGTAGGAGGGAGCCCGGTGCGAAGCATACGACGAGGTGGGAGAGCCCTATACACGCTCTTGTAGCGTGGTGGGGAGTCACTGCTGTTCTGGTACGTCACTGCTGTTCTGGTACGGGTACTGCTGAAGGCCCCATACACGCTCTTGTAGCGTGGTGGGATGAAATTTTGTACGGCCGCGGTGTCCAAGGACACCTACCATACACGCTCTAGTAGCGTGGTGGGAAGGCCCAGCTCCCCAATTTTCCCCCAAAATGGGGGATATGCCGGGGTGCTGCCGAAATTTTCACTGAATGCACAAAGAACTTGAACAACATAAAGACCTTCTTGTGCAACAATGTAGAAGACATGTACATGAACAGAAATGCACAGAAATTGAATTAAATGAGCAGAGGACTTGTACGAAGAACAGAGGACTGGTGGACCTAAATTTGAACAAGTTCTAAATGATTTCTAAGGGTCAAAATCAAATGAAACAAGATCAAACTCAAATCAATACGAACATGCATTTGAACTTGCAAGGACTTCAGAAGATCCTGAACAAAGACTTGAACTTGTACTCTGAATTCAAAACTAGAACAAGATGTGGACAATAAGAACATGCATTTGAACTTGAACTGTACGATGCCAAGTGAAATTCAGATTTGCAAGCATTTGATTCAAATCCGGATGAATTCAGTAGGATGATAGGAGACCTGAATGAATGTGGGAGACTCATACTAAGTTGGAATTCAAGTCTAAATGAAACTTAACTCGAACTCAGGCTATACGACATCAAGCGGGGACTTGTAAACTTGATGAATTCAAGTCTGAATGAAATTGAATTTGGATCCAAACACATGCAAAGATCGAAATTTGGATCATACACGAGGAAACTCAAACTACAAGATCTGGATGCACGAACTCCTACAACAATCCCTACAAATGCCTGTTGATTGAGATGGCAATACTGGAGATCGGCAACCAAGGACCCTTCCTACAAACAAATGCAACATCAGCAATCCCATCTGAGATTGGTGAAAGGTGGTTTCGATACGGAAACAATAGGTCTCCTACGAACAGTTCCAGGAGCTCGTAGTGGCTACAATGGGTTCCCGTAAATATGTACAAGCCGCTTGTGGATAACAACAGTGGGCATATCGAAAGCACATCGAACCACTGTGGGCACAAGTACAAGTATCTCTTATAACGATCCCTACGAGGTCAAACAAGTACAATCAAACCACCCGAGATTGGTGAAAGGGTGGATATGATGCAGAAGCAATGAGTCTCCTACGAACATCTCTAGGAGGTCGTAGCAAAAACAACGGATCCCTACAAACAAACACGAGCCGCCTGTGGATAACAACAGTGGGTACATCGTAAGCACAACGAACCACTGTGGGCACAAGTATGGGTATCACCTACGACATTGGTGGTCAAGAGCTTCAAGTATGTCGAGTACAAAGGCAGCCCAATGTACGTAAAGGACACCCACTGGCAGAAAAGAGAGGACATGTTTGAACAAATTAGAATCAAACTTCCTGGTGTTCCAAAGTCTCTTCTCAGTTATATACTCGAGAAGAAAACAGTTCTGATGTCTACAAATACCGAAAATGACGGTCTACTACACCAAAGATCCTGAAGGGAGTTCTCCCAAATCAGCAGTCTTTGACTCTCAAATCCAGAAAATCCTTCCCCGGTGATTGAGAAAGGGGGAGGGGGTCAACGTCAAGACCAAAACGCCACCGGATCTGCAACACATATACAAGCAGACAGAAGGCGTCTACGATCCACAACTCAATGCCACCGGATCTGCAATACTCCTACTAGCAGACAGAAGGCGTCAATAAAATCTGAAATAAATACCCCTGCACGTACACTATAAATTGTATACACATAGGTATACCAAAGAGGTATATAAAAATCACCCGCATGGGCCCCGACGAGCGTGTTATTGGTACACACGTGACGCTTAGGGATGCTGCGCGGGTTGACAAGTGAATTCAAGTTCGAATCCGATCCTTCTATATGGATCAATAGAAGTCGACAAGATTCGAACTACCTAACAAAATACACGGTTGTAGCGACCGGTGTATTTGTCTAAATACATTCTTTTTAGGCCTTCAAAGCCTAAAATCAAGAGAATTCACTAAACAAAAGGCACAAAGCCTACGAGAAACCCGATCCCCTATCGATAAGTTGATAGGGTCGACAAGGTTCAATCAAATGGAAATGATCCCTAAACACCCCGATGATGGCCGTGTTGATTGCTTATCTCAACCGGAGGGGTCCACAATATATTTCAAAAATACCTTCAAACCTATACAAAATCCAAACATTTCACCCCGATGATGGCCGTGTTGATTTCTTATCTCAACCGGAGGGGTTCTCGAATATTTCAAATGTCTCCCAAATACCCAAAGTCCATTCAAAATCCAAGATCTACCCAAAAATCCAAAATTCTATAAATCCCAAATTCCAAGATATTTAAATATGAAATCAATCCATCAACACACTTAAAGCAAAATCCATCCACCCTCCGCAACAGTCTGTCGGGATGGACAAATTCAAATAAACTCTAGCTCACAAAGAGCCAAATGCCTAGTCGAAAATATCACTAGGATCCATTCTCAAAACAATCTCCTGTCAGTAAGGACGTGGTACGTGTCCTCTAACCGGCGGTTAGCTGCCAAATAGCACCGCAGGATAAACGGTTATGACCCGGGGCCCTCTGAACCGAGTGGTTTTGCCGTCAAATGGCACCACAGATACCGGTTATGGCCAAAGCCAATACGTTCCTTATTGGCATCAAATCCTTGAGATATGAATCAATAGGATATGATCGATAGGGCACAAAGCCCTCTGTTAGCTAAGGTGGATTCAAATTTGTCCCCTTAGACAAACATCCAACCCCGGTCTACAAGGTCCCCTTGGACGAAGCAACCCATGGCTGCCGACAAGGATCCTTCTGTCAGGTTGGGTCGACTACCTCCTCTGACTAAGTAGACCAGGGACCACGATGGCCCGGGACGACGGAACCATGGGATCTTGATCGGGTCCATCATCCATTCCCCCACCATCCGCTTTAAGTGCTAGAGGGTGCAAATTTCTATTTTAAATATCAAACCTTTCAAATTTCCAAACTTTCTAATCTTACCAAATTCCAAATCCAAAAACTCAATTTTCAATACCTAAACCTATGCTGCTACTATATGCCAGATAACACGTATACTCTACGTATCTGATTGACGACTAGCCTTAATCGAAAGTTCTCTCTCATGATTGAGAGGGGTAATTAACTATAGGGGCTTGCGTCTATAGGAAACCAGAACTCAGATCATAAAGTCCTCACAAAATGAGGGCGAAATCTCTGGGTAGTGTCTTATCTACAAACCCATCTGCCTTCCAAAATTTACCCCGGAACATAGTTCGTTAAAACTCCCTCGCCGAATAAGAAAAGCGATGCGGAGGCCGGGGCCGAATTTTCGGAGCCCACAATCTCCTTGCAATTCAAATTTGAATTTTGAATTGGAGAGTTAAAATTTTTCAAATATGGATCAAACCCAACTAGGAAAGTGATGTAGACAAAGGAGGGGTCAACTCATGTCCAAAATAATACGAATTTTGGCTTCCCTTGAGTCTACTATTTGAGCTGAAATTTTAGCTCATTTATGAGCTGGACTTTAGTTCATTTATTGAACTAAGGGTTAGCTCATTATTAGCTATGATTTTAGCTCATAGTTATCTTTTTATTAAATGTAATTTTATATTTTAATGTCTTAAAGTTGTCTCTTGGGTTTCCAAAAAGGGCTTTTGGAATCCCAAGATAGTGGTTTAGTCTTCCCATTCATGACTCCTTGGTTTCCTCCATGGCCTTTTAGCTTTATGTGCTTCTACCCCCTTGGATTCCGGCCGGCTGCTGGTTTCCCGTGCCTGTGCTCCCTCCCGTGACCGTGCCCCCTTGGTTCCCGCTCGGCCTCCTTGGCTCCCGCGGCTACCTCTTCGGTTTCTTGGCTTGGCTTGTTTTTGCGTGAAAAACATTTGGGTTTAATGCTTTTGATGCTTAGTTTCTTGTGTTAGAATTAATGTAATGTCTCTTGGTATTTCTCTTTCATACCTATAAATATGGGAGGATTTGTAATGTTTGGAGTAAGTTGAATGAAATGTGATTTTTGGAAAAGTTATAACCTGCGGGCTCTTTCCACCCTTCTTTCTCATCCCCTCCGAAAATCCTGCGGGCTCTTTCCAACCTTTCTTCTCAGGCTTCTAACCTCTTTCGTCTCTCCGCAAGTGCCACTCCACCTATATCCTTCTTCTCTAAGTGAAGCAACTTTAGGGTGTCGTTTTTAATTTTAAGTTTGCAAGTCGTCGTCGTTGTAATTTCTTCTTTTTAGTTTTATTTGAAATGTAAGAGTTTTTCTTTCCTCTTCTCGTCTTTAGTCCTTTACGTTTAGTCGGTGTCGTTTCGTTTTAAATTCTTTGTGATCAAGAGATATAGGGTCCCCTGTATTTCTTGCCCGCATCAGAAAGATTTCAAATTTGAAATTTGAAATCCAAAATTGTCATGGATTTTCCCTCTTGATTTTGCCACCCAAATTGGAAGGAGGCATGGGCATGGGAAGAGGAGGGGGTGAGGCCGGCGGCTAGGGAGCCATGGCCAGCGATTTGGAGGATTTTTTGGTGAGGTGGCCGGCTGCTTATGGTGGAAATGGAGATGATGGCTTGGAGATGGACGGTGGACGTAGGTAGAGGTTAAAGATGAAAACTAGGAGCAATAAGAAGAAACAAAAACAAAAACAATAGAAAGAAGATAAAAACCGCGAGCCTTGGACTCTTCCGAAGACTGATGGGTGATTCTTTGCCCTTCTCCAAGGGACTTCAAGTCACGAGCTCAGACCCATCCTGCGGCTGGTGAAAACTCCGATTCCTTCCCATAGAAATCTCACTAACGTTCTCTCAAAAGAACACAAGTGTGGAACACAAATTTTTAATATCAATAATTCCCCCTATTACAATAGCTTAAGGCCCTATATATAGACCACAACATAAGAAAACTCAAAATACAAAATTGCCCCTTGGGCCACAACACTCACATAAACCAACATAGGGGTAAAACAGGAAATACATCAAATAAAAACTAAAATTCAGAAAAATAACTCATAATGGAAGATTTAAATTATATCGACGACCGTCGATTTACAACGCCTCCTGTGATAGATGCGCCAAATCTTCATATCGATGTCCGCATCAGACACTTTCTCCTTTTATATACCATCTCAATTACACTCTTCTTCATTCAATCCAACCCCCTTACTCTCTTCCCTGATTTCTAAAATTAGTTGTAGCAACTTTCAGCTCCTCCACATGTTGCCTCCAGCAATTTCCAGAGAACAAAAAAACTTATGGGTGACAGGAATGAAGGGAAACTACACACATCAACTGCTTTCCTGTAATTTCAGCAGCCCAAAAGCAAACTACAGGAGTTCAACATCAAATTACAGCAGTCCTTTATCTATTTTTCCTTCACTATTTCCTGAATTCAGCATTTAGCAGCAGCAGTCTCACTTAGATTAAGCAAACAACACCTAATTTCAGCCAAACAACAATTTTAGCCACTAACTACAACATCTACCTAATATCCCTTACCTTTTTTTGCTGAAAATTTCCCCCACAGCAGCCTGCATTAGCTCTGTCCATCAGCACCTGCTCCATCTCTGCTCATGGTTTGAAATTTTCTGCAAACAACAACTTCAAAACCATTTTTCATTCGCCTCCCCATCCTCTAGATTGCGGATTTCACTCGACAATAGAGAGCTGCTTCAAATGCAAGAGAGCATCGTGGATGGGAGGGGAAAATTGGCCTAAGTTAAAGAAGGAAATTCCACTAAGTATTATTATACTATATTCCTAACTCCAGTAATTCTTTCCAAAACACACCCAACCGAATGATCTAATCAACCCATTGCATGCCTTCCTTAGTGGACATGCTACAGTAATGCTACAGTTAAAAAAGAAAAAAAAAAGTTGCTATGCTACAATAACATTAGGAAAATTGATTAAGTGTGAGTTAACTTTTAATATTTTGTGGAGGAACAAAACCAATAGAATAATTCTTATGGAAAAATTCTATACTTAAATTTTTGAAAGTATTGGGTATTATGTCAAATAGCAACATAAGATTTCAAAGTTTTCAAAAGCTATTTTTGTCCCTTCTTGTTATGGCCCCTTGCTTTAATTTTATAGAGATTTATTTGCCAACACAAGAAAGATAATTGGGCGAAGCTAATTAATCTGATTCGTGAAACTCTTAATCACTCAAAAACCAAGAGTCCAATTTAATGTATTAAGCTTTTTATTTGGATTTGTTGTAACTCTTAAAATATATATTGTCAAAATTTATGTTGATCAAATGAGATGTTTATAATCTTAACAATATAATGTTTGAATTTATTTTTAGACAAAAAAATTAAAGAGCTAATTAATTACTACGAGTGTATCGTATTTAATATATATATATATATATATATATATATATATATATATATATATATATATATATATATATATATATATATATATGTATTATTTTTAAATGACTTCATGTAATATATCTTTTTCTTTTTATAGAAAAGTATCTCATTCAACTCCATATATATTCTGTTTTCTCTTAAAAAATTAATTTTAATAAATGCAATACACAAATTTAAAATCATTAGCATTATGAAAGAACAAAAAAAATCAATTTCTTTCATTACAATGTATTTAAAATAAAATAAAATTGTTAAAGAAATTTATTAAAAAAAAAACTTGATGGCACTTGCATACAAGCTTACTAGTTTCGCACGAGAAAATCTGGTTAGTAGAAAATTAGATCTATTAAAAAGTTCAATTTTTTTTCCAAAAATACCCTTGTTTTTTAATACCATTGACTCCAACATCTTTTAAACATCTAAAAGATGTTGGGAACATTTTGGTCCTTATTAAAAGTGTTAGAATTGAGATTTTTGTATAATATGGGAATTTTTTTTATCTTTTGGAAAGTCAGGAGATCATTTTGATCATTCTCTCTCCCCCTATCCTTATGCGTAAAGTGGAAGATGGGTTGCCACACTGGCCATGCAGGCTAGCTAGTGTGTAGACGGTTGTTCCCTTGTTGGCAAAGCCTCTTTTAGTTGGTGTTGTAAACATTGAGGATTATGTCCATGGTTGGGACATGGACGTGTATTTTATTCTGAAAAAAATGGTGCATCATTCAATTTAGGACTTGTAAGCCATTTGACAAGTCAAATAAACAAAAAACTGATATAGTTCATTGAAAAGAAATCCTGTGCTTTTTATGCCTTACTGAATTAACGTAGTTTCCCTGATACTTTTATTGTACTTAGTTCTTTTGGCCCACGTCTTCTCACTAAAATATTGTAGATCTGACTTCCATCTTTTGTTGACCTTGCATTTTTTTGAGGTCATCTGACATAATTAACTTAAATTTCTCTAAGATTGTATGTTTAGTGTCGCTTTGTCCATGTCAGATGGAATACTCTTTATTTTCTATTTTTAGGGAATCTAGCTTTGTTTTATTAGGGAAAGGTTCCGTTTCAATTTTATCTGTTTTCAGCTTATATCAAGGATGTGTCTGCCAAATATTTGACACATTAAAATCTCTTTTCAGCTTATATCAAGGATGTGTCTGCCAAATATTGATGTGTGCAATGTGCTTTGTGGCCTGCAAAATTCAAATAATAATGATAAGGTAGATGCTGGTGGGGACGGAACCCTAATCTCTGACATATTCTCCTTATTGTCACTGTGTGCTCCTTACATCAATAATGAATCAAGAGAGGAACACAATAAAAAATGTAGACTTTCCAATCCCCATGGCATAGTTCTACATTGTTGCATTGCCTTGTCTACCATCGCTTACTGCTTAAAGTCAGATGGAAAATTTTCAGCATCTTATGTGCTTACAAGTTCCCAAAAGAAACAACGAATTCGTCTATCAGTGCTTGCACATCTATGTTCTTCTGATGATAGGGCCTTAGATTCAATTCAATTGCATTGTGCATCAGCCATGCTGGCTTTATCAGCAATTACTAGTCTTGAATGCGTCTGTCCTTCAAAATCATCCATATGTGAAGTAGCACTCACTTTACTTCCTCCTATGGCAACACTTCGTACCCATCTCAAGCTTTGGTTAGCTGATGAAATGGGAATACAATTCAATGATATGTGGTCATGGATCTTGTGTCATAGCCTTAAGGATGGTTGTCTAGGGTTGTTGGATGCTAGATTGAAATGGGGTGGACCACTTGCCATGGAACAAGCATGTTCAAATGATATACCACAACTTCTTATTTCTTTGTTAGCTCATGGCCCTAAGAAAGACCCTTCAGATATAAATAACGCTGCAAAGATTCATGCCGGTTTATCGCCAATGGGAGTTGTATGGACACTTTCTTCCCTGTGCCATTGCCTCCCCGGTGGTGTTTTTAGGGAGACATTGTTTAGGAGAGACCATGTGAAGCTCATTGTTGATCTCATATCTGATGCACATATTAAGTTATTAAGATGTTGGAGAGGGTTTGGTGGAGGAAATAATGGAGTTAGAGATCTTCTGAATTCAGTGGTAGATCTTTTTGCATTTCCCTTCATTGTTGTTCAGAGCTCCCCAAATATGCCCCCAACTTCTGCATCCATAAATAGTGGCTACCTTCTGAACATCGATTCACCTGGTAGGAGAATGGGTGTCGAAAGTAGGGAAATGGTGAAGTCCATTGAGGCTAACATGTCTCATTATATTCAGATTCTTCTTGAGGTAAAATATTAAAACGCTACATTTGTTTTCCTACTGCTTGTCAAAATACTTCTGCTAACAAATTGTTTTCTTGCTAGGCTGGTGTTCCTTGCAGTATTCTTGGATGCTTGAATTTTATGGATTCAAAAGATCTAGCCAAGCCAGTAGCTTTTTTTGCTAAAATGGTTGCATATCGTCCCTTGGCATTGCAGCTTGTTAGAGAAGGTTTGTTGAGTTCAAATTTGGCTAAAAGGTTGCTTGGGGAATTGAGCCCTAAGGCAGTTATGCTTGACTTTCTCATGATTGTTTCTGATCTTGCGCGGATGTCGAAGGTAAATCTCACACAGGGCGCCTTTATCTCTCATATTTATGCTATAATTATAATTCTGCGGAGCTACTTGCAACGAACATTTGAAATTTGCTCATCCTAAGCACTTATCACAGAATAGGACTAGCCTTACAGAAATTTGATGCCACACTTTTTTATATTTTACTTAGGTTGCGTTTGGGATGGCTTTCTTTCTTCTTCTTAAAGCAGATTTCTAGTAGAAATTTTTTAATTTTTGCACTAAAAAACTGCTTTAAGAAGTCGTCCCAAACGAACTTTAATTTTACACTGGTGGAAGTGGTGGGCAGTTTTATTTTTCTGGAGTGAGGCGAATGAGAAGCTTCATTGCAGGACTTCTATGAACCCATTGAGAAGGCTTGTTTGCTTGGTCACTTGAAAGACTATTTATGCAGTGAGGATGCTGATTTACGTTCCAAAGCTTGCAGTGCCATTGGAAACATGTGTCGCCACAGTGACTACTTTTATAAATCTCTTGTGAGTGTCATTTTATAAATCCACAGAGCCTTTTCAGTCGTCACAACTGACAAATTTTTTGTACCATATTTTTTTCTAGGCGATGCATGAGATTGTCGATCTCCTTATTGATAGATGTTCTGATCCAGACAAACGTACTAGAAAGTTTGCCTGTTTTGCTGTAAGCGTCCTCCAGATCTGATTACTATTTGATTTAATTCTTTTGTACCTTTGGTGTATTGGATTTTGTGGAAGAAATTATAATCTTGTTAGAGATTTCACTGGATGGCCTTTTTGTCTTCATATGGTATTCGGCTTATTTATGATTCTATTGGCTTTGGTATACTTTTTTCTCTTACTACCCTTTGCTGATTGATTGTCTCTAGTTATCAAGGGTTTGGATTAAATGACAGGCATGAATAATAGCTTGTAAAAATGATTTGATTTAACTAAAGTTAGTTTCTCATTTTCTTCGACTGGTATGGAATTGCTATATTTAACAAAGGTTGACAATTCAACTATGAATCATAATTTACTAATACTCTTTGGTTTCTTCTCTCTAGGTTGGAAATGCTGCATACCACAGTGATGCTCTTTATGTTCAGCTGAGGAGATCTATACCTCAACTCACCAAGCTTCTGCTATCAACAGATGAAGATAAAACCAAAGGGAATGCAGCTGGCGCATTGAGCAATCTTGTGCGCAACTCCAACCTACTCTGCAAAGACATTGAGAAGGAGGGAGCAATACTGGTTTGTATTCTATTCTTTGTGCCACATATTGCCTTGTGATGATCCGGTTAGGAAAGTTGAGGTATTAGATTTGACTTATGTTAAGAAAGATAGAGGTAGACCTAAAAGACTTGATTAAAAAATATTAGAAATGATCTTTCTTTATTAGATCTAAACGAGAATTTGATTTTTAATTGGACACAATGGAGAACAAGAATTCATGTAGCCGATCCCACGTAGTGTGATAAAGGCTTGATATTGTGTTGTTGTTGTTGTTGCTGCTGCTGAATTGTACTTTACATTTTGGTAGTAACCATTTAATGGACTTTGAAAAAAAAAATGGTGGGTTTTAATTTCATGGAAACACAGTACCTGTTTGCTTTAGCGTTCAAGAAATCTGATGAATTTATTTATTTATTTAGATATGTTCAATTTTTGCTTGTTATTGCATCCAACAAGACCTTTTTCTCAGGCTTTGATAAAGTTGGTGAGTGATTACTCCACTGTTGCCTTAAGCCCAAGCAGAAGAGATGCAATCACTGAGTCACCTCTAAAGATCGTACTCTTTGCTTTGGGGAAAATGTGTGACCACACGATTTGCAGACGAGCGCTCCGATCATTAAATTCTGCTCCCCTCTTCACACAACTGAAACGCTCACCTGATTCAATTATTGCCGAGTATGCTTCAATCATTCTTACCAAATCATCTCAGGCTTGATGTGTAGGTTTTTTTAAAGGAATGCAATTTCTTTCTTGTCTACTTGCTATCACATGTACATATAAAACAAAATGTGCAGAACAATCAATTTTGATAGTTTGTTCTTGAGCAATTCATATTTTTTTGCCAGCGCCCTCCAAATTCATTAAAAGTTAGAAATGAGGCTTACTTCAAATGTTTTGAAAGTTGCTTGCTTTAACCTCATTGCCATTCTATGAGATCGAAGCTGGAAATTTCTTTGAAGAAACAGAAATTGGCTCAAGTGATGCTACCTGACATTATTTTCATGGTTGCGATCTTTATTTTCTTCTCTCACAGAGCAAATTCTCTTCGGTCTTTACATTTTTTCTCCAATCAAAGTCTCTAAAAGGTTCGATATTTGATATTCTATTCATCCTTCTCCTGTTGTGGCTGCCATTGGAGAAATTATGAGGTGCGGAGTCTAAATGCATAGATGTCTGGACATAATATACTTTGATTGTACTTTTTTGTGTGTTTTAGTTGAGCTCTAATTGCTCTTTTTCGCATTTTGACTACATTTTACATGTGTTTTGGTTACATTTTTGGTGCGTTTGGCTTAAAGTTTTACGGACACATTAAATATATAAAGTAAAAAATAAATTTTATTGAATATTTATGTGTCCACTTCACGTGTCAATATTTTATTGGAGTCCGAATGTATCTCTACATCTGGACTCTGCACCTAATACTTTCTCAGCCATTGAGCAGGACTTGTGCTCCCAGTTGATGGTGTGTTGAGTCTCTTGCCTATTGTACTTGGTATCAATCGTAATGTTATAAATGCTCTATTGTTTTGTTAAAATTCCATAGTTATTTTGTTTAAAGAAAATGCTTTCGGCTTCGTTTTCCAACATTTGGTTCAAATTTTTAATCTTGCAAGCCGTGTATACACTGACAAGTTCATTGGAAAAGAGAAGCAGAGCTGCATTGACGCATTTCAAAAGATATCGACAGAAAGATGTTTAACTAAGTACACATTTTGTTTCTTAAATGTTAGAAAAGAAACGTCCTAAAAGCCTGGATTGTCGTTAGGAAAAGACATTAATTTAAAGCTCAATGTAACTCTTAGTACATTAAAGGAGCAAAAATATATTATTAATTTATATTATTTTTTTTAATTATCTATGAGTACTCAAATGCATCCTAATAGAAGTGTTATGTTATAACATTCCTCTAGTTGTGCGAGGTATGAGGTTGTTCATGGATTATCATATTATTGTGAAGTAGGATAGTTGATTTTAAAATTTTAAAGAATACAAAATATATAATGAAAGGAAATATTTCACTTTTATGTGAGTGGAGTATTCAAATTTAAAGAATACATTAAAGGAAAGATACTCTAGTCTAGGGGTGTAAACCAGTCGAGTTGAGTATTTACCTTATCAAATCTGGCTCGTTTAATCCTTAATGAGCTCGAGCTCGATAAGTGAGCTCAAGCTCGACTCATTTAGGAAAGATCAAACTTGAGCTCGACTCGAAAGCTCAAGCTCGTTTGAAAATTGAAGCTGCGGATATAATATATATATATATATATATATATATATATATATATATATATATATATATATATATATATATATATATATATATATCTCGAGTAGCTTGATAAACTTTTGAGTCGAGTCAGGTTGAGCTCGTACTCGAGCTCGTTTTTCATACGAGCTCGATTGTAGGCTCGAGCTCGAAGCTCGATAAGCTCGGCTCGTGAGCTCGTTAATGAGTCGAGTTTGAGCCAGCTAGGCTCACTTACACCCCTACTCTATTCATGGAGAGTAGGATTCATGTGTTGGGTAAGGATTTAATATATATTACAATAATTATTAAATTTAGGGTTTACTAAATCCTATTTGATGCCAATCATTCCCTCATAGTCAATGCACCCTAGCTTCCTCTTCAATGCCCAAGTTATGCAAATTTAAATTTTGTTTGAGATGACTTTCTTACTATTTTTCAAAATAGTGAAGATAAAAAAATTTGTACTGTAAAGCTATTTTTTGAAAGCAATCTCAAACAAAACCTTAAATATTAATCACAGTAATACCACATTAATTACTGCAGTGACATTTTTTTCAGGGATGGAAACACTTTACCTCTCCTTCAGAGCACCATAGCAAATTATTACAATATCCAAATTTCATTCCTATTCATGCAAAATGGCTGATGATGTAAAACATTCCTCTCCAGAAAAGATATTTTCTTTCATCATAATAATGGCTGAATAAAACTCTTTCTCCACCTTACAAGTTTTTCCGCTCCCTGCAAAAGATTCACAGTTCATATTCAGATAGTCAGATACAATAGGATCGCATGTAGTGATTAAAAAATATGCAGCATAATAAGACTTATTTGGCATGACTTCCTTATTGTTTTTTAAAATAACTTTTTAATAAAAGAAATAACTAAAATTTTTTGCATTATAATTTTATTTTAAGGCATCTCCAACCGAAAATCTCATTTTTCACTCCAAAATGCCGTGAAACTAAAAAATGACGTAATTCATCTCCAATCAACTTCATTTTACCCCTTTTGCGAAAGTAACGATCTTTTTTTTCTTTCGCGCGTTTCTTTAGCAAGTTTGGTAGAGACATAAAAATAGTGAAGATAAACAGTGCAACACCAATATTGACATCCCACTGTTCACTCACAACCAAATAGCGAAAGTTATACCGTTCGCCTGGAGCTCGCTAGCGACGTCATTCAAGTGTTTGGAGTTCGGTTGGAGATGACCTTAGAAAGTAATAAAAAAATTGTCTTGTGTTGAGGAGCGAGGGTATTAGGCAAGTAGAAATTTGTTTGAATCATCATTTAATTAAACTGAAAACCAATATCAAGAGTAAGCTCTGCAAGCCCCATTAAATCCCTCTTAAATACAATGATTTCATTTTCACTCACAAACTGAGTGAAAGTAAAGCAATTTTTTTTCTATCTACACGCTTTCTAATTAAACACTATCGTTATTAGTTCTCAAATCCTGAATAAAAAAAATGAATAATTGTGTTAGATAGTCGACATCTAGCATAAAACTCATCAAATAATCATAACATGAATCATTTAATATATTTTTTAATTACAATCATCAAACAATCTCTTAACAAATTTAGTCCTACAACCTCCCAAAGAATGCAATAACATTGTTCACACCAATAGCAGATAGACAAGAAGGGAGTGACTGATATCAAATAAAAGTTCACAGAAGGAAAAAAGATTTAAATGGAAATTAAGAGCGTTTTCATCTTTCATCTTTACATGAAATATCTACCAGTGAGATCATCTACAGATTTTACTACTTTAGTCGTACAGGAGGTATAAAACTTTACATATATGAATTTCAAGAATTTTTATTAGGTCCGGACACCTGACGTAGCTCTACATCCGGACGCCGATAAAATGTCGTCACGTACTCTTACTCTTTACCGTGCGGCCCGACAACCCGACCCGGAACGGAAACCCGTATTACTATGTTCGTGTATTGCTAGGTATTGCTCGGTATTGCTTGACCGCTCTATCAAGACCAATACTGAGCAATACCTAGCAAAACCGGGGTATTGCTCGATATTGCTAGGTATTGCTCGGTATTGCTAGGTATTGGTCTTGACAGAATGGTATTTCTCGTTACCAAGCAATACCGAATAAAACCTAGCAATACCCTGGTCTGTACAAATCAGCTAATACATAGCAATATTGGATTCCAGTCCGGGTCGGGTCGTCGGGCCGCATGGTAAAGAGTAAGAGCACGTGGTGACATTTTAATGTAGAGCTACGTCAGGTGTCCGGACCTAATAAAAATTCGAATTTCAGAGACACTTCAGTATTAAATTGTACAGCTAAGAACATTGCGAAACTTTATTTTCCTGGAAACTAGAAAAGTAAAGCATAGGTGTACCTTGCGTCGCTTGACAGCTAGCTCATTATCTACAATTGAGATGGTCTTGAAACCCACAGGATTGAGGACCTCCACATAGCTATAAAAGAAATCAGATGGAAAATTAAGTGAAAAACTGGTTCATCATTTTTTTAAGTACTCAAGTAGTTACAAGAAATTATGAGGTATAAAGACCCAATGAAAGGAACTCACTCTGCCATAGATGTATTGTATGGAGGTCCTGCTTGTTGATCTTCCAACTGCACAATATAATATTAATAATGATAGCAATAAAAAATAGGGATTTTTACATACATAACACCTAAAACTATTAATATTACATATCTAACACCTAAATTACCATATTTACTTATATACCACCTAGACAACATTCCTAATATCTGAAATATGATTCCGGAGTGTTAGAATATATGAAAAATGGGGGTTTTAGGTGGTGTATAACTATATAAGTAAATATGATAGTTTAGGTGTTAGATATGTAATAACAATGGTTTTAGGTGTTATGTATGTAAAAATTCCTAAAAAATAATAATAGAAATCACAAATAACTTAAATCATAAAAGAAAGGATGCATTTTATGACAACTAAATGTTAGTATGCTATGGAGGATGCAATAACCAGTAATCAAGAGTTTTACATATCATTAAAAAAAAAATTATAAAATGAGGCTCATCTATAAATAAATGTATGTACAAAAGTATCAGCAAGTGACTTAAGGTTAGTATAGTGGAAATGTAGACTTAAAGCCATATTCTTAAGAAAAGATTACTTCAATTCCTTATTAATCTTGCATGATTTACCATGTTACCATAGTCACTGCTCGCACTTTTCAACTAACCATTCGATATCAAAGTTCATGATGTCCCATGGTTTCTTAAAGATTAATCTGCAAACTTCACCAATCGCCATGCTATCTTTATAGTTTTGCATGGGCAAAATAAAATATGAAAAAGAGCAATCTTGCTTCGTTGAAGCATGTCTTTGGCGTTATTCTTCTGCAATAATCCGTCCGTTTTTCGAGGATGTCATGCTGGAGGAACCATTTTTGAAACAGCAATTTTTAAGTATGCAGCAGGCAGGATTTATGCATAAATTTTAAAATGCTTCCCTATTTAAAAACATATTTCAAACTTTTGGAATTACAAAATAAGCTTTAATGCTTTGAGCACAAAGCAGATTGTTGGCTGGAGCTGAAGTTAGGAAAAAAAAACTAAAAAACTAAAAAAAAATATTGTGTTTGAGGACCTTGCTCATATGTACCTTTTCTAATAATCTAATAATAATCATGATCATGAAAGAATTAACTGGAAATGATACGCTTAAACACTTGTAAAAATTAGACCAAATCAAGAAAATGGAAACAGTAACTCCATACAACAGAATAAAGAGTACATGCAATATTTCAAAGACAATAAAAATAAAGATTCAGCAGAGCTCATATCTGAATCTTCATAGAGGCAAAAGCATAGTAAGCAGATGAAGCATTTTATATTTGCATAAAGGGAAAGACCTCCAAAGGTATAAATACTCACCAAATACATGAGTGTAATAAGTTCTCCATCTGGTTTTAGAAGTTCACTAACTTTAGTTGCCCAAGCTGACCGCCTTGAGGGATGTATAGCACAGAAAAACCTGTTATCTAACATTCAGAAGATGCGTTTCATGAAGGTGGGGAACTAGCAGCAGTAATGAAACTCACGTGTAGTCAAAAATCGCATCAAAAAGCTCAGATGGGGTCCAAGTGAAGAAATCTTCGGCTAGGAAATTGAAATATCTAGCATTTGGTAATGAGGAAGACCACTGGATTTAACAAAAATAAAACAGATAGTCATGTTTCATGCCAACGTTAGCTTAACAGAACTTACTGAAAAGAAACCACAGATGAGAGGATTACATATATATATATATATATATATATATATATATATATATATATATATATATATATATATATATATATTAGAGAGGATTACAGATATGAGAGAACGTAGCAAGAAAAGTGACTTCGCTGTATATGAACCTAAGATACCATTACTGAGTTGATAAAACGTCAACAAATCAAGACAAAGCTTGGTAAGATTTATTGCATATCAAAACTAACTCGTTTGAGTTAGCAAAAAGTCAAAAATAACCGTGCTGTGATAGCCGGGCCAGTGGGCTACCTCCCACCGTGGATGAATAGGCACCTGGTGCCCAATGCCCAGACCATCTGCTCCATCGTTATAGTAGCCCTGGCAAAACTGCTATGCCTTGCAGCAAAACTAAAGTCATCGCACCATCCTGAATCTATAAGATCAAGGTTGCATGATAGCTTTTAAGGAATAGGAACTTCTGGAGGGCTTACTCTCGTGTTGCACACATGGAACTAAGGGTGCCCAAATATTGCACCCAATATGTCATTCGGTGTCACTTAAATCTTTTATTTTTTTCCAAAAAAAAAAAAAAAAACTCTTAACAGTTCTTGGACAGCCGTTCGCAATTCATAAAAATGTGAAAGATAGTCATTCTATATGCAAATTGTTATTTGTTATATTTGATTTCAAAATCCATTGGCAAGAACTGTGATTTTACTCTAATCTTTGTCAGATTCAATTTGAAGGTTATTACAATTGTGAAGAGAGGAACTTAAAATTTTGATATTGTAAGAACCGGTTCAGCTGGCCGGTTCAAGTGAATCAGCCGGTTAATAAAAACAAACTGAGACAAACAAGCCCGCGTACGAACGACTCAGGCGCAACCCGAGCGGCCACTCTCATTGACAGCGAAAGTGAGTGAAGGATTAGGTGAGTATGGGTAAGGGTTTCGTCAATTGGGAGAAGGTAAGATTTTTATTCTTTTATTTATTATTATTTTGATTTAAAAAAATAATGATAAGAAAAATTTAAAGAAAAAAATTAATATTAGAAATTAAATAAATGATAATAATCTATGTTGCACCGATACACCTATTTATGAAGGCGTGCTGTATCCGATACACCGATACACGGATACGCCTCCGATACTCCACCGATACGTGTCGGATACGCCAAAGCCGTATCCAATTAAAATACTATTTAATTTCAAAAGGACACGCGTATCCGATACGCGTGTCCGTTGAAAAACAAAAAGAAATCCGAAAAAGAAGACGTGTCGTATTTACTTCCGCGGTTGCGAGCAATATTCTGTCATTTCCAAGATGGATTTGAGTCTCTTGATGATATGAAAATATAAAAAATTATTAATCTTTCACTTAATGAGCCTGAATTAGAAGCTATGATATTTATTGAAGATGATATGGAAGTTCAAAGACAAACCAATGAAGAAGATAATTATATCATTCCTTCTATTGAATAGTTGAAACTTCATGTGCTAGATAATTTATGTTTATGCTTTTGTTGTTGTACTAGACATTTAATACTTCTATTTTGATATTATAAGCTACAATGCTACAAATGATGTTGTTGCCATTTTTTTTTGTAATTTCAAATATTATGTTTTGATTGCTTTCTTAATTTTTATGTATGATTTATAGATTATAATGTCGTGTCTGCGCCGTATTTGTATCCTGTATTTTTAAGAATTAACGTGTCCCGTATCCGTATCGTATCGTATCCGTGTTGTCGTATCCGTATCGGTGCAACATAGAATAATAATATAAGTGTATATGAGATTTTAAATTAAGTCATGAATATACTAAATGATAAATTGTATTTGGAAGTATAATGTATTTATGGCATAACATATACAAAGTAATTAATTAAAGAGAAAAAGAATATCTAAATTAAAAATTAATAAGAAAATGAGATAAATTGGTATTTAAATGAGAGATCTTGAGATTCAAATAGGCTATGGATTTTAATTGAAAATGTTAATTTATATAATTAATTATATCTAAAGAAAATACTATTTCGTGTGTGTATATATATATATATATATATATATATATATATATATATATATATATATATATATAGAGAGAGAGAGAGAGAGAGAGAGAGAGAGAGAGAGAGAGAGAGAGAGAGAGAGAGAGAGAGAGAGAATATATTAAAATTTAAATCCTAATTATTAGTGAATTAACTAACTAATTAGAGGGAGTATAGAAGATATTGCATTTAATTAAATTTTTTATTTTAAAAAGAATATTTTAAGTTAAAATGAGAAGTTACTAAATATGGCAATATTATAAATTAATGATGATTAAATCAAAATTCTTATATAACTAATTAGAGAGAAATATGATATAAGTTAAAATAATCTTATACAATCATATATTATTATAGGTGTCATTTTAGTGAAGTCAGAGCAAGGACAATAAGAGCAAGCAATCCTAATTAAGGTGAGTACTCATATTTTTATTTTATAGTACTGATGTTGTTTTCTTTAATTTAAGTTCATTGAAATTTAATTTAAGTTCATTGAATTAATTGATATTGGCTAGTTAATGGTTATTGTAAGATTCTAGTTTTCTTTGTTTTTTTTTAATGATCATATTGAATTATTTTATAGTTAGCATAGTTATTTAGCATAGGCAAAGTTATTAAATGATAAATGAATGAAAAGATTTTATAGAAATGTTTGTATGTGTATGTTGATTGAAGAAGCCACCCCTTTATGATACTGGCTGAGAACGCAAAATACCCGTGCACGTAAATGGAAAAGGTTATGAAAAGGAAAAAAGAAATAGAAAAGGAGTACCTTCATTGGCATTAAATTAGACGATGGCTTTTGTAACATTTGTATTATTTATGAGAAAGAAGAAAAATATAGATAGAGATATTGTATACATATATAAGATTGAAAGTTTTGAAATGAAATGAATCTAAATGGAATTACTTTATGATATTTATTGAAATGCTCAAGTATATTGTTCTAATTTTCTTGGGTTACAGTAATTTAGAAGCATATTTTACTCGCTGAACTATAGCTTACTTTTAGTTGCTCTAATATTTTCATGTATAGTTTATTAAAATAAAAAATGAATAGAAAATGTGAAAATGTGTATCATAGATGTGGTGCACCGGAATAAAGGTATTTGAATGATTTTATATCAATTTATTTTTTTTAAGTTTTAGTGGCTCTTTCAGTAGAAGAGCATGTGAAAATGTGTATCATAGATGTGGCGCACCGGAATAAAGGTATTTGAATGATTTTATATCAATTTATTTTTTTCAAAGTTTTAGTGGCTCTTTCAGTATATTGAAGATAGATTGAGCAAATGAAATTTTATCTACCATCCGACCGTCTATTTCCGTCTCATTAATTCGAGCCTCCGGGCCGGGTCATGACAGAAAATATAAAATATTAATATATATTTTTAATGGCATGCTCAACCTGGGTCCATTCTCTTCTAAAAAAATAATAATGTGTCATGTCATGTTCATATCCCTTCTGTTTGTGTCTGTACATTCAAAATTATAATGCGTCATTTATTCAAAAAATGTAAAGCAAGCAGTCATCTTCATATTTTCATTCATTCATGTTTTTGCAATTTCATTTTTTTAAGCGGGACATGCATAATAAATTGAATTAGTGTAACAAATAATCTCCGGTCCTTCATCCTTCACAAAAGCTACACTCAAGTAAAATCTCTGAAGTTTCAAGATCTAATGGATTCTTGTTTGCTTATGCGATCGCTTACATGGGCTACATAAAATGAGGAAAAAAATACATACATGCTGATGGGGTTCATGAGAATTGAGAAAACTCATTTAATGAATTTGTTGGGGGAGTATAGCTTTATTCTTCACAAAATAAGCATACCTCTTTGGCCTTATTAAGAGCAGTAATTGATATATCCAAGCCTACAACAAAGCGAACAGGGCTGGCCATCGCAACCACATCATAACCCTGCAATGACAAAAGCAGATTTGATTGTAAAAATAAATCGAGCTTTAAGAAGACATAAAACAAATCAAAGTGAACAAGGAGAGATATAAATGAAAATATAACATCTAAAATTATGGATAGGCATTTTAAATAAAGAAGTGTCTTGGTACTATTATCGTATAAAAGGACACCATAGAGGCTGAAAGATAAATTTTATAAAACTGTATTTAGGTCACTGATGATGTATAGATTCAAGTGTTGTGTTGTAAAGAAGTTATTGATATTAAGTTGAGTGTGGTAGAAATGAGAAATATTAAGATGAATGTATAGCATAAATAAGAATGATAAAAAAGAAATTATTATATTAAAGTATCCTCTATTAAAAATTAGGTGATTAAAAATAGACTTAGGTGAGTCGGACATGCACAATGAGAGTAGAAAATAAGCATGTTAGACAAGTGGATAAAGTTAGTCAAACGATTAGGAAAAAAAAAGGCAGACCAAAGGTTACATAGATAGAAGTTCAAAATAATTTGAAATAAAAAACCTCAGACAATGCTCAACATGAATGAATAAAAAATGAGGATTCATAATGTCAATATGAAATAATTGGGATAAGGTTAATGATGATGTTGATGAAAGTGAATAAACAGCACAACTCTTGATTCTAAGGATATCTTAAATATCCATCAACTAATTTGTCAAATAGCCACAAAGTTGTTACTGTTGTACTCATAATTTTTTTTACTATCTTCATCATCATCATCATTACCCCTATTCCAACTATTTGGAAATAGCTTATTCTTACTATGAATTACTTACATTCACTGATATTTTGATGTAAAAGGTTACACTGAATGGCTCAAAATAAGTTATAATGACTTACAAGGACCACAAAGCTAAATGCTAAAGCAAAAAAAAAAGTAGTGGAAGGGAGGCGTAGATGTCTTTTTTTTATAATGATGATGTTGATGAAAGTGAACAATCAAACTTCTTGATTCTAAGGATATCATAAATATCCATCAACTAATTTGTCAAAATAGCTACAAAGTTGTTATTGTTGCATTTATCATTTATTTTACTATCATCATCATCATCATCATTACTTTGACTTACTATGAATTAGATTTGACTTATGTTAAGAAAGGTAGGGGTAGACCTAAAAAGACTTGGTTAGAAAATATTAGGAATGACCTTTCTTTATTAGATTTAAATGAGAATTTGACTTTTAATAGGACACAATGGAGAAAAAGGATTCATGTAGCCGACCCCACGTAGTGGGATAAAGGCTTGATGTTGTTGTTGTTGTTGTATCATCATCATCATTACTCTTATTCCAACTATTTGGAAATAGCTTATTCTTACTATGAATTACATAAATTCATTGATATTTTAATGTAAATGTTACATTGAATGGCTTAAAAGAAATTATAATGACTTACCAGGACCACACACGCTAAATACATAAGCAAAATATAATAAAAGGGAGGCATGTCTATTTGTCTAGAGTCATGGTAATGGTTATATTTTATCTTTTATGAAAGTTGAACCAGATGAAGCCTTAACGAAAAACTTGTATCAGGAGGTCTTATTGTGAGACCATATTAGGAAGGTTTCAATTTAAAACAAGTGCCCGACAAATAAAAAACTGAAATACATTTTGTAAGATACTAGAAAAAAAAATGTAATTTTGTCTTCTTGTTTTTCATCTTTTACGTTTGTAAGTTCAAAAATGCCCTTCATAAATTCAAATTTATCTTCTAGTTTCTAACAAAATGTCTTTTCAATTTTTTATTTGAAGGATAGATCCCATAAATTTAAACAATCCTCATCTATTCACATGTCAAAACATCCTCCAATAATTTCTTCCCCTTAACTTATACTCAATCCTATCTGAACCTTAACACAAAACCAAGTATATCAAAACCCCTTTCCTATGAAGCCCAACATACATCTCTTCCTTTTGTTGTTTGCTCAAGAAAAATGGCGCTTAGGCATGAATCCCATTTTTCAGACTTAGGATTCAATTCTACTTAAGACAAATTGATTTTTAAATAACCAGATTTCCCCCAAGAATTATATCGGGATTTATTTAGATCTTGATCCTTACATCTTATGAGCGCATTCCCTCTTAGTTAATTATCCCTCCCACTTTGTAGGAGAAATCTCTCGATTAAGGATGTATCATTTAGCATAGCTTCAAAAATTTTAAGTCTTAGTCTCGTTTGTCAGGGGATGTAGACTCAATTAACATCCCATGCTTCTGTCATCCTCGGAATACCATAAATATGGATCTACTAATGCTAACAAATCATTGGTTGCAGCATCCAGATAATCTGATTAGCAGTTATAGGTTGCCTTCTCTCATGGATTCCGAGTAGACTGAGGTGGTTGGAGATTGGTTTTGATTTTTTATTTAAGTTTGGGGTTTATAGCTACTCTACCCGCCTCTCTCTCTCTCTCTCTCTCTCTCTCTCTCTCTCTCTCTCTCTCTCTCTCTCTCTCTCTCTCTCTCTCTCTCTCTCTCTCTCTCTCTCTCTCTCTCTTCCTTAATGAATGGACCCCACCCCAAGGGGGCGGGCTAGGCCTAGGCAGAATCAGGCTTCTGCCTGGTATAGACATAGGCCAATCCCTCATGGACCGACAGGATCAACCCCTCCTGGGTTGGTCTAACAATACCCAAAGAACCACCTTAACCTCAAGTTGGAAGGAAGGAAATTGATGTTTCATCAGCTCATACAACCCCCAAGTACCGTCGTACTCAAGTAAGTTCTTCCACTTAATCAGTAATTCCTTACTTCTTTCCTCTCTATGTCATACCCCTACCAACTCTAGTGGTTCCAAAACCACCTCCAAATCCTCTGTCAACATCACTGATAACTCTGCACTTGATGTGTGATCTTTGATAGCTCTTCTCAACTGTGACACATAAAATACTGGGTGTATGGTCGCAGTTGGAGGTGGCCCCAATCGATACTCCACTGCTCCAATCCTCCTTACTATCTCATAAGGGCCAAAGTATCTCAAAACCAGCTTCTCATTTCTCCTACTAGCCACTGTCCTCTACTTGTAGGGATAAAGCTTCAAATCCACCCTATCCCTTACCTAAAACTAAATGTCCTTCATGTGCTCATTTGTCTGCCTTTACATAATCTGTTTGGATCTCAACAGGGGTCTTTTCAATTTCTCCAAGACCATATCCCTCTCCTCCAAGTACTACTTCAATAAAAAGACTGATGTGCTACTCTGTCTAAAGTGTACCAAGTGAGACAGATCCCTGCCATACAACCTTTGTGAGGAGTTATCTGGAATGTTGAATGATATGAAGTATTGTACCAGTACTCCACCCACTCCAGCCACTTAGCCAACAGCTGAGGTGTCTCTGAAGTCAAGCATAGCATGTATGTCTTCAAGCTCCTGTTGGCCACCTCTGTATGCCCGTCTATTTGATGGCGATAAACAATGCTGCTCTTCAGCACAGTCCCCTGCAACCTAAACAACTCCCTCCATAAGTGATTAAGATTATAGGCTCAATCGGGCACTATAGACTCCGGTATCCCGTGAAATCTGACCACCTCTCTAATGAAGGTCGATGCCACTGCTACTGTCGTGTAAGGATGTCGTAGAGGAATGAAATGAGCATATTTACTCAGTCTGTCCATCACCACCAGCATAAATGTAAACCCCTTAGATCGGGGTAGCCCATCTATAAAATTCATGGAGACCTTTTTCTCACACTCTGTCTGGAAGGGCTAGGGGTTATAATAGTCCCCATGGAGCCATGACCAAATACTTGTTCCTCTGACAAACCTCACACCTGGCCACCATCACCTACCTCTACATCGCATCCCCTTCCAATATAATTCAATAGTCAATCTCATGTATGATTTCTGCATATCAGAGTGACCACCGACAGCGCTCCCGTGGAACTCTTGTAGCAAGTGCGGGATATGAATCAAGATTTGTGGCAGCACAAACCTCCCCTGGTATAGTAGTCTCTTAGCATTTACAGAATAGTTAGGATGGCTAAGTTCATCCTTCATCAGATCCTCTATGATCCTTCTCAACTCTTTGTCCTGCACACTTTCTTCTTTAATAGTCCCCCCAATCCAATATCAATGATATCAAAATGTCTAACTCCTAAAACTCCCCCGCGCATAAGCGGCCTTATTTTCTAGCCCTGACCTATAATGGAACTCAAAACCATATCCTAGTAACTTTGACAACCATTGCTAATGCTTCTGGGTCATTATCCTCTATTCTAGCAAGCAATTCAAGCTCCGCTGGTCAGTCCTGACGATGAAATGCCAGCCCAACAAGTAAGGCCGTCACTTCTGAATAGCTAATACAATGGCCATCAATTCTCTCTCGTAGACCAACTTCAATCTAGCTCTGGTTGTCAACACCTAACTGAAGTAAGCTATGGGTCTGTGATTTTCCATGAGCACTGTCTCCAATCTATATCCTGAGGCATCAATCGAACATTTGGCTGAAATTAAGTAGGACCAGGTATGGGACCGTGGTCACGATAGTCTTCAATCTCTCAAAGGCCTGAGTAGCGACCTCTCCCCACAAGAAGCTGTCCTTCCTCAACTGCTTTGTAAGAGGCCAAGCGATGGTATTGTATCCCCTCACAAATCTCCTGTAGTACCCCATCAATCCTAAACCCCTTAGCTCCCTCATGTTCCTAAGTAGGGTCATTTCAGCATTGCCTCGATCTTGGTCTGATCAACAGCCACCCCTTTCAAGGAAGCCACGTGCCCCAAGTACTCCACACTAGCCTATACAAAATAACACTTCTTCATATTGGCCCTTAGCTAATGCTCTTGCAACACCGCTAAAACCGCACTTTGATGCTCTAGATGCTCCTCAAAGGATTTGTTATACACCAGAATGTCATAAAAAAACTAGAACAAACTTCTTGAGGTAAGGTCGAAACACCTTGTTCATGAGGGACTGGAAGGTAGCATAGGCGTTGGTGAAACAAAACAGCATCACTAATAACTCATAGTGCCCCTTGTGTATCCTGAAAGCTGTCTTCGAGACATCCTCCTCTCTCATCCGGATATGAGGGTACCCGGACTTCAAATCTACCTTCGTGAATATCGCCGCTCTATAGAGCTCATCTATCACTGGAATAGAAAACTTGTCAGGTATAATCTCCTTATTCAGGACCTGGTAGTCAATACAAAATCTCAAACTTCCATCCTTCTTCTTGACCAGTAGAACTGGGCTAAAAAAAGGGCTCATGCTGGGTTTGATTATCTCCGCCTCCAACATCTCCTGGATCAACTTCTCAATCTCATCCTTCTGGATATAAGGATAGCGGTAAGGCCTGACACTGATCGGTGATACTCCATCCCTCAACGTGATGGAATGCTCCTGTCCCCTTGGTGGCAAGCCCGAGGTGGCTAAAAAACGTCACTAAAATGTTGTATAACTGGATGTACTAAAAGAGGGATGTTCCACCCTTCCTCCCCTCCTCCAAACTCTGTAGCTCCACCAAAATGCCTACTCGCTCCTCTTGTATAGCCCTTACCATAGTTTTATAGGCACTGTGGCTTTGGAGAGCCTTGCATCTCTCTTAATCACAATCAATTTCCCTTCCATGCACCATCAGCTCCATGGTCAATGTCCCCAAATTCACCTTGGTATCCCACAAGATCTGCAATCATCGCATCCCCAGGATGACATCAGTGCTCCACAGCTCCAATGAAAGAAAATTCTCCCTCACCTGGATCCCTTGTATGGTTAAGACCACTCCCCTACACACCCCTCTACATGTCTTCATCTTCCCAGTCCCCATCATCATCCCATAGCATCCTGTGTCCATTAGTTTCAGCTTCAATTGGTCTACGACCTGGTTGAAGATGAAATTGTGGGTAGCCCCACTATTTATTAGCATTACCACCTTCTTGTATGTTGTTTCTCCTCTCACATTCATAGTATGATTCAGAGTGAATCCCACCATTCAGTTCAATGAGATCTCAGCCATATTTAAATACAGTTTTTCCTCATCTGCCGATGCCTCACTCCCACTTCCCTCAGCTTCCTCGTCATCACAAACTATGAGAACCTAAAGAGTTTGATCCTTAAACATATGCCTCGATGTGTATTTTCATCACATCTAAAACATAATCCCTTTGCTCTTTTATCCTGCACATCCGCTTCTATGAGTCACTTGAAGTTGCCCCCCGGGTGAACTCCACCGCTCTTCTCCCTAGGAACTTCTCTCTGGAAGGATATTGTCTGGGTTTTGGGTGCTAGAGCTATAGGGGTACTTCGGTAGGCCCCTCCCATGACGTTGCTTCTACTAACTTTCTCCCTCTTATATTTTTTCTCCACCCTCTAAGCTAGCTCCATCGTCTCCCTCAACCCCCTAGGCCTCAATACCCTAAGTTTTGCCCATACATCCTCCCTAAGCCGCTTCATAAATTTCTCCTCCAATTCTTCCTTAGCGATTCCCCTTAGTCTCCCCAACAGCAGCTCAGACTTCTCCTGGTACTCCATAACGGTTCTCTCCTGAGTTAGGGCATAGAATTGCTCATGAAGGTCTCCTTCCTGAATGGCTCGAAAACATTCCAACAAGCACTCCTTAAATTCTCTCCATAACTAGATCGGATACCTAACCTCCCTCCATTGGAACCATGCTATGGCTTTCCCTTCCAAACATAGACCCGCCTCCATGAGTTTTTCCCCGTCAGTTAGTCTGTTGATGGCAAAGTAATGTTCCACCTGGTACAACCAACCATGAGCATCCTCCTCTTCAAAGACCGGCATCTTTAGCTTTCTTTTTCTCGCATCCATACCCCAATAGCTTCTTCCCCCATTGGTTCCTCTGGTGTAGTGGTGGTGTGATTCCCTTCCTTCCTCCCTTGGTTGATTTTTACCCCATGGCTCCCCCCAACCATTCCCTTCTAAATTCCACCTCTCCCCATAATCCAGTAGTCTTCCAAAGGGGTCGGCTTCCCTTCCCCTTACTGTCCTCCCTTCGGAATACCCCGATCTGCCTACCAAGGGGCCCACATGGCAGTCCTTGATGGAAAACACTTTCCGATTCATCATTGTCTTCCTGGATCTCCTTTCCTCATGGTTCCACCTTAGGAATCGCCCGTGATGCTTTCAATTGCATCTCAAGCATTTTTTTCATCATCTCTTCAAAGTTCTCAAAATGGTTATCGATGGCCAAGAGTCTTCCCTTCACTTCGGAATATGTTTTTCTCTACTCCAGCTTTCAGTTGTTCCATCTCGCACTCCAATGCCTCCTTTGCTGTCATTAATTGGATCTAGGCTCCAATCGCAAAAATAGTGAATATAACTTATTTTTTCACCCAAGAAAGTGCTCTAATACCAATTTCAGAGGAAATAATTGCATAAATTGAACAATTATTGGCTGAAATTTGAAATTTTAGCAAGATAAAACAAAAATTGAGGGAAGTTTGATGGCAAAATACAATAGATCTTCAATTCGAGAGGAAGACCTGGCTCTCCTAATCCCTGTTGACATCTAAAGCCCAAGAAAACCCTAAGTGAAATATAAATTCAGTCAAAACATGCATAACCCTAACCCTAGGGTGAAAATAACTATTAAAAACAAACAATACAAAGTAAAATGTCCAAACAACCCCTCTGATTCAAATTTCTCGCTCACTCGCCCCTCTCTTTCTCTCCCTCTTCCTTAATGCATGGACCCCACACCAAGGGGGATGGGGGGACTTCCGCCTGGTATAGACATAGGTCGGTCCCTCTTGGATCAGCCGAGCCAGCCCCTCCTGGGCCGGTGGCCGGTCTAACAGATAATTAATGGTTATTTTCTTCCCTTAACTTGTCTTCTCTAACACATGTTCTTGTAACTGATGGTTTTCCCTCATATCTGAGCAAGGCTTATCCCTCCTAAATATTTAAGTTGCCAAATTTTTTTGTCAATTTGACATTCCTTCATTATTGTACTAAAAGTCACAACTACACTATAACTTTTTATCCATCTCATTGTGCTTTTCAGGATCTCATTATGATATGATTGATGGAAGTGTCAAAGTCCGTAGAGTTTACTACACACCTAAGGTCCCTCTAGATTCTCTTTCATAAACACTCCATATCAATGGCATTGTCATTTGGGTTTTTCTTCGCCATTAAAACTTGTTGAGTTTGTTCTCGTCTCCTCTCACTGTCCAAGTTGGAATATAATAAATATGAGTTAGATAAACAACATCAAGTGTATTTTCCATCTTCAATGATAATCCAGAATGGTATCCATTTTGAGTTAGTTTATTTTGATAGCATTTCTTACAATTTAGGTACTTTGGTACTTTTGTCGATAATCATTTTGGATTTATAAATGTATATTTGCTCAAGTGTAGGTCTGAAGTCTTGCATGTATTCTGCAACTTCTATCAGAAAATATATTAACTTTCTACTTTGATTAAAACTTTGTATTGATTTTTGCCTATGCAATCTCTATTTAGCTCATTTAGTGCTAGCAATAGGATTAGTAGTCAAACTTCATGTCCCTACACGTCTAAAAAAAAATGATGTTAACAAAAAGCTTAATCTGCTTAACATTCCCAAACCTTTATGTTCCATATAATATTTCTCATTGATTCTAGGGTGATGCAATTCTAACCATATGCTATCTTACTAATTGCATATTGTCTTTTGTCCTTGGTGACACCAAGCCTTCTCTATTCTGTTTCAAAGGCAGTCTCCTTTTCTTGTTACACCAAACATTTTTAGTCGTCTATTTTGTACATTTCTTTTAAACTTATGATAAACTCCTTCCTTGAGCCATTTAAAAGTATATATCTATGCTACTCTCAGTCTAAAAGAATCATAGTTGTTATGAATTGATAATAAGATGCATATCTAAATCTAATAGATGTTATCTTTAATGAGTTTTCTCCTTAACCTGTTTCTTCAACACTATCATTTCCACCCGTTCCTCTTCCTCCCAAAGGATCTACGCCTATCACTCCACCATTATATGTGTAAACATGATGAACTCATTCTCATGCTTTGACAAAACCTCCACCCACATTGTTTGGTTCGGTCAAGCAACCACCTTCTGGAGAATTCTCTAATATCCCTATGTTCACTACCTTTTGGAAACGTAAATGATAATGCACAGATCATCTCATTCAATTTTTGTTCTCATTTGGTCATCTTTTTCAAGTTCATGTTTTGCATTATTTGGCCATGAGTTGCTATTTTCAAGACGTATCAAGAGGCACCTTAGGATTTCCATTGGAAACAAGCTATGTTTTGCAAAGCTTATCTTGAGGTTGTTATTTGCAGCAACACAATAGATCATCCATCTCCATTATGCACACTTTATTTGGCTTTATTATCTTGGTCGGCTATATAGATGACATTCTTCTTATAGGGAGTGATTGGAAAAGGGTTATTGAAGTAAAACACTAACTACACAACTGTTTTCTAACTAAAGATCTAGATCATCTCAAATGTATTATAGGAATAGAATTTTCCGACAACAAAGAAGTTTTATTGTCTCAAAAACTATGCTACTAATGCTGAAATTGGGCTTTTACATTAGAAACCTAATGACATGCCCAGGAGACTCGGAATGGGAGTGTCCATTGAATAAAATGCCTCTCTATTGAACAAATAGAGTTCTTAGTTTGATTACTCTATCATAAATGGGCTTTTCATTGAATTATATGCATATAAATCTTTTGCCCCTCATCACTCATTTATATTATTTTTCATCCACATAATAAATTCAAAATACTTAAACCTAACAAATCTAGATATCACTTAATTTCCTGATAATATTGACTCATAATTATCAATTTCGCACCTAGTAAGATTATATATTACATATTCGCTCTTTATTATAATAATCCAAGGCTTCTAAGAATTTACTCCATTATTCTAACTGTTGACTTGTTTCAGCAAAGATCTCATCTATTAGAATTCCGGCATCTGCAAAATGCATAAAGATGCCCATTTTGAATATCATTCATATGCATTTCCAAAATGAATACAAAAAGCTACAGACTACTGTTAATCCTTGGCATAATCCTAATATGATTGGGAATTCATTGTTTATTTCATAACTATTCCTACTTCTAATAAATGCTTCATCATACATATTTTTAATAACTTAAGAAAATCTTTGACATAAAATTTTCTTAATATGTAATACACAGATTTTCATGATACTTAACCATGACTTTTCTCAAGTTTATTAAAAAAAATTAAGGATCCTTTGCGCTTATAATATCAAATATTTGCTTTAAAACAAAAATCATCTTAATGTCGATCTCCCTAGAATTTGAAGGAAAAACTTAGCATAAATTTTCTAAGCTTGTTCCATTACTTTCCTCTACAACTTCAGAAAAAAACCATATGCATGGTCCCCATAATTCTCAACCTTTAAAATTATTTATTCTTAAATACTAGTACTAAAATACTTCTCTAATTATTTAACATCCTCATCATTATAATGATTTCATTAACTAGATTTTTAATCAAATTATTCAAATATCTTGCATAAATTTTCAATCTAAATAGATATTTCTCATTTGCAACTAAAGCTTTACCTTGATGAGCTAACTCAAATTCACACTTTTAGATCAATTTTTTCATATATTTTATAATTATGTTCATTACGCTCTTCTAAAAAAGATGTCCTAAAAACTCACATGAGATAATTTCTAAAAATATTATTTCCATGTTTTTTTGGCGTTTTATTTTCATTAATCACATTTACTATTCTTGGTTGTCATGCCAATTAAAGGAGATAATGGTTGAAAAATTCTTCTCTACCAGGCGCTATGCCAATGAAGGATTAGTGAGTTTCTCAAGAGAGGTGTGTTTAGGATGTTGGTTTAGGCAAGGTTGTGCTAAACCATATATAAAAAATTCAATTTGCATTGATCTATCTGTTTATGTGCTTTCACTTTAATTTTCATATCAATTGCCTGTATATGGTTATCTTGTGCAATTGTGGTAGTATAATTATGTTATGGCTGTTTCCTTGAGCGAATTGGGAAAGCTAGCAAAAATTCTTAGTATGATTTCAAGCACCTCCCCTTCCCTCCACACCATAGGCACCACTGCCCCACTCACCTTGTGGTATGACAAAAACTAAACAATGGGTAGCAAAAGCACCAATAAGACAAATAGCTACTAATAATGCAAAAGGATTATAACCATAAAATGTAAAAAGATTAGTGCAAGCAGGATTAATACCATAAATAACACTTAATAAGAACGAATAGATGATGTAGGGGGGGGGGGGGGGTCAAAACAAGTTGGATTTTATTTTTGGTGAGCCTTAATATTCTCTTCTAAATTCAACTCATTAATGCTTAGTCTCTACTCTTTCAGCTCATAAATATGAAATTAATTGAGGATTTATTTGGTGCACTTCCCCTAGCTTTTGGCCCTTTGATTTCTTCCCCTTTGTCTTCTTGTTTTTCCCTTGGGCTGCTTGCTGTTCTTAGTTTGGGGCCTTGGGCTGTTTGATGTTCTCAGTTTGGGGCCTTGGGTTGCTTGCTGTTCTCGATTTGGGGCCTTGGGCTGCTTGCTGTTCTCGGTTTGAGGCCTTGGTTGTTGTTGTTCCTGTGATTTCCCCTTGGTCTTCTCGGTTTCCCCTAGCGGTTGTTGTTCCCATGAAATGAGGCTGTTGGGATTCCGCCCCCTTCTTCCTGGCCTCCTCGGTTTCTGTTGGTTCTTCCCCTTGTAAGCAAAAATGGGATGAAGTTCGCTGATATTTTGGGTGAAGGTGGCCGGCGGCTATGGGGAAAAATTTGTGGAGCTTGGTATTTGGCCGCCGGCCCCACTCCCTTTGATTCTCTTATTTTGTTTCCTAATTTAGGTTGGGATCAATTGGAAATAATTTGAAATTCAAATTCATTCAAATTTGAATTCAAAATATTTCCTAAATGTGTTCATCTATTTTAGGAAAGTATTTGATTTAGATCTATTTTGAATTTTAAATTCAAGAGGATTTAAATTAAATCTTTCCTAAATCTAAACCATAAATTAGGAATCCTGATTTGCTCTCCTTAAATCACCCCCTCACCCATGCATGCTGCCGGCCCTCTCTCCTCATCCCATTAAATTTTTCGTTTAAATTATTTCCTAATCTAATCTCTCACTTAGGAAATAATTTGAAATCCCCATAATTTCCCTTAGCCGAATTTTCCTCAAGCCCCACCTCTTAATTTCTTTTCTAAAATCTGATTGGAATTTGGGAATTAAATTCCCCACTTCCTTCTCCATACATTAATGGCTCCCTCTTCATGCCCGTAACTCCCTCATATCTTCCTTAATCTCCCTGCCAATCAAACTGCTTTGATTGGGGGCAATTAAGTGCAGTTATTTTCCTTTGGACAGATTTCCAAAAGCTGCTGCTGTTGGCCGAATTCCCTCAAGTTCCTTTCTTGGGATTTCAGCTTTTTGGAAACAAAATAGCTGAATAAAAATCTGAACTGTTTCGGATTTCATTAATTCCTAAAGGAATTAATTTGAAGACCTCCAAACCCATTATTCTAAATTGAAATCACGCCTGGCTTTCTTCCCCCTGCTGGCCGGAACTCCCCCATACCATGCACACAAGTTCCCTTCCACAGACCTCTCCCAAACTCCATCTTAAGGGAGATTTCTGCCTTCCAAGGATTGCAGCCAGAGAATTTCAACAACTAGTAGTATTTTTCCTGCAATATTGAAGCTCCAAAAACTACTGTTTTACAAGTCCAAACTGCTGTCCAAGATTTCTAAAACCCCAAAGCTGCAGAGAGATCCTCTCCTTAGCTGAACCGCCTACCCGTTCTACATCACGTTGTGTCTTTATTTTGTCATTTGTAAGCGTCGAAAGTTTGTAAGTCTTTTTTATTATAAATTTAAATAGTTTTTTAGTTTATTTGTTGTATTTTGTGTCCTTCGGGGTATTTCGTGTATTTTCTATTACCTAGGAAAGTTTAGTTTTGCTCGCAAAAATTTGGGGCTTTTTTCAAATTTTTGCTTGCATCAATTTGGTATTAGAGCCTAGGTGTGTGTCTTCCTAGGTTGTTTCGTATTTTTTTTATGTGTTTAGGAAAAAATGGAAAATCACAAAAAAATTTGAGTCCGTTGTGGAAGAATGCAATCCAGAAAATCTTGAAGACCCTGTTCCAATGGACAGCAAAAGCCCTACATGGAGTCCTGGTTGGGTATCCATGCTTTACTCGGACGGGCTTCGCCCACCCACACCCACCCATGGTGACTTTCGGGATGCCATACCCACTTATACCCACCCACTTTCCATGCTTTTTGAACGCAGTTTGCCACAGATTGATGGCCTTGAGGCTTATTTCCCTTTTGTTATGATTGTAAACTTTTAAGAAGCATATCATAATTTATTGTAATCACAATGTGGTTAAGTGCTGCACAATATGTAATGAGGATTGCAGTAATATAAGTTATACGGTGATTAACAATGCAAATTGATTTATCCCCTGATGTTGAGTACCCACCCATACCTATTGGGTATGAGTGGGTACATGGGTGGGTGTGGGTATGGGTACCCAATGCAGGGCTCTGATGGACAGGTGGATTCCAACGGAAGGAAGTTCAACAGATCCCTTACAGAATGAACTATACAAGCTCCAAGTGAAGATGCATTTGTGTACGAAGCGGTACATGAAAAAAAAAATAACTTTTATAAGAACAATTCAAGGAAGAGCAAGAAGAAATCCTGAAGAAATATGCGGCAAAGATTGAAGAATTGGATTCAGAGTCTAAATATCATCAAGAAAAATTCTAAGCTTCCTCATCAGGAGATGAGCTTTTTTAAGTGGGGGAGAATTGATGTAGGCAAGGGGGGTCAAAATAAGTTGGATTTTATTTTTGGTGAGCCTTAGTATTCCCTTCTAAATTTAGCTCATAAATGCTCAGTCTCTACTCTTTCAGCTCATAAATCTGAAATTAATTGAGGATTTATTTGGTGCATTTCCCCTAGCTTTTGGCCCTTTGATTTCTTCCCCTTTGTCTTCTTTGTTTTCCCTTGGGCTGCTTATTGTTCTCTATTTGGGGCCTTGGGTTGTTTGTTGTTCTCGGTTTGGGGCCTTGGGCTGCTTGTTGTTCTTGGTTTGGGGCCTTGGGCTGCTTGCTGTTCTCGGTTTGGGGCCTTGGTTGTTGCTGTTCCCGTGATTTCCCCTTGGTCTTCTCGGTTTCCCCTAGCTGTTGTTGTTCCCGTGAAATGAGGGTGTTGGGGTTCCGCCCCCTTTTTCTTGGCCTCGATTTCTACTGGTTCCGCCCCTTGTAAGCAAGAATGGGATTGAATTTGGCTGATATTTTTTATGTCTTTTCAACTGTTGTTTGTGGTGTCTTTTGGCCTATAAATATGTGGTGTTTTATGTTAGAAAAAGAGTTTTTTAAGGATGATATGTGAGTGATTTTTGGAGCCTAAACCTGCGGGTTTATTTGTTGGAAAAGCTTGCGAGGTTGTTCCATCCCTTCTTCTCCTCTCTATAGCTTGCGAGCTATGTTTCGTCTTGGCTTCTAACCTCTTCTTCTCTATGCAAGTGACCACCCCACCTGTATCCTTCTACTCAACATTTGACAAGCAGTTTTAGGAAAGTATGGGATTGAATTTGGCTGATATTTTTTATGAGGGTGTTGGGGTTCCGCCCCCTTTTTCTTGGCCTCGATTTCTGCTGGTTCCGCCCCTTGTAAGCAAGAATGGGATTGAATTTGGCTGATATTTTTTATGTCTTTTCAGTTGTTGTTTGTGGTGTCTTTTGGCCTATAAATATGTGGTGTTTTATGTTAGAAAAAGAGTTTTTTAAGGATGATATGTGAGTGATTTTTGGAGCCTAAACCTGCGGGTTTATTTGTTGGAAAAGCTTGCGAGGTTGTTCCATCCCTTCTTCTCCTCTCTATAGCTTGCGAGCTATGTTTCGTCTTGGCTTCTAACCTCTTCTTCTCTATGCAAGTGACCACCCCACCTGTATCCTTCTACTCAACATTTGACAAGCAGTTTTAGGAAAGTAGTTGTGTCTTTATTTTGTCGTTTGTAAGTGTCAAAAGTTTGTAAGTCTTTTATATTATAAAGTGAAATAGTTTTTTTGTTTTTTTGTTGTATTTTGTGTCTTTTTGGGTATTTCGTGTATTTTCTATTACCTAGGAAAGTTTAGTTTTGCTCGCAAAAATTTGGGGCTTTTCCCAAATTTTTGCTTGCATCAATAGAGATAAGGATTCATATAACGAACATCAAATAGTTGGAAAGAGGCTAATGATGATGATTTCAATTTAAGGCTGATACTGAAATAGTTCACAATAATAAAAAAAAGATTCCAACTGCAATTTGTTTGTCATAATTTAAAATTATGCTTAACTCCAATAAAGAATTTATGCGCATTGAAAACCTAACCTATCGGGCAATCAAGCATTAAAGATAATAAGGTCTCACCGTGCCGCATCCAGGGACCAAAATTCTACCTTCAGGAAATTCCCCTGTTTGAATAAGATGAGTGATGATAGGTGTTGTCTGACCCAAATCCCATGGTGTCACCCCTTCCTCCCAACACTTCTCCCAACCGTCTGCATGATAAGATACACAACATTAAAAAAAAAAAAGGTCAGAGTTTGTCATGAAGCCTTCACTCATCTTTCCAAGCGCCAAAGAATAAATTTAGTGTGTAAGCTGCTCATTTCACCGTAATATCCTCTGAACTTTTGGCAGCCATAAAAAGCAAGAAATAGGCAGCATAACGTAATACAATGAACGCAGGCAAAGATGTAAAGTTTGGTTTATGAGTCCCTTATACATCACCGAAAAGCTCGAAACCCTTACACCTTAGTTCTAGGATTCTAGTACTAAATTCAACAGTTAGCAAGAATTCCAAAAGATTTCTTCTGAAAAATTTTAAAAAAAGAAAGACAACCCAAGCCCAACCTCGGAACAGAGTAATCCTATAGCAGAAGCCCCTTCAGAATCAGAAAAAACAACGACAAGTCAAGTGAAGCACTCGTGAGGAAGAAAATCTAACAGCCCAAAGGAAATGGAAATTTAATATTTAGGGAGAGGCGGAAGGGAAAGTAGCCATACCAGCGGAGCCGCTGCTCATCAGCTGCCGGACCCTTGCCACGCGAGGATTAAGGTTTGGGTCTCTCGATGGCTCGCTGCCTTCTCCGGCACTGTCGTCACTAACGACCGGTGATTTTGCCGCCGACTTTGCCGAAAATTCATTCGCAGCCATTCGTCGAGTTGATCTCAAGCAATGCGGCAAAGGAACGACGACCGGCCTCGTAAACATCCAATGCCAACTTACCCGCGCGACTTCTTTCAGAGCATCAGTGGCCTCCCGCTGGCCCCGGATATCGGCAAATTATTGTCCGGTCACCATATCCACTAAAAATTTGAGGCTTGAAATTTACACTAGCCGCAGAATTTTAAGTCAAATAAGTCAAAAGCACACATACTCAAAAATCTAGTCAAAACACATCCAAAACACAGTCAAAGCGCATAGTCGAAGCGCAGTCACATGGCAAAATTTTAGTGGATGTCCGAATCTATTTTCTAGGTCTGATAACCGGACGTAATAATTTGCCCCAAATACCAGGGTTATAATTTGCCCCGGATATCAGGGTTGTGAAGACCTGACCGGATACATAAGAATTCATAATATGATAATTTTAAATTTAAATATTTTTTAATTTAATTTTTAATCTAAATTTAATTTATATATAATCATATAATTTATTAAATATTGTTATTAATTAATATTGCATATTTAATATAATTTAATCCTAACATAAGTTTATAAATTATTATTAATTTATGTTATATGATTAAATATATTTTACTTCTATAATTTATATATCAAATTTATTTTATAAATTTATTTCTAAAAATTATTTATTTAAAAATAGTTCGTCATTAATAAATAGATAAAATTATATATTTAAAATATATAAATAAATAAATTATAATTATTACCTAATAAATAAAAATCATTCACTATATAAAAAATTAATTAAAATTTCAGTTTAAAAATGAGTTTTGTGGACATTATCTAGGTTATGAGCTCATAAACATCTTTAATCTTCTTTTTAGTCCCACATCACTTGGAAACTCTTTCTTGCTTTTTTTTATATAACTTTTTTGAGTTTTTTTGTGTTAAGAGCTTGTATGGAGTGATGGGGTCATGTAAAGATGTTTCATTGTGGATATATATATATATATATTTGCATAATGCATTATAAGGAAAAAAAAAACCTAGATACAAACTAATCAAAAAAAGGCTATCTATCACATTCCTCTTTTAATAAAGCAACAAAGGAAGGAGGAATACTATTCTCACTAATAACATCCCAATAAAAATTAAACTCACAAGCTACGTTAACACAATAATTTGCTAACTTATTACATTGACGATTAACAAAATTAAAGAACACCTTATTGAAATTCTTCATGAATAATAGGTCTTCATCTATTTGTAATCCCATCATCTTCTCCGATATACTATACAGGTTGTGGAGAAAGTTGATGGCATTTTGATTATCTCCTTCTATGACTATGCCATTTGCCTCAAACTTTCAATTTTGAATAAAACTTCTCAAAGATTTAAAAGCCAATAGCTCCAACTACGTACTATCCCAATGGACATAACCACAACCAAAGGCCATCAAAAATCTGCCTTTACAATCTCTAACAACTCAACCAATTCCAGCTTTGTTCGATTTACATAGGGATCCATCAATGTTTATTTTGAACCATTTGGGAGGAGGAGGGTGCCAAAAGTTGAACAGTTCATAAGAATGATTAGTACTCCAGTTACCCAGAATGATTTTGTCTTTATGTAGAATAGCTATAAAACTTATGACTCTAGCCGCAATAACAGCACCACTTTCTTCCACATCACCATGCTTCACTCTGTTTCTATTATTCCATGGATGTAGCAGCAAAGTTAGATACAACTTAGCCATAAAAGGATTCTTTACCAAAATCAGTTTCAGTTTCCTCATACAATCCAAGAAAGAGCAGAAAATCGGCACCATGAATTCAGCAAACTTATTACCTGCAGCAGTTTCGGACATGTGGCTGTGTAATGATCAATGTTTTCCACCTCAAGGCCGCCTCTTGGACAAAGATTTGAATCAGAAAGCCTCCTATAAAATAGAAAATCCACTGTGGGAATTGCGTTCCTGCATAACCTCCAAATAAACAATTCAACCCGGTGATTAAGTTTAAGCTTGTAGAACCATGGATCATACTCTTCCCGCGTATCTTCAATGTACCAAGATGCTGAAAACAATGCTGATATGAATTTGCTAGACAATTAAAACTTAAGCTCCATCCTATCTTTCTCCAAGTTATGAAGTATATCGATTTTGCTAATCAAGTTTACAAGTTCTTCTGCAAAGAACTGATAAAGTTTCATTGTGGATTGGGGCAAATAATTATAATAAAACATCATGTTAATTTAAATATTAAAAATTTTATTTTTTTTTTAAAAATATTTAATAGTTAGTCTTTAATATAATAAATTTATTTGTTAATTATTTAAAAATTGTGGTAATTGAATGAGGGTCAGTTTACCCGTTGAATTGACGGTTTTGACCGGTTTGATTTGGTTTGATGTAGAAGCAATTTTCAGAGTGAAATGGTCTTGTGGCCGGTTCCCGATTGAACTATTTGATTTGGTTTTTAAAACCTTGAAAGAAACCCTAATTATGGTGTTCTCAAAGTATGTCCTTTACCCCTTAGATGGCAGTAATTAGGGAAGATCTTCAAATGTCTATAATTATTTACCTAAAATCTAATGTCTAATTGATCAACAGATGAAGATTGTTGTTTAAGTTTATAAGCAAAGTGCCAAGTTTTTTCTTTTGGAAATTAATTCATTAGATTAGGGGATCATCTCAACCGTTAGCATCTTACCATAAATTGATAAATACATTAGAAGCTAATTCAATTAGTTAGCACCATATATTTAACCATTAATGGATCACCTCAAACCTATATCAGAAATCCTTAATAGCTTGTTAATTTGCAATTGATTGAATTTAACCTATTTTAAACATAATTTTGTCAACTTGAAACTTATTTATAACCCATTTTGGGTACACTCAATGTCATATATCTATCCCGTTAAATTTGTCCCACATCATAAGAGGAGATGTGTGATGCCTTGAAATTTAATTTAGAAGAATTATTCTTTTATATTTTAATATACAATAATCAGAGTTATTTTTTTATTTCTCTTTTCAATATAAATATCAGCGAAGATTAAATTATCGAACAAAACATAAATATATACATCTATATTCATTTCTCAAAAAATCATGTACACCACTCAAGATATATACAATTATATCACAAATACTCTGTCATGAGTACAAAAGGATAATTAAAAGAACTTGAACTTGAACGATCCTAGTCAATCTCATAGTACCCCTGCTCTCTTGGCCTGACTTGAAATTATTTAATCATATAAAATAAACTCAAGAGCCCAACAAGTAATCAATTCTTACAATTGAATTCAAAGAACAATGAGCAATATACATGTCAACAGTCAAATCACAATAGTAATAGTAATATGATCATAAATTAATGTATAAATAATAAAATGCATATTCAATAGCAGTAAAGTATGTAACTAGCAAAACGGTATAGTGCGAAAACTTGTAGCATAATACAGTGGGGAAATCAATAAATCAATATATACATCGAATAGATAAAGCCGCCGTCATATCAATAATATCAATCAATAAAGAAATTGTGTAAAGCGATAAAATCAAAGCATCAGTAAAGATTGTTCATTGTAATAAAATTCTATAATATTGTACACATGCTTTCCAGTTACTCTATATCATTATATTAATCATATGCTCAGTATATCACATGATCAATATGCCACATGCTCAATATTAGAACATTGTTAATAGTAAAATTTGTGGCAGTAATAATAAAATAATACAATAGCATTGAATCTGTATAGTAATAGTAAATCAATATAACAATTGTGAGGTTATGCACTAACAATGAATCAATAACATGCCAATTAAAATGGATTAAAAAATTGATTTGTAAAACAGACATCTGACAGTCCCAACCCTTACTTATATTGACATGTGTAAATTTTTTACATTGCCACATAAATTAGAAGAAAATTATAATTAAAACACAATAATATCTATGATATAAAAAGGATGATTTGTAATTCAGACTTATAATGACTCATGGAAAAAATATTTGACTGGAACAAATTATGGATTATTACAAGATGCTATGGGTGTATAGGTATTCATACTGGGTTTTGGTCAAACTTGGAATTGACCCGGGTCCAATTCAGCTGACCCAAACTAGTTTTGTAAACATACCAAAAATTTAGACCCATACCCGAACCGCTAACCCAAAGATGTGAATATTGGAGATAGAGCGTGCGGAGCCTGCAGGCGAAAAGGGTTCGAGCGAGTGCGGCATTGTGCGGGGGGTAAGGGAGTGCGAGCGAGCAAGAGCACATGTAGGCTAAGAGGGTGAGCGGGTGGGGGGTGTGAGAGAGCGCCGGAGAGAATGAGGCTGCCGTTGTACTGGTGTAGATGTGGCACAAACATGGTACTGGTGAGGGTCCGGGTGCATATCACCTGAGTCATTTTTGGATTGATTTCGGATTTTCGAGTCAACCCTAACCCTACTTGATTTTATGAGTTACAAAATTTAAACCCAAACCCGACCCATCTGACAAATGACTTGACTGATCAAACCCAGAATTTTTCAGGTTGGATCCGAGTTGGGTCAAGCTTTGATATCCCTACAAGATGCCTCTCTTTTTTCCTCTCTATAAATAAAAGAGGAAAACACCATCTTCGAATAGCTTCATGTTTTCTCTCCCAATGATGTCTTATCGAACTGTCTTCTTGCCCACGATTTTGAGGAAGTTGAGGAATGAGATGTATATGAGTTCTCTAAAACTTAATTATTCTCTCTCTATCCCTCTCCCTGTTCTCTCTCTCTCTCTCTCTCTCTCTCTCTCTCTCTCTCTCTCTCTCTCTCTCTCTCTCTCTCTCTCTCATTTTTTTATTTTTATTTATGCATTTTACACATTTTTTGTTTTGTAAATTCCCTCTAATAAATTTAGTAATATGGGTCTAAGGTTTACTGTAATCATATAAGCATAGTTATTTACATGGATGTGCACTATTGGAGCAAACCAATATATATATATATATATATATATATATATATATATATATATATATATATATATATATATTATGTAGTTGAACTGTTTTGCTAACGTCTGAGAATGTACAACGTGCATGTGAAGGTTTGCATGTATTATGTAGTGGATTTTAGGGGTTTAAATGCATATTAAAAAAAATTAGAATTTTTCTTGGAGGTCCCTGGCACCGTCTTTGTGGCGCTCCGACGTTAAAGTCTCAAGAAAATTTGTATTTAATTTAATGCTCCAGCTCCCCGCGTGGGAGGTGGTGCTATGATTTTTGTAGGGAGCGTTGTGTAGCGCCGCAACGCTAGAGCAAACTTTAATATTTTAAAATATCAAAATCCATTATTCACCTATTCCATTTCGTTCTAAGCGCTTGGTGAGACAGAGAGAGATTTTATAGAGATAAAAAGTTTCAATGAGCCGCTTCATGTCAATTTTAGTCGTCGACCCAATTCTAAAAGTTGTCCGTATCGAGGTAGGTTATGTTTTACCTATCTCTGTTTTCAATAATTTGATGTTTTTGAAATTTTCTGATAAAATTTATATTTCTATTACTGAAAAATGATGATAACTTGTATTGATAAAAATTTCACTGCGTAACATTTTGTATGTTATAGAGTTTGAAATTTGAAACATTTTGAATATTTTTTGGAAATTTTATAAGAGGGTTTTAGAATTTATGCGATTTTTATTGAATAAAAAATATATATAGGATTCTGAAAAGTAGTGTTTTAGTTCAATTTAAAGCTTCATAATGCTATTATACACAATCTTTGATAATTTGATTAATTTTTGAAAATGTGAATTTCTGCTCCATAGTATTTTCTGCTGCCCACTGTTAAGCATTTTTGCAAATCCTGAATTGAGTCCAATTATACTTTATTTAATATAATACATTTAAATATATGATTATAGAATGAGATGTGAAAATTTGTTAGGGGAAAGAAGGAATTATGTTAACTATTAAATATGAAATTTGAAGGCAAGAAGGGATCCTATTAACTAATATATATCTGAAAAATTTGTGCATAAAGGTATGATTTTGGTACCAGATGGCTATTCTAATATTCCATTAAAAGGGATTTTATTGGCAGAGAGAAAGGATTCTATTGGCGGCGATAAAAGATTCTTTTGGTGGAGAGAAGGGATTATGTTGACGCGAAGAAGGGATTCAGCTAACCATTAAATAAGTAAAAGAAGCTCGAGTCTTAGATCCAATCTGAAATTTGCTAAAAGATTTTTGTTTATGTTGTAGTCAATTTTAGTATAATTTTAATAGTTATTTAAATATATTCAGTATCATTTTCTGTTTGAGTTCATTTTTATGTACAATACTTCAGTTTATTATTACACGATAGTATTTTTAATCCTTTTGATTTGATATATTAATTTTGTTTTAGGCTACGATAGTCTACTGAGCCGTGTTAGTTCATTCTTATTTTTGCTTCCATTTTTAGGTTAGGAAAAGGATAAAAAGCGGATAATAAGTTCTGATATGTATCCTATAGAGCCATAAAGCAAAGATATTTTGCATATATATATACACACACACACACATGACTGAATCATAAATATAATTTTGATTAGGTCCATTAGATCAATCTAGTATGATGAAACTATGGAATTATGATTAGGTTAATCTCTACCTGTATTCAATCCTTAATTACAAATATAATCTTGCCTATGATAAATCTTATAATCCATATCTTTTAATTAAACAAATCTTAGTCAACATAGTTTATCAAGATTGGGAAATCTGTCCAGTATGCTCTGTAATATTTCTTTAAAAATACAAAGGTCCTTAGGAAAGGATTTTTGCTTATCCATATAATGCAATTGGGCATCACATTGGTGTTTTTTATATCCCAGACACCTACTTAGCATGCTCAAGAGCATTGAAGCCTAATGCATAATTTCCAGCTACTAAAACCTAGTATGCATGTTTTAAAATCTCTATAAATTGATGGATGCCCAATGCTTTCCAATGGTGGGTAATAGAGGAAATGAACTCATTTCTCATATTTCATTACATCTCCTCCGTAGGATTAATTATTCTGTACGGACACCGAATGCCGTCCGAAGACCAACCAAAATTCACCACATCACCCCTTCATTGTGTACCGCAGCTTGGTACTGCCGTTCGGTACCTCTGCTGTGGCTACACTTGATTTGCCTCCGGACGTAGAGCTGCATCTGACCTCCGCACAGAATAATTTCTCCCTCCTTAGATGGGACAATGCATTTATTGTATAACTGTTTGGTTAAATGCCTCAGTTAAAAGATTTTTATTTATTTATTCTTGGTTCTGTTCATCTGAAAGGTATCTCTGAAATTTTATGTGGTTCATGACAATAAATATTTTTACTCATTTGGTAATTATTTTGAATGTTATATTACAGAACTTAATGACATAAAAATGTAAATAAATAACAGCATAAAAAAATATGTTCATCAGTGCAACCTTCAGAGGAAGACAAGACAGACATTTCAGAGATCTAAAACTCTTCTTTAGAAGAATATTTCCAACGCCCAAAAATGAACTCCTGCAGGAATATCTAAGGTCAAAAATTTGTCAACAATGCTGAATTTGAACTCCACCTGTTTTGAGTTCAACGTGAAACGTTCAGGTTGCCTGCTTGAATATGCACCAAAAATTCCAGATCCTCTGCCTTCTATATGCAGCACCAAATCAGAATTCTTATTAGAGAAATCAATATTGTCCACAGCTCCACCAGAATTGTACATCTGAATTAATCCAATTGGGGCAAATTCCACATTTTTTTCATAGACCTGACGAGGAAAGTGCCACCACAAATTAACACTCATGAAACAAAATAAACTTCAGATGCCCAAATATATAACAATTTGTTGATGTTCATGGCATTAAAAGATAATGGATTTATGGAATTTGCAAAAGCTATAATGGCGTGTAAATTCCTGCTGCGGTGGAAAATTGGAGGAACTGACCTGGACTGGAGATATGGTGAACACTTCACATTGAAGAGCCTTCAGTGTTACACCAAATGACTCATTCTTTGGCAATCTGGAAAGAGAGCCTGTAACATAGAGAGAGTCGGATTTATTAGCAAAACCTTTACCGTAACTAGAACAAGCAAGCGCATGAATATGATCTGATATGGAAAGTATATTCTATTAAGTACCGATTGCAATCAGTTGGCATCAGCTTATGCAAGTCTCTGATTAGCTTCATTTCCAGAGAAAAAACTAAAATACAAGGTTGAAAAGGCCATCTGCAATTCTATGCAGCTTAAGCGACTGATAGGGGTGTAAACGAGTCGAGTTTAGGCGCTTATTGAGCTCGACTCGTTAGTTGAAAAATGAGCTCGAGCTCGTCTTACTGTAAACGAGCTCGAGCCGGCTCGCAAGCTATGGGCGGGAATTTTTAAATTTAGGCGGGATTTTTAAAACTTAAGCGAGATTTTTAAAACTTAGTCAAAATTTAGAAAAAAAAAAAGAAATTTTTAACATTTAAATAAAACTTATATAGCTTTTATTATTTTTTTAATATTTAAATTTAATAAATAAAATAAAATTATTTTAAAAATATTAATATTTATTAGAGCTGACTCGCGAGCTCAAGAGCCGAGCTGGCTCAAGCTCGAACTCGAGCTCGACTCGTGAGCTCGATAAGCTCAGCTCGCGAGCCCATAAACGAGTCGAGCTCGAACCAGCTCGTGAGCTTGCTCGGCTCACTTACACCCCTAGCAACTGATTACTTCATCATGTTTATGCTGAAGGATTGTGTAAAGGTTAGCATTTGAGCTTGTGATGATCTGGCTGACGAATCAGAGATTCAGAGGAGGTCCTATGAATCTGCAATTAGCCATGATTTGGGGACCTATAGAAAGTTCCTAAGAAGGAATCTCTATCCCCTAATCATCTAAGCACATGCTGACCAGAGTAATGAAATGAATAAATTTGCATGAAAAATATGACCAAAGGCCCTTTTATGTCCATAGCTAAGGGTATTGCAGACATTTAGGCAGGGGTTGGTAGAGATGGTAATCAGGTGGGAGAGACTATGCTACATCAGCTCTAAGAATTATACTATGTTGACAGTTGACAAACAAAAAAGAGCATTTCGGGCAATGCCAAACTGGCATTGATAGGATTATAGGGAGTTCAATGTCAATTGTGCCTAGACTTTGATTGACGCAAGACTGTGCTGTTATGTCATCATCAGGATCTCTACAGTTTTGTTATAACGATTGGTGCACCTGATAAGGCAAGGAGTCAAATTACGATGGATTCAAATGAACTAGACTAGGAAAGACATAATATACTAATCTAGATGAATCTGATTGATCGGATTGAGAGCTTGAAAAGGATTTGTTATCCACTTAGTTCATAGATGGCCAATTTTTTAGAGCTTTGATCTTCCTCATATGATGTCGTATTAACTATTTGATTACAACTACAAATTCCTGATGATATCCACTTCAATTTAAATGGTGTAACATGAGATTCACCACCATCAATAATTTTCTCAAGGAAATCAGATCATTAAAACTTCAATGAGTAATACTACTTTGATTTTTCTATGATATGATGTTCAAATCATGATTATACGCGATCTAATTGACCTCCTCTTAGATCAGACTCCTAATAAATATCCCCTTCTTATGCATAATATATGCATGATTCTTAAATCTTCAATATATGAGTATTACTTATATCTTCTAATAATTTTAACTGATAATTGTTAATATCGCAACTCAATAAAATTGTATTTAATGTATACCATCTTAATTCTCCTAATACTAATCACTTTATCAGATCTCAGGTTTTAGATCTGGCGGTGGTAGAATGAAGAATTTCTCTTGCTACTTATATGGATTTAAAATTGTATTTGGCTTTGCGCCCAAAAAACAAAAAAAATCTATAATTGATCTTCTGCCACATTATAATTATTTTTTTTAAAAAAATCTACAATACATTTCTGTCCTAAAAAAGTATTAACAATAACCATTGTCACATAAAAAAATACACCAAATAAACTCATATTGATATCCCTGGTTAGCAGCTAAGAGCGAATAAAACTTACAAGTTTAGTGTATATTCTTGATGTAAAAGTATTTTTTTTAATTAATTTTTCTAGGGACGAGTGCTTAAATATAAATAAGCAAGCTAAAATCTGCAAATCTCAAATTTGAGAGTACCGACATATTAATGGTGGACTCAAAATCTTAATACAACATGAAATAACAGTGATCAAAGTACCATACCAGAATCAAAGGAATAGATAGCACAGTCACCAATCCAATTGTTGCCGGCCACCTCGTCAAGGTACTCTATGTCATTTGGGCTGACTTCACCGGTGATGAACTCAGGACTGGAATTTGATTGGTTGCTACTCAAGCCAGGCCAAGTTCCAGCTCCTTGGCAATTAAATGCACCCAAAATTCCAGTAAATTTGTTCAGATTCCAAACCTTCAGAAGACTGAAACGCATAAAGAATAAACTTTTACTGCAAAAGGAGACGAATTGCAACTAATATATTCATTATTTGGTTTAGAAATGTTCACCTTTTCCCATCAGTAATTGGGTCACTGAACAAACAATCCCGAGTTGGCCGGCCAGGATACTTGGCCCTCAGAATTGAACCATCAGGAAGTACAAGCTTTTTAAGTAGATCAAAATCATGCTCATTAATTTTATCACTGTAAAAATCCATAAGGTTTTCATTCTTTAGCTAAAATTCTGCTTCATAGAATAACTAAAGGAAAAAAAAAAATTAATAATTTAGCCAACCTGACATAGATTCCACAGCCACCTAGAGCTCTTGCTTTAGCATGGAACTCTGCTGCATAGTGGACGCTCTGGAATAGAATAACTAAAGATAAAGTAAGAAAAATAAAAGGAAATAAAATAAGGAAAATATAGTGCACAGCAAAAGAAAAAGTCCCCATCTCACATAGAACATATCCCAATCTGGCACAAGGACCTCCCCAAGGAAAATGCTGTTGAAAGCAACAGAAGCAACATGTAGAGTCTGTGATGTCAGGTTCTTTGGCAAGTAATCATCTGATGCCCTAGTGACAGCACTAAACTTTGAGCTGAAACAATAATTTAGTTAGCATGGATAATTTTTTATTTATTTATTTTTAATCATTAAATACATTTCAAAACCTGTAGATGGAGTCTGTACTCTGGCCCATACAGCAAATAATACTGTTGTCAGGAAAATTTTTGGAAATTGATTTTTCAAGAGCCTCTTGGAACCTATGAGTTAGGGAAACCCGACCGCCATAGCCTGTTCCCAATGTTTCAAGGATATTTTGGACATCAACTTTAACTCCATCGATGTTCTGTGACACAAGATAGGCATGGAGGTCATCATAAAATTCATCCACTCTATTTGGATCTATCATGGCAACACCATACTTCTCCATGCAATCCATGGCCAAGTCTCTAGAATTTGCAAGATTTCCTGGAGATTGCTTTGGGTATAATAGCTTTGAATTGTATTTTCTTGTTTCTGGTGCATTTGGATGGACTCCTCCCCAATATCCCATCAGGGCATGCCATACATAGACATACCTCAAATTTCATCAACATTACGAAATGTGGTTTGAGTTTAACTTCCATGGGAACTATAATGGATATGAAGTAAGAATAATTGTAGGGAATTTACATACTTCACACCAAATGTTTCCTTAATAGATGTAATGAAATCCTTTAGGCCATTTGAGGTTCCTTCTGAAGTTGGGTTGTCACTCCTAAACTTGCTATTTTCTCTTATGCCCACTAGTCTGCCTCCAAAACTGCATAGTGAGAACTTAGCACGAGAAACCAAAAAGTCATTGTTCTAAGTAGAAGAAAAAACCGGTTTAGTATACTTACTAAGAGCCTTCAACAACTGGTTCACCTTCTTTCTGGAATTCATTAGCTACATCTTGCCAACCATCATCTATGATTAGAAATTTTGCTGGAGTACCGCCTTCAGATAAACTGAAGCAGATGAAAAAAGCTGAAAATTTTTATTTTATTCTAATGTTTGTACTTAATGGACTTACATTCATCAATGTTTAATGAGTTCAATAGGCACGTGGTCATCATGTTTAAGGAAAAACAAAGAACAAGAGGGGGAAATGCATTGCAATGTCTGTTTAATCCCATCAAGCATAAAATTGCATGCTACCAAAGAGAGAGAAGGCTTTGGAGTGTCCCTCTTGCTGCCAAAGCTCTTCGTTATCTGTAATATCAAGATTTTTACGGAAGAGCATAGAAGTATCCATTCCGTTACCCACATATTTTAGATGTTTATGCGAGTATTCGTTACATGTGCAATTTGGACATTATGTAAAACCTAGAAAATACTTCAATAAAAAATTTGAAAAAAAAAAAAAAGGAAGAACAGGCAAACATTAGATATTTCACTGTAATGCCATTCTAAGCATTTGCCAAATTGTCGGCTTAGCCCAAGAATTTGTTTGCGGAATACAAGAAGACTAACTAATTCATAAATAATTCAAACAAAATTATAAAAATAAAACAATTTCATAGAGCCTTAATGAATAAAGTAACTAATGAAAATAAATTTAAACTATTTTGAAATTAGAAATTGAGATTTCTTAATTTTATAAAATCAATCTAATTTTAAAATTAATAAATCACTAAAAATCATTAATTTTAAATAATCTAATATTTCACTTGACTTGTGAGTTAAATTTTATGAAGGTTTAAGTTCACTTGGAGCTTCAAAAATCAAATCATAATTCCCAGGTTAATTAAATCCTTTAATTGACTTAGAATTTAGGAAAATCATGAAAAATTAAAATAAACTCCTAAAATGTGAAATAAATTTCCTTAGGTCTTGATGATATATGAAAATAGAGAGAAACAAAATCTAAAGACTTTAAAATTAGATACTTGTTTAAATAATTTTGAAAAAAAACACAACATTAAATCAAATAAATCATAATAAATAAAAATATACTCAATTGACTTTAAATTTTTATGGGTTAATGGCTCTGGTTCGAGTCCAACCCGAAATTGGCCCAACCCAAATGTAGTCAACCTAAACCCTCCCGTTAAATAAATATGTCAAAAAGGTAAACACACTAGCAACCAAAATAGCTTGAACCAGATTCAATAATCTGTTTTGATTTTAAAAAAAATTATAACTGATCCACTATAAAGTTTAAGTTAATTGGTAAAAAATAAGAAGATCATACTAACAAACAAAATAATTTAAGGAAAGAAATATTAAACTAGTCACTTTTAGGTAAAAAAAAAGCCATGTTTGCAGGTCAACTCGAATCTGACTCATTTAACAAACGGGTTGTAAATCCAAATCCAAACTCAACCTATTTATTAAACCGGTTAACCTGAACCAAGATTTTTCATATCGAACCCATAAGGATATGTTGTTCTTTTGTGCATTTTATTTTAATATTTTGTTATACATTGCTCAATATTTAAATTTATTAAAATATTTCTTTAAAAAAAATGCAAATAAAGCCAAAACATGTTTTACTTGCAATTATACAAAAATTTATATACTTGCAAAATCAAGACATTTGTATGTGTAAAATCAAAACTGAGACATATTTACTTGCAAAACTAAAACCAAAATGTGCTTGCTAGCTTTAAAATAAGCTTGGGCTTATTTTAATAATAGGTTTTTCTAGAAATAAAATTTTTCTATAAATGAAAGAATAAAATAAATCTGAAAAAGATAATATGTAAGAATTCAAACAAAATAAAAAGACTTTAAAGATCAAGCATAAAACAAAGGTTATGAAAATCTGGGTTCAAGGTTTGATAGTTCGAACAAGGTACCGGATGACATAATAAATATTTTAATTATTTAAATAAAAATAAATTATATAATGATTTAAATTTGTGCTAAAAATAAATTTACTTTATAAATAAACTTATAAATTTAATATGAACTATTACCAATTTATGTTAAACTTAATATAAATTATTATAAACTATTATTAATTTATGTTATATATTTAGATAAGTTTTACAACCATATATTATATATTAAATTCATATTAAAATTTTACATACATAAATCATGCATGTTATATTATTTAAAATTAATAAATAGATAAAAATTAATTTTTAATAATATATATTTAAATATATATATATATATAATATATATAAACAATTAAATATAATTAACCAGTAAAATAAATATTATTCTCATTATTAAAAAAAACTATTTAAATATTTTAAAGTTGAAATTTCAACTAGTTATTTAGTTTCACATCACTTGGGAGTTTTGTCTTATATTTTTTATATAGCTTTTCTTGTTTTCATGGGTTAAGTGCTCGCATGGGATGATGAGACCATATGGGCATGATTGTTCTTACTAAATTGATGCATATAATCAAATTTTGGCTATTATTAAATAAAAATATTTATATTTAAATCAATTTAATATTTAATAAATATTTTATATTAAATTAAACTATTTAAATAGATTATGAATTGACCTTGTATGTTCTTAAAAATTTGGACCGACTTAACGATTGGTCGGTTGAACTGGCGGTTCAAACTGGTTTTGCACGGTTTGATGTTGGGCCGATTTTTCATGAGGATCAAACCGATCATATGACCGGTTCAAGGTAGAACCGGTCGGTCCGGTCCGATTTTCAAAGCCATACATAAAACTTTGCATTAGCTAGAAATATTTGTATGACATTTATCATGGGGTTATTTGGTTTCAAAGGCTAAGTTGTAACTCTTAATTCTTAAAACTAAAAATAGCTAGCCTATGCTAAATTACATATAAACATTGCCATCAAGTTTTTAAAGCGATTAGGTATATTTAGCTAATAGTCATTTTTAAGTAGGATTGTAAGTCTAATAGAGTTGGCCCTCCTTAAACCCTTAGTGGGGTTGAAAGTTATAAATCACTTATATTTCTTTAGACCTAGAATTTGAGTTAATAATTGTGTAATAGTTCTTATCTTAGTTTTAGGATTTGAGGCTAATAGTTTCTCATACAATGTATTATTATGTTCTCAATTCTTGATCAATTTCTCAATCTAGCTGAAAATGTATAACTCAAATAATATATTTAAATCTTCAAGTTTAAACGTTAATATAGGATAGTTAGAAGTCTTTTGAGTTTCTTGGAATTCATTACTCACTATTCTTCATCCTTTGATCTTAAAAAAAACTTTTACAAGTTTAAACCAATCCCTTTAAAATTCAAAAGAACATCATTCACTAAACTTTGAAATCATAAAAAAATTACCGCTATATAAGAGAGTATTCTCAAGAGATTACTTCTCTTATGATTTAACTAATCATAAGAGCTTACCCAATGGGGAACTTGTACTCCATAATAAAATAAATCATATCTTACCTATCTTAGGTAAAAGTAACGTATTTGGGAATGTAGACATTTTTCTACAAACCTATTTTTACTTTTAAATCTTTTGTAGAATACTATGTATTTTGAGACAACATGTTATTCTCTGTCATATTTGATCACAAAAAATAGAATTTTCAAATATTTAGTTTATATTTCCCTATGAGCTTGCACAAGCCATTTGTATATTTTCACTACACCTGCATTATACATTTGGAGGACATGCAGACACAATTGATATTTATTATTTGAAGCATCCTGCACACTTTATTAAAATAATCGCACAACCCATTACATGGTAATAGTGCACTAATTTGTCTAAATTAAAAAAAAAATTCTTTAATGGGTGCACTATTTATTCATAGGGTATAAGAGTTCCTTAATGTGTGTGTTGCTTAAGGAACTCACGCAACCTGTGATGTGCAACAAGTTGGACCGCTTTACTTTTTTAGAAACTAGTCACACGAATGCGACTATTTGAGATGTGTAGGAGTATGATATAGAAATGGTTCGTGTGAACGCATTGTCCTTGGAATATGCACGTGACTTTGCATTTTGAGTTCAATGATGCTCGTATTCTATCCATTTGTGCGTATGTTGCGAATTCTAATTTTAATTAGAAGGGCCCCATAGAACATTATTTTTTTTGTTATAAATGGGAAGAAACCCCATGTAGAGGAATAAAGGCTTGTTGTCGTTATTGTATGTGGGCTCCGAAAATTCGTCCCCGGCCTCCGCCCGCTTTTCTTTTATTCGGCGAGGGAGTTTTAACGAATAAGTTCCGGGGTAAATTTTGGAAGGCAGATGGGTTTGTAGATAAGACACTACCCAGAGATTTCGCCCTCATTTTGTGAGGACTTTATGATCTGAGTTCTGGTTTCCTATAGGCGCAAGCCCCTATAGTTAGTTACCCCTCCCGAAAACGAGAGAGAACTTTCGATTAAGGCTAGTCGTCAATCAGATACGTAGAGTATACGTGTTATCTGGTATATAGTAGCAGCATGAATTTAGGTATTGAGGATTGGAAGTTTAGAATTTGGGTTTAGATTTGGGAATTTGGATAGTTTGATATTTAAAATAAAAATTGCACCATCTTGCACATAAAGCGGATGGTGGGGGAATGGATGATGGACCCGATCAAGATCCCATGGTTCCGTCTTCCCGAGCCATCGTGGTCCCTGGTCTACTTAGTCAGAGGAGGTAGTCGACCCAACCTGACAGAAGGATCCTTGTCGGCAGCCATGGGTTGCTTCGTCCAAGGGGACCTTGTAGACCGGGGGTGAATGCTTGTCTAAGGGGACAAATTTGAATCCACCTTAGCTGACAGAGGGATTTGTGCCCTATCAATCATATCCTATTGATTCATATCTCAAGGATTTTATGCCAATAAGGAGCGTATTGGCTCTGGCCATAACCGGTATATCGTGGTGCCATTTGGCGGCAAAACCACTCGGTTTAGAGGGCCCCGGGTCGTCGTAACCGTTTATCCTGCGGTGCCATTTGGCGGCTAACCGCCGGTTAGAGGACACATACCACGTCCTTACTGACATGAGATTGTTTTGAGAATGGATCCTAGTGATATTTTTGACTAGGCATTTTGCTCTTTGTGAGCTGAAGTAAATTTTGATTTGTCCACCCCGGCAAACGGTTGCGGAGGGTGGATGGATTTTGCTTTAAGAGTTGATGGATAAATTTCAATTTTAAATATTTAGGATTTTGGGATTGATTTTGGATTTTTGGAGTATTTGGGCGGCATTTGAAAGTATTTGTGAACCCCTCCGGTTGAGATTAGCGTTCAACACGGCCATCATCGGGGTGACCTCGAGGTCACTTGAAAAATATTTGAATTTTGTAGAGGTTTGAGGGCATTTTTGAAATATATTGTGGACCCCTCCGGTTGAGATAAGCAATCAACACGGCCATCATCGGGGTGACCTCGAGGTCACTTGAAAAATATTTGAATTTTGTAGAGGTTTGAGGGCATTTTTGAAATATATTGTGGACCCCTCCGGTTGAGATAAGCAAACAATACATCCATCATCGGGGTGTTTGGGTCATTTCCATTTGATTGAACCTTGTCGACCCTATCAACTTAACGATAGGGGATCGGGTTTCTTGTAGGCTTTATGCCTTTGTTCATGAATTTTCTTTTGATTGTAGGCCTGGAATGCCTAATACGAATGTATTGAAACAAATACACTGGTCGTCATAGCCGTATATTCGTTTAAAGGTTCAAACCCTGTCGACTTTTATTGATTCGTATAGAAGGATCGGGTTCGAACTAGGATTCACTTATCGACCCGCGCAGCATCCCTATGCGTCACGTGTATACCAATAACACGCTCGTTGGGGCCCATGCGAGTGATTTTTATATTGATTTAGACATATTTGTAGACGCCTTCTGTCTGCTTGTACAGAGGTTGCAGATCTGGTGGCGTTGCATTTGTAGATTATGGACGCCTTCTGTCTGCTTTCATAGATGTTGCAGATCTGGCGGCGTTGGATTTTGATGTTGACTCCCCCTTTCTAAATCACCGGGGGATAGCTTCTTCTGGACTTTGAAGTCCGCTGCTTTGAAAAGAACTTCTTTCAGGACCTTTGGTGTAGAAGACTTATCATTTCTAGTATTTGTAGATGTAAAGACAGTTTTCTTTCTGAGTATAGGATCAAAAAGTAACTTTGGAACACCAGGAGATTTAGCTCTGATTTGTTCGAAATATCTCTTTCCTTCTGCTAGGAAGCATTCTTTTTCGTACATCAGATTGCCCTTGTACCCGACGTACTTGACGATTTTGATTACCGTTGTCACCGGTGATATTTGTACTTGTGTCCACAGTGGTTCGTTGTATCTACAATATACACATTGTTGTCATCTACAAATGGTTTGTACTCATTTGTATGGACACATACTTGTGTGCACAGTGATTTATTGCACTTGTAATACACTATTGTTATCCATAAGTATTCATCTGCAGGGATCCATACTTGTGTCCACAGTGGTTCGATGGTGCTTACGATATGCCCACTGTTGTTATCCACTAGTGGCTCGTATTTGTTTGTAAGGATCCGTTGTGTTTGCAACGAGCTCCTAGGAATGTTCGTAGGAGACCCTCGTTTGTCCACCTTTCACCAATCTCAGGTGGGTTTGTTGGGTTGCATTTGTTTGTAGGAAGGCGGATCATTCATCATTGGTCTCCCGTATCTCCATCTCAATCAACAGGCGTTGTAGGGATTGTCGTAGGAGTTCGTTGCATTCATCTTTCGTGTGCATCGAGATTTCATCTCCTACTTGCAACTTGTTGTTAGCTTGGACGACTGTGCACTTAGATCTTGATTTGTTCATTCATCCAAAGCCCATTTCTATGTATTCCATTGAACCCAAGTTCAAGGTTCAACTCATGCTTGAGTCTTGTGTGTTGTTCTTGAAAGTTCAAGTTCTTTATTGCTCATGTCAAATTTGGATCCAACTTGAGTTCAATTTGAGTTCCCTACTCTCCACATCTTGTTCCAGTTTGAGTTCAAGTAGTGAGCTTGAGTGATCTTACTCAATTCATGTTAGAGTTCATTTGAGTTTAGAGTTCTATGTTCGGGGTCCCCTGATGTCCAAGTCTTCAAGTTCAAGTACATGTTCGAGTTCCAAGAACAAGTTCAAGTGCTTGTTCAAAGTCTTCTGGGATCTTTTGAAGTCCTTTCAAGTTTAGTTTTGTCCAGACTGATTTGAATTTGGTTCAATTTGTTTTTTTTTATTTCATTTGGCCTTTAGGAGTCATTTGAGTTTTGTTCAGATTTAGGTCCACAAGTCCTCAGTTCACTGTTCAAAAGTTCTAAAAGTTCACTGCTCTTTCTCATTTGGTCCAAATCTTTTTATTCTTTTGAGTTCAAAACAGGTCCAAGTGTAGTAATATTTCACCCGAAATTTCGGCAACCTCCAGGCGTCTCCCCCGTTTAGGGGAAAACTACGAGAAAACTGGGCCTTCCCACCACGCGCAATAAAGACGTGCATGGTATGTGCCCTCTTTCGAGGACACCGCGGCCGTGATTTTTCTTCCCACCACGCGCAATAAAGGCGTGCATGGGGTCTTTGACGGTACCTGTTACAAGAAGAGCAGTTGCTTTCCCCCGCCCGGGGGTACTTATAAATCATTCCGGCCGCGCAAAGAAAAGGGTACACCAGGCTCGCCTGGCCTCTCCGTGTGCGTCGAACCGGTTTCCCTCCTACCACGCTCACTAAAGGCGTGCTTAGGTGGTTTGCCAGTCCGACACGCATGTCGAGACAGGAGGGCGAGGATCGCTCGCTTACCTTATCGTAGGTGTCGCGCCAGTTGCCCTTCCCACCACGCTCAATAAAGGCGTGCATAGGTAGACCACTGACTCGACACGCATGACGAGGTAAGAGAGCGAGAGGGGAGGTGACTGTCCGCCTCGTCGTAGGCGTCAGACCGAGGTCCCATCCCACCACGCACAATAAAGGCGTGTATAGGCGGTTTTCCGGTCTGTCGTACACGTCGAGGACGGAAGCCTGAGTTTAGGGGTTATACCTTCGGGGCCGGTGAACTGGCGGTCGTCGATGAAGGCTCGGGGACCGAGGCGGGAGAAGGCACGAGCACATTTTTCTTTACTTAATACGACTAATTATAATTATATTAAGTAATTATAATTAATTATAATTATAATCGTATTTATTTAATTAACTATATTTATTTCAATCAATTATAATTAATTATAATAATTAATTATAATTAATATCATTAATCAATATAATTAATTGTGATTAACTTTCATTAATCATAATTAATTAATATTAATTAACTTAAATTAATTATAATTAATTAATTAATAGTTAATAATAATTTAAAATACATAAATATAACATAATTAATTAATTTGATCATAATTAACACTAATTATAATTAAATAAAATTAATTATAATTAAGATTAATAATAAAAAAAAAACTTAATCCTCCCTTTTTTCCTCACCTCTAGTTTGGCCGATCACGGGATTTGGCCGTGGAAGTGCGCGTGAGGGAGAAAGTTAACTCCACTGCCGGTGAGCTCCTTCACAGAGAGCGAGCTCCCTTGTTGGTTCCGAACAAAATGTTGTAACTGCCGATCCTAATAGGAAGGGAAGGTCGACGAAGGGGCGGCGTCAAACAGCCACGGGAGGGGCTGGAGAAGCAGCGCCAAAGGGGAGAAAGAATCTTCACTGCAAGCGAATTCCCGTTCTTTGCTTCCGATCAAACTTCCGATCCCGCAGGGAGTGTCGTCGAAGGAGCGATGTCGTCCGACCTCGAGGAGCCGAAGAAGAAGCACGCAAGGGAGGAAGTTACTTCACTGCAAGCGAGCTCCCCGTTGCTGGTTCCGATCAAAATGTCGTGGCTTCCGATCTAACCGAGAGAAGAGAGTGAGAGCGAGAGAGATGTCGAGGGAGAGAGCCAGAGAGCGAAAAGGACCCGCGAACAAGAGCCTTCGTGCTCATTTTAACGACGCGAGAAGCTCGCGTGCAGAGTTGTGGACGATGCGACGTTGGGTGTGGCCTCGACGTGCGAGCGACGTGGGGAGCGACGTGCTTCGGCAGAGAGGTAAGGGATTTTTATTTTCTTTTTTTTTTTATACAACAGGTCAACATTGTAAATGGGGGGAAGCTCGTTCATTTCACCATTCAAGCTACCATTTATCTCACAATTCATAGTCTTATATGTTTAGTTGGTGTTAGAAAATTATATTTTACTCGTAGATGAGTTTTCTAAATATGTCACAAGTTCCACGCGAGTTCATTTAGTGTTCAATTATTGTCACATGATTTTCATTTTATCTTTATTTTGCAACTTATATTTGTTTTTTTTTTTTTTGTTCATTTTATCAAGTATAAAGCCTATACAGTCCAAAATATTCCTTTATTTTATTATTTTTTAGGTTTTGTGTAAGTCAATATCATAATGAATTTAGCAACCTCCCAGTATCTTCATCATATGAGGGGCATTTTCAATAATGCCAAACATTTCCACCATATGTTAAAAAGTGTGCATGATCGGTGTCGTAAGAAACATCGGGTAGAGGATATTCTATCCCACCACACCAAAGAAAACATGCATAAGTTTACATGTACCTGTTTTACGTCTGCAATGTTTCCATACTATGTCAAGAAATACACACAAAACTACTTATATTTGAATTTTTCCTATTATACTAAGAAAAAAATGCACGAGGTTTACTCACTAAATCATGAACATCGCTTATAAATTTTCCCATTGTGCTAAGAAAAATGTGCACTGGCTTTGCTGCACTGAATTGTTGACCTCGATACTTGTGTTGAGGTCGAGTCAACCGCACACGGTGAGTTTGGAAAACAAAACACAGTGACATCGCATGAAACTCATCCGACGTGAGCTGACTAAAAACCTAAATAACTGAAATGACCTATGTTTGGTAAATGGATAGTGTCGGGAAAATTGGGGCAGCTTAATTAGCTAAGATTGACGCCCCTATTTATCAGGGTTGTCGATTGAAAAAAATTAAAATTTTGTGAGTGTGGATTGAGATGACATTGGTATGGACGATGTAATGTCTAGATCAAGGCACGATCAATCTAAATAAATATTCATTATTAATTTAAAAAATGGGAATTTTTTATTACCTGTTTAAAAAAAGGAAATAAAAAAATAATAAATAAAATATAACTAATAAACCCTAAATCCCTCATTTCACTCGCATAACTCCCACTCAACTCACACCAGACCTTCTCTCCCTCTACCTCCGTCTCTCTCTTGCATGTCAAAGCCCAACGTCGCCAGCCACTCCCACCGTAGCGCCATCGCCACTCCAACTGCCAGTCAAGGTGGTCATTGCGCCCCTCGCTTCCTCTTCATCCTCTTTTCCTTCTATTTCTTCTTCTTCTTTCTCCTCCTTCCTCCCTTCTCCTTTCTCCTTCTTCCTCCTTTCTTCTTCTTCTTCCTTTTCTCTCCCTTCTTCCTCATTTCTTCTCTTCCTCTTCCTCATCTCCTTCCTCACCTTCTTCCTTCTTCTTCTTTATCTTCCTCAAAACCTAAATATAACCTAACCCTATTTTTTTTTTATTTCTCTCTCTATATACCTCAAACCACCACACCCCCTTCACAAAAATCTCTCTCCACAAGCTCTTACACCTACATAAAAAGTCTCATCCCATTCTACTTTCTCTCTATACCAAGAGAGAGAATACTATTTCTCTCTGTAAATAGAGAGAATTCATTTTTCTGATTCTAGGTTGTCTTCCCTAACTCCCTCTCACTCTCAATCCCTTTATCTCTCTACCTAGATAGAGAAAAAAATATCCCCTCTCTTTCTCTCTAAAATTGGAGGGAGATAGAGATTTTCTCTCTCTAGCTACACCTCACAACCACCACCTCCCTACATCATTCCCACAAAACTCTAGCCAAATTCCCTCTCTTTCTCTCTCTAAAAAGAGAGATTTCACCCTCTTTCTCTCTCTAGTCACCCCATTTCACTAAAAAATATTTGTGCATCGCAGGTGTCGCTATCGTTGTTGCCATCGTCTCAACTCTGACACTATGAACTTTGAGGTATAACCCCAACCTGACACTAGTATTATTTTATGAATTATAGCGTGTGAAATTGAGTATCTGTGACTGTCTTTTTTGGCAGACAAGAAAATACTGTGATGCATGGAAAATCTAGGTACCTATAACAACCTTTCTTGGCAGGAGGAAAAATTTGAATGAATAAGATTATAAATACCCACAACCACCTTTCTTGGTAGGTAGGGAAATACTACCTTGCATGAAGTTATAAGTATCCGTAATTGTCTTTTTTAGTAGACGGTGAAAGATTGTTGCTTCATAAACAGTTATATGAAGATTCGTGATTGCCTTTCTTTGCACGCGGGAATTGAAAATTTTGGTGGCGGAATTAGCCAACACCAACCATGCACGTCTTTCTTGTGTGATGGGATGACTTAGCACACCCCGATACAACCCTCGATGGGGGGGCAACATCAAAGTATTGTCTAAATTTACACCAAAATGAAGGACTTATATAAAATTTAGGAAAACTAAAACCTAATCTAGCTCCTAAGCATGGTTTAAAATTACGCAATAGGAGGCCCGCCTTTGCGCAATTCCAGTAAAAAATGCCTTGATGCTTACGCCTCGAGTTTTTTTTATGAGGCTTGCGCCTCAACTTGGTTGAGGCCCGCCTTGCTTCACTGGCATGAGGCTTATGCCTCACGCTATATATATTAAAACTTACATAAATATTGAAGTAAATGCCGGACATTGGACTCTATAGGAGAGGAGGAAGGGGAGAGAGCAACTCATCATAATGATGATTCAAATGAAGAACCCCTTAATGATGACAGTGTTGATGACTTATGAGTTCTTATGTGATATGTCATTGCTATTTATTTTTGGAAATTTAAATTATATGTTAATGAAAAGAATATTGGGATTTAGGAAAGATGGAATTTTGAGTTGAACTATATTTCATGTTGTCTTATTATTGGGATATTTTGATTTCACTTCATATCTTATGTTTTTTTATGCTTTATATTATTCACTCATTAGTATATAAAAAATTATTATTTTATGTTTACGCAATCTTTTGATTTTGAGGCTTACGCCTCAAAACGCCTTGAGGCTTACGCCTCGTCTCACGAATGAAAAACGCTTCAATACCCAAATACGCAATATTAAACATTGCTCCTAAGTCAACAATAAATAAAAAATACAATAAATCCTAAGTTGCAAATATTAAAAAGTAAAAAATGAATGAAAACCAAAATGCAATAAAATATGACTTATAGTGCACTTGTAGAAAAACTGGTTTCTCGCCAACAAGCAAGAATGTGAACTAAAACATCCCCTCTTTAGCCCCTAATTCGTGCACACTCAAATTCCTTAGTAGCACCCTTTCTTTGCAAGCTGAAATGCATGAAAATGAGCTAAGTCAAATGGGCTTCCTATTTATAATATAAGAATTGATTCCACTGCAAGACCTGTTGAGCCAAAGTCTAAATGCAAAATGACAAGGGGAGAAGACTTGTACGTGCCCCGTGACATGCCAAATCACCAAAATAGGGTGTCGCCTACGAGCCCCTAGTTATTTAATGCGTGTGTACTAAAGACATACAATCACATTATATCAATACATTAAGTGGCATGTACGTGTACTGCCAAACATGCATGTGCACTATACAAGCGCACTAAGTAGCAAGTATGCATACCATCAAGCATGCAAATGCATCAATAATCATGCAGACAAGCAAATGCATCATATATGCATATGAGCAAACATACAAATGCATCATGCATGCACACTAAGTAAAATGCAAATGCATCATACAAAGTGAACTAAAATATGTGCAAGCATGCCGCACAAGTACATTATGACACATGCAAGTGTGTTGTGTGAGTGCACCGTGAAACATATAGATGCGCTGTGAAAATGCATTGAAATTTATGCATATACATTGCACAAGCACATTATAAGACATGCATGTGTGCCATGCTAGTGAATTATTCAACATGCAAATACATCATGCATGCACCATGCAACATACAAAAATATCATGCAATTATATTAAATAGTGTGCAAATGCATATGCAATCATACAAGTACACATACCACCATAAAAAGTGCATATACCACTATGTTAAATGCATATATACTATATGATATATAATATATTATGCAAAATGCATTGGAAAAATATATATCTGCATGGGCCCCAAAAAACGTAATAAATACACAAGCGTGATGTATGAGGATGATGCGCATACTAAAAAAGATTAAATGGGCTTTAAATTTATCGCCCTGAAAAGTGTGCAAACATATTATACAAATGCACTATCATGCATACATATCACTTAAAATTATATTTAAATTACTCGTATGTGCTCCAACAAGTGCGTTACACTCCTAAACCCTTGCCTGAGAATGCTATGCTGGTTAAAAGTGAACCTAAGTTCAAGTTCAATCATCCTTGAATAGACTGAAGTCGACACAAACTGAACCGTTGAACAAATACACAGTCATAACATCGACTGAAATATCTTATTTTATGCGTTCATTTTTATTGACGAATATTTTCATCTCGACTCAACCCCGATCGAGCACTACTGGACTCGATCGATTCGATCAGCCGCAAAAAGATACTACTAAATTATAGCCACGACCAGAGCCCATATGCTCTCCAATGTCTCTAAATCCTTGAGTGAGCAATGAATTAGGATAATTAATAGGGCATAAATCCCTTTGTTAGCTAAAGTGGGCTGAAATCTATCTCTTTAGGCAAACATTCACCCCAAGTCTACAAGATATTCTTGGATGACGTAACCCATGGCTGCTGACAAAGATCCTTCAACCATGTTGGATCAACTACCTCCTCTAACTAAATAGACTAGGGACCATGAAAGCCTGGGGACGACGAAACTATGAGATCTTGATTGGGATTGTCACCATTCCCCCATCACCTGCTTTAAGCATATTGTGACAAACTCAAAGCTTAAAAAACACTCAAATCTATTTTTAAAACCCTTAAGCTGCTGCTATAATACATTGGATACTCAGTGTCTATAAAACGACTAGCCTTAATTGAAAGTGCTCTTTATTATTGGGAGGGATAATTAACTATAGGGTTTATGAATATAAGAAACTAGACCTCATATCATAAAGTCCTCATGAAATGAGGGCGAAATCTCTAGGTAGTATCTGATCTAAAATCTAATATGTCTTCTGAATTTTTACTCGAAATCTAAACTGATTAAAACTCTCCTGTCGATAAAAAAAGAAGCGAAGAGGCCTGGGCGAAAATTTTCAGAGCCCATATGAATGCATCGCATTTATGATTTTGAGAGCTTGCAAATTTATACCTTGCGTGAAAGATGACAGCTACAATGAAGATGGGAGCACCAATTTTTAATTTCCTTTTCCTTTTTATTTTTTATCCTTCTATTGTATTTTTCTCTTTTAAAGAGAGTAGGAGAAAGGGGAGAAAGAGAGATAGAGAAAGAAAGAGAAGAGTGAAAAGAGAGAAAGAGTGAGAAAGAGATAAGAAGAGTGAGAAAGAGAGAAAAAGGGTGAAGAAGACCGATGAAGAATGAGAAAGAAAGATAGAGAAATAAAGAGACAAAAAGAAAAAAAAAATAGGACGGATTGTGTTATAATAGGCTAGTGGCACTACGGCATCAACTGTGAGCATTTGATGGGGTGCGATGACAATTAGGGCTGCAATGTAGGTGTCAACGCGGTGCATTCGAGCTAAGATGGGGGAGATGTTCGGGGTCCTCAATGTTTGGTTCAATGAGAGAGAGAGAGAGAGAGAGAGAGAGAGAGAGAGAGAGAGAGAGAGAGAGAGATAATGAAAGAGAGATATCAAGAGTGGATGAGTTAGAGTGGGTGAGTTCAGTTATGGGAGAATGACTGAGAGAGGGAGATTAAGAGATAAAAGAGACAAAGGGATCAGAGGCATAAGGGTGGGGTATGGGACATGTGGATGTGGTTTATGCATAGGATGTGTGGCCAACAAAGCATGCTATTATTTTTTTCTTTTTTTTTTCGGTCAATAGTACTTTCATTGTGAGGATTTCAATTGATGGATTTCAAAAGATGTTTGAAGTGCCTCTTGAATTCCAAATTCAACCACCCCACTTCTTGGCATGCCTTAAAAAACAACAATGTGATTTGAATAAGCATAAAAAGAATAACATCTAAAGCTATAATAGAGGTTTCAGAATAAAAGGAGGAACACGGTTTTTTAGAAGATGAGAATTTTATACTGCACTGTCTATATAATATCAAATTCAAAAGTATGAAAACCTAGTAGCATGCACAACTCTGTATTAATTGATCTATGAGATGTCTAACTTGTGTGCTTTAGAGGTTACCTTGTAGGTGTTTAGTTAGTAATTATTTTTCTTTATTGTCTCTCTTGAGTTATTTTCCATCATTTATTATGAGAGGCATCTCTTTTCTTTGTTAAGTGTGAATTTACACCAATTTTGAGAATGTCGTAAATCATTTATGACTAGCCAGTGCCCGTACTTTTAGTGGATCATATCTGCTCATTTCCCATGGACATAGACAAATATTTACTGAAGCGAAAATGATCAAAATAGTTAATTGACTCTTTGTGAAGGACCAAAATGATCATCAAGAACTTAAATGTTGTTTATGAAATTATTATTTAAACAACTTGGTGAAGCAAAGAGATAAGGATTTATTGATAACATAATGTTATGCCAGATGTTGGTGAACTAAACAACTGAGAAGTAAGAATTGTTACCAAATTGATTGCTTAAATGACACACACCTTGTTCTTGTTTCCTCAATATTATGCATAGAATAAGCATTTGGACATGTGCATGCAAAAGCATTTGCATAAAACAAGCAAGCAATTCAAAGATCATGAAGGCATTAGAAAAAATACCCCCTTAGACCTTCTCTGATTCCTTGAGGACTTAAATCATGATAAAAAGCATCCCAAGTGCACCAACCAAACCAATCTAGCATTCCCGGCATCTGTCTCAGTAGTGAAAAAGGAACATATTTTATTTGTCTGCTTCATTAAGAGAAAAACTCAAAAAGAATTCATTAACTTTGATTGTAAGAGATTTCATAAATTATGATAATAATAATAAAAGTTAAAAAATTTGACTAGCCTGTTTATTTTCACGTGGTAAAAAAGTGCCCTTTCTCTCTTGTAATATTCTGCATGATAGTTCAATTTAGGATTAACTTCTTTTAATTACATAAAAACCTCGAAGGATTTGAAAAAGGAGCGAGGATGACTTATTTATGAAGTATATGTTTATGGAAAAGAACAAAGGGACTTACTTTATCGACTCTTTCACAAGGCCGTAAGGATCTTCCCCATAGTTTACAAGAACTGCCTCAAGGAACTTAGATGACTTGACAGAGGGATCCCCTGAGAGGAAATGGTTACCATGTGAGGTATCAACAGTTAAATTATGCATTAAAAAACAATACCTACCAATAGGAAGCATGCACGGTCTGCCTTCAAATCCTTAGCATAAAATTTACTTATAAGAGCATGATCTATAGGGTTGATCTCTACCACTTTCTATGCAAAACTCAAGTTCATTTGAAGAGTTCCCTTGTAAACTGCTCCTAAACTGGCCATCTAACACTGGTAAGAACAAAATGTAGAATGGTAGAGGTTTATTAGCCTGTGGACTACCATCACCATTAAACTTTGCTTCTAAGAGTAGTAACTGCGTCTCTGTTGGGATATCACTTCCTGAACGCCCTATTCGAGGTATCATCCACCATATGTTAAATCTGAACAAAGAAAGTAGTTTGAAGTCCCTGCATCCAAATCCATAGTGCCATTAGATCTGTCTTATCAAAAGCTCTTCACATCTAAGTCGGTCAAAAAGAGAAAAAGGCAATCTGTACAGGAAACATTTAAACATGCAAGCAAATTGAACTGGCCAAGCATTGTAACTCGCTATACGCAGAAGGCTTCCTCTCCAAAGTCAACTTTTATGAAGAATAGTGATCTTGCATAAACTACAGCGGTATGATACTTTAAGGTTAAGCTTCGTACCAAAGTCAATTTTGATCAAGATAATCAAACATGCATAAGCCACATCTAACTTGCTCAACATGAAAAAAAGCAACCTGTAAGTCAAGCATTTAAGCACACAGGAAGCTCTCAAAGTCATTTTTCATGAAAATCGTCTAACTTGAAAAAATTAAAGCAGCATTTTGGCTAATTGTGAGGCCTGTCATGTTATAACTTGGCAAAATAACCTTAGTTAGAATATCAAAAACAGAATGTCCAATATTCTAATCCAAAATCAAAATTACTTTTATACGTTGAATTTGATTTAAGAAGTCCAGAAGCTTCTTCTAATGACAAGAATAAGACACAAAAGAAAAGAATGGCAGAATTTACTATATGCACTTACAAATAATTCATCCACTAATAACACAATGATGGAGAAGGATTTAATAAAATAGTGTTTAGTTGTTTTGTGCCTTCAAAGGGGCATGCATGTTTAGTTTTATTCAAAATAGCCTATAACTTGGAATCAAATTGATCATCTTGGAAAGTTAAATCATCATCGGCCAACAGAAAAATTGAATTGAATCACATATACTATTCAATTTGTTTTAAATTTAGAATTTGAAACTGCAAAATTTTGCTTTAGTTTAGAACATCCGTTGACATCATTGTTAGTAAAGAGATGAAAATCCTATGTAGAGGACTTATGAATTAGTTGCATGCCCGTTACTAATAATGATGCATAAGAAGGAAAATTAAAATTTTGATTTTTAATCCACATGATCCTGATACATGATACAAATACTAAAATTGCTGGAAAACAATTTACAGCACACTAACACCTTATAAGATCACTGACAGTTGTTGCAAGCGTCTAACAACAAAATTAATTCACCAAACTCTTCCAGATGACAACTGAAATGATGCGGTGCATCTTAAGCTAAGTTGGTTCCTTAGGACACCTTATCTAATTAGTTAGGAATGAGTTTCTAGAATGCTCTTTTGCTTTATAAATAGGAGGGTTTGTAATAGGAAAGGATATTGAATGATATATTTTAGTCTTTGAAGCTTTTAAAGCTTTCTTCTTCTTCTTCCCTGGATTGGGAATCCACAAATCCTTCTTGCAGGTCGCATCTTCCGACGATCCACTACATCAATTTGGTATCATAGCCTGAAGCTTGCGAAGATCGATGGACTGCAGAAGAAGGTCGGCTGTCGACGACGATCGAAGCCGCAAAACAAGATTTGCGATCGACGACGATCGACGTCAAGGAAGGTGGGCTGCCGACGATGCTCGGAGCCGGATCGCCTTCTATCAAGCTCAATCGAAGAAGTCGCTCGATCAGTTAGATAGAAACCTTGATCGGATTCGCGAAACCCTTCGGTCAATAAGGAGGATGAGGATGTCGTCGGCAACCATACCGAGGCATTCTTCTTCTTCTTCGATCCCCTCCTCCGCTTCACACAAACGCCATCCGTCCCGCCATACTCCCACGGTCGTTGATGATTACGCTCCGCTCGAACTCCCGCTCAAATGGTGTGATCCACCGCCGGAATACCCACCGCTCGAGCTTCCGTTGCAATGGCGCGATCCTCCTCCGCTTCAATACCGGATCCCTGTTCCCAAACCTCTTCCGATGCCGCCTAACCTGACCAACGCCGAACCGACTCCGTCGATCCATATCTGAAGCCACAAGTCTTCAGATCCGAAGCCACTAGTCTTCAGTACACCGTCGAACAAGTCTTCAACAAAGCTTCCCGCAACCCCAACCGCCGATCAGCTTCCCGCAGCCCCAACAGCCACCGATTTGGGGTTGCCGACTACAACCAGTACCAGGCCGCGAGAGACATCTCCGGCGCCCCCTAACCCATTTTCACCTTCAGTTCTGCCCGCCGACCAGACTCCCGCCACCTCAACCTCTGATTTGCCGACGCCATGCTTCGCCGGGTGCTTACCAGAGCTGGCTACCGCTTCCTCTCCGCCTTGGCCAGGACGTGCAACCATTAAGGCTGAGTGGGTGGGATAGACGCACTGTGATCAGATGGAATCCCTTCCTGTTGATGCTATGAAAGGATCGGACAGCCAAACCGCTGAAGACAACTCCCATCCAAACACTCAGCACTCCGGCATGGTTGAGGCCGAAGCTTCTTCCGTCGTTCATGTGCTTTCCGCCCAGGTGAGTATCCGCTCAACACATTCACTACATCAGGATATCTCCAGCAATGAGTTTTCTGAGGAGATACCGAAAGATATCGGGAAGCTTTAGAGCATCCAAAATTTGTCTTTGGTCGGGAACAGCTTTTCTGGTCCGCTGCCAGATTCTATTGGAGATGTTGATTCAGTTAGATCTCTTGATATGAGCCATAACCATCTTTCTGGCGCCGTTGCCGGGGACTCCAAATCTGATGCCTAGAACTCCGCCATGTTCATTCCTGAGGCCGCTGACGTTCATGTCGTGGCCGCTCAGGTGTGTATCTCGAGCCCAACCATCCCGTGTGGGGATGCTGCGTCTACCGTACCCCTCACGCTTCTAGCTCAAGAAGTCTTGAGCAGTGGTTTTGTAATATCACAATCTGCTCCAGGATCGTCCAGGCCGATTTTGGATCGTCCTGGGACGATCAGTAGAAAATCAGTTCCAGATTTTGCCCAGTTTTGCTCCAGGTGATTTTCTGCATACATCGTCCAGGCCGATTGGAGACATCGGCCAGGCCGATCGGCACTGTAGAAAATATCGTCCAGATAACAGCCCTGAATGGAGACCAGGCCGATCCAATTGGTCGGATCGTCCCGGGACGATGCTGCGATCGGCCGGGCCGATCTGAGTATTACTTAAGGAAATTCTGTCGTTTTGAAGAGAGAGAAAAATCAGATTTTATAAAATATCTTTTCGAGGAGAGAGAAAGTCGAGGGCATTCTTGGAAAAGTTGATTTCGGGAAGACGCGGAGCCGTTTTCGAGCGAAGTGACTGTTGAGGAATTTGCTGTGCACGAGGTAAGGCACATTCCGTCTTTCTAAATTTTCAGTTCCGTCGCGGTTGGCGGTATTTTCTGTCCGGATTTCGTTTTCGTTACGGTTTTTCGTCCGTATCTTTTGATTGGTTCAGTTTTTACCGCGTAAGTTTCTGTATATTGTTGACGTGCCGAGTGTGCACATTTTGGTTATTTTCCGAAGATTTTTGTCCGGGTATTTTTGATTCGGCGATGTTTTTCGTATACTACAATTTTCTGTGAAAGTATAAATTATCTGTGCAGTAGAATAAAGGTTCTGAAATGTTAATATCTGTATTCTGTGCAAATTTGGTAAATTGTTATTTTCAGGAATTTTGTGTAAATTCTGTATACTGCCGTTGTGCTGCCCGATTTTTTTTGGGTAATTTCTGAAATGTCCGAATTTCTTCTGAATTGAAATGCTATGTGTATAAGCTATAAAAAGGGAGTTATAAGGGGCCTGAATCCTATGAGATTCAGTTAGTGAAACGGGAAATCTGAAATGAGATCAAATCTGATATCTGTTCTGTTCCGGATCCGATGAATTCTGTTCTGGTGCTATAAGCACATCTGTTTTGGTGCCATGAGCACAAAGGGAGACATAAGGGGCCTGGATCCTATGAGATTCAGTCAGTGTCTGGGAAGGGAGGTATAAGGGGCCGGAATCCGTAGAGATTCCGTCAGTGTCAGGGCATTTAGCTATATGTATCTGTTCTGTTTTCTGTATCTGTTCTGTTCTGTACGAAATTGTAATTCTGATATGATCGGTACGATTCCGATTCTGATTTGATATTTGTCCGTATACGTTCTGATTTCCGACTCTGTTTCGATTTCTGATCTGACTTCTGTCTGATGAGTTTGGTTTTGGTTTCTGAGAATTTAGATTGGTGGTTTGTTGCTTTGCTGAGCTGTTGAGCTCACCCTTGCTTTTTGGTGGTTTTCAGGTTCTGGGAAGGGCAAGGAGGTCCAGGATTAGTTTCAGAGTCTGATCCGATTAGGTACTTTTGTACTTTTGATTTTTGTACAGTCATGGCTTTTCTGTTCTGTCTTTCTTTCTGTTGAAAGCCATGCACTGTTCTGTAGATGATTATTTTGAGGAAATGAAAAGATAGATGTTTTATTCCGCTGCATTTGATGTTTTTAGTAGCTCTGTTGTTCTGTGTGTTTCTGTTGAGTTAAGAATTTGGAAGATCAGTGCAGCAACCTAATCCAAAGCCAGATCCTGGATAAGCAAGTATAGCTCTCGTCGCGATCCGGCTCGGGCGGGATCCGTCCCCGTCGGGTCGGGTCGTGACAAGCTTTTGTGGTATCAGAGCACTGGTTTTGGAAACATGTTGGATTGTAAAACAGAGCTCTAGGAAGTGATCAGTGAGTCTGTCTGGGAGGTAGTTTTGGGTCGTTTGGTTTTTTATTGTGTTGTTTTTGTGTTGTTTTTGTGATAGTTTTCCGGATTTTTCTGGATTTTTCTGTATGGATCAGCCAGACCCAGACATGACAGACGGTCAGAGTGACGATCAGGCAGCACCAGTGGGGAGTACAGCCCCAGTGGTTGGTGCTGATACACTTTCACAGTTTGCGTCACTTGTTGCTCAGATGATGAGCGAGACTCAGAGCAGAGCGTCGACTGTTAGATCTGAGGACATTGATCGACACCTGCAGTTATTTTTGAGGTTGAAGCCTCCGAGGTTTGAGGGCGCTGTTGAGCCCAGAGCAGCCGAGGAGTGGCTGAGGAGATTGGAGAAGACTTTTGACGGGATGCAGTGTCCTGCAGACAGGAAGGTTCCGTTAGCTGTTTTTCTGTTGGACGGAGAGGCTGAGCACTGGTGGGATGGCCAGCAGGCAGCCAGATTTCAGGGTAGACTGAACTCTTTGATCACTTGGGAAGAGTTCACTGAAGTGTTCAGAGATTGGTTTGTTCCCCCTTCTGCACGACAGCAGATGCAGGAGAGTTTTCTGAGGCTGGTTCAGGGGAGCAAGACGGTGATGCAGTACGAGGCTGAGTTTACTGCATTAGCCAGGTACGCTCCGCAGCTGGTTAGCACGTCTGCTGAGAGGTGCTACAGGTTTCTGAGAGGATTACGAGACACTTTGAGGCAGCCTTTGATACCGTTCCGGATCACTGATTTCTCTGAGCTTGTGGAGCGAGCTCGTCTGATTGAGAACGACATGACGGCTACTCAGCAGCGGTGGACTGTGAGTAGGAAGAGGTTTGGAGGAGAGACTTCTGGCAGTGGTTTCTCTGGGAAGAGGAGATTTGTTCCTGGTTCTGGATCTGGAGATTCCAGAAGGAGCGGAGGGTCGTCTGGTACTGCTACCAGTACGACTAGTTCTGGATCTGTCAGTACGGCACCTGTGTGCCAGAGTTGTGGACGGCGACACCATGGCCAGTGCTACAGGATAGCTGGTCTTTGTTTCAGATGTGGTCAGCCGGGACATAGGATTGCAGAATGTCCACAGATGGGATATGAGCAGCGATCTGAGGGCTTCGTCAGACCTGTTGGTTCAGCAGCAGGAAGACCGAGGACTGTTCCTCCACGCCCTGAGGGATTTACTGGTAGAGGTGGTGGTTCTAGTTCTGCACCACGGAGACCACCTACGATTCAGAGGGAGCAGAGTAGTTCTGTTGCTTCAGCTCCTGTTCCAGTTCAGCCACGAGTTTACAGTCTGAGTCAGCAGGAGGCTCGTGATGCTCCGGATGTTGTGACAGGTACGGTTTACATTTCTGATCAGCCCTGTCGTGTTTTGTTTGACTCTGGAGCGAGTCATTCTTTTCTGTCCGAGCACTGTTTTGAGCTTTTACATTTGGATTCGATGGTTTTACCGGTTTTTTTGTCTGTGATTTTACCGGCTGGGAATCCATTGATTGCTCGACAGTTTTGTTTGTGTGAGATCGAGATTTCTGGCAAGAAGTGGAAATCGAGTTTGATTCGATTGCCGATTTCTTCGTATGATGTGATTCTGGGAATGGATTGGTTGAGTCAGTATGAGGCTCAGATTGACTGTCTGAAGAAGCAAGTGAGTTTGCTTGTGGCTGGAGAGAGAGTTGTATTTCAGGGATTACGAGGTGTTCTCTCCAGTCTGATTTCTGCGTTGGAGGTGAGCAGAATGTGGAAGAAAGGATATCCAGTATTTTTGGCTTCGGTGCGGGATCTGAACCTGGAGGTTGGTTCTGTTTCTGAGATCCCTGTGGTACGGGAGTTTGTGGATGTTTTTCCTGAGGAGTTGGTTGGTTTACCTCCGGATAGAGATGTGGAGTTCTCTATCGATGTTTTTCCGGGTACCGCTCCGATATCGAAAGCTCCGTACAGGATGGCACCGAAAGAACTTTCTGAGTTGAAAGTTCAGCTTCAGGAGTTGGTTGACAGAGGGTTTGTACGTCCTAGTGTTTCGCCTTGGGGAGCACCTGTTCTGTTTGTGAAGAAGAAGGACGGTACACTCCGTATGTGTATTGATTACAGAGATTTGAACAAGGCCACGATCAAGAACAAGTATCCTTTGCCTCGGATAGACGACTTGTTTGATCAGCTTTCCGGATCTTCGGTATTTTCGAAGATTGATTTGCGATCCGGATATTATCAGGTGAAGGTGAAGGAAGCTGATGTGATAAAGACTGCTTTCAGTACTCGGTACGGGCACTACGAGTTTTTGGTTATGCCTTTTGGGGTAACCAATGCGCCTGCGATTTTTATGGATCTGATGAACCGAGTATTCAGGGAGTATTTGGATCAGTTCGTGATCGTCTTCATCGACGATATTCTGGTATATTCTGCATCTGAGGATGATCATGCCAGACATTTGAGGATTGTGTTGGAGACTCTGAGGAGGCATCAGCTGTATGCCAAGTTCTCCAAGTGTGAATTCTGGCTGAAGAGCATTTCATTTCTGGGGCATGTGATTAGCGGAGACGGCATTTCTGTAGATCCCCAGAAGATTCAGGCGGTTGCTGATTGGCCAAGGCCGACTACGGTATTTGAGGTACGTAGTTTCTTGGGCATGGCCGGGTATTATAGGAAGTTTGTGAAAGGATTTTCACAGATTTCGACTCCTCTGACGAGACTGACTCAGAAGTCAGTTCCTTTTGTTTGGACACCGGAGTGTGAAGCTAGTTTTCAGCGATTGAAGGATTGTTTGACTTCAGCTCCAGTGTTAGCACTTCCGTCAGGTACGGAAGGTTTTCAGGTGTTCAGTGATGCTTCACTGAAAGGACTGGGATGTGTCCTGATGCAGCATGGTCAGGTAATTGCTTATGCTTCGAGACAATTGAAACCACATGAGAAGAATTACCCGACACATGATTTGGAGTTAGCTGCTGTTGTGTTTGCTTTGAAGATTTGGCGTCATTACCTGTATGGCGTCACATGTGAGATGTTTACTGATCATAAGAGCCTGAAGTACATTTTTACTCAGAAGGATCTGAATCTGAGACAGAGGAGGTGGCTCGAGTTGATCAAGGACTATGACCTGACTATTCAGTATCAGCCTGGGAAGGCGAATGTGGTAGCAGATGCTTTGAGCAGGAAGTCTTCTGGATTCTCAGGTATTCAGCTTACTTGTGATGACTTTCTGATTCGAGACATGGAACGATTGCAGTTGGAGGTAATTTCCTCCAGTGATTTGGAGTTAGCTCAGATGAGTATTCAGTCTTCTTTGGAAGCACGGATTCAAGAAGCCCAGAAGTCAGATTCTGAGTATTCGAAGTTGCTAGCACAGATTGGATCTGGTAAGACTCCTGAACTTCGAATTTCTGATTCTGGTGCTATTTTCTGTAAGAACAGGTTGTGGGTACCTGTGTTTGGAGATTTGAGGCGGGAGATTCTGTATGAATCTCATCATTCTGGCTACACTGTTCATCCAGGCAGTGGTAAGATGTACGCTGATATGAAGCTTTTGTTCTGGTGGCCTGGAATGAAGAAGGATGTGGCGGAGTTTGTGTCGAGATGCGAAGCCTGTCAGTTGGTGAAGGCAGAGCATCAGCGACCAGGTGGACTGTTGCAGTCGTTGCCTATCCCTGAGTAGAAATGGGAGGAGGTAACGATGGATTTTGCGATGGGTTTTCCTCGATCACGACAAGGACATGATGCCATTTGGGTAGTTGTAGATCGATTGACGAAGTCAGCCCATTTTCTTCCGATCAGACAGACGGATTCAGTTGAACGCTTGGCACAGATATATGTGAAAGAGATAGTCAGATTGCACGGTGTGCCTCGCATGATTGTATCTGATCGAGATGGACGCTTTACTTCCAGACTTTGGAAGGGCATTCAGCAAGGCTTGGGTACGAAATTGCATTTCAGTACGGCCTTTCATCCTCAGACTGACGGACAGTCTGAGAGGACTATTCAGGTACTGGAAGATCTGTTGAGGCTTTGTGTTCTGGACTTTAGCGGAAGCTGGGAAGATCATATTCCGCTGATTGAGTTTGCCTATAACAACAGTTTTCAGTCCAGTATCGGTATGGCACCGTACGAGGCTTTGTATGGCAGGAAGTGTCGTACTCCTTTGACTCTGACGGAGGTCGGAGATAGACAGGCTTTGGGGGCCACTTTTGCTGATGAAACTACTCAGAAGATTAATCTGATAAGAGAAAGATTGAAAGCCGCTCAAGATCGTCAGCAGAAGTATTACAATCAGAAGCACAGATTTGTTGAGTTTCAGGTCGGTGACTTTGTGTATGTCAAAGTCAGCCCGATGAAAGGTGTGAGCAGATTTGGTCAGGTGAGCAAGCTTAGTCCAAGGTATGTTGGACCTTTTGAAGTTTTGGAAAGAATTGGAAAATCTGCTTATCGCCTATTGCTTTCTGATTCTATGCCTGATGTGCATAATGTGTTTCATGTATCCACTCTGAGGAAGTGGGTATCCGACTCTGGGAAGAAGTTATCAGCTGATGAGGTTGAGATTCAGGAGAATCTGGCGTACAAGGAAGAGCCAGAATTGATTTTGGCGTACGACGTCCGAAAGTTAAGAAATAAAGAGATTCCGATGGTTAAAGTCCAGTGGAAGCACCGAACTGCACGGGAAGCAACGTGGGAAAAGGAGTCTGATATGAGACGGTCGTACCCGCACTTGTTTTGACTGCGTTTGGATTGGATAATGTCGAGGACGACATTTTTCTGAATTGGGGAGATTGTAATATCACAATCTGCTCCAGGATCGTCCAGGCCGATTTTGGATCGTCCTGGGACGATCAGTAGAAAATTAGTTCCAGATTTTGCCCAGTTTTGCTCCAGGTGATTTTCTGCATACATCGTCCAGGCCGATTGGAGACATCGGCCAGGCCGATCGGCACTGTAGAAAATATCGTCCAGATAACAGCCCTGAATGGAGACCAGGCCGATCCATTTGGTCGGATCGTCCCGGGACGATGCTGCGATCGGCCGGGCCGATCTGAGTATTACTTAAGGAAATTCTGTCGTTTTGAAGAGAGAGAAAAATCAGATTTTATAAAATATCTTTTTGAGGAGAGAGAAAGTCGAGGGCATTCTTGGAAAAGTTGATTTCGGGAAGACGCGGAGCCGTTTTCGAGCGAAGTGACTGTTGAGGAATTTGCTGTGCACGAGGTAAGGCACATTCCGTCTTTCTAAATTTTCAGTTCCGTCGCGGTTGGCGGTATTTTCTGTCCGGATTTCGTTTTCGTTACGGTTTTTCGTCCTTATCTTTTGATTGGTTCAGTTTTTACCACGTAAGTTTCTGTATATTGTTGACGTGCCGAGTGTGCACATTTTGGTTATTTTCCGAATATTTTTGTCCGGGTATTTTTGATTCGGCGATGTTTTTCGTATACTACAATTTTCTGTGAAAGTATAAATTATCTGTGCAGTAGAATAAAGGTTCTGAAATGTTAATATCTGTATTCTGTGCAAATTTGGTAAATTGTTATTTTCAGGAATTTTGTGTAAATTCTGTATACTGCCGTTGTGCTGCCCGATTTTTTTTGGATAATTTCTGAAATGTCCGAATTTCTTCTGAATTGAAATGCTATGTGTATAAGCTATAAAAAGGGAGTTATAAGGGGCCTGAATCCTATGAGATTCAGTTAGTGAAACGGGAAATCTGAAATGAGATCAAATCTGATATCTGTTCTGTTCCGGATCCGATGAATTCTGTTCTGGTGCTATAAGCACATCTGTTTTGGTGCCATGAGCACAAAGGGAGACATAAGGGGCCTGGATCCTATGAGATTCAGTCAGTGTCTGGGAAGGGAGGTATAAGGGGCCGGAATCCGTAGAGATTCCGTCAGTGTCAGGGCATTTAGCTATATGTATCTGTTCTGTTTTCTGTATCTGTTCTGTTCTGTACGAAATTGTAATTCTGATATGATCGGTACGATTCCGATTCTGATTTGATATTTGTCCGTATACGTTCTGATTTCCGACTCTGTTTCGATTTCTGATCTGACTTCTGTCTGATGAGTTTGGTTTTGGTTTCTGAGAATTTAGATTGGTGGTTTGTTGCTTTGCTGAGCTGTTGAGCTCACCCTTGCTTTTTGGTGGTTTTCAGGTTCTGGGAAGGGCAAGGAGGTCCAGGATTAGTTTCAGAGTCTGATCCGATTAGGTACTTTTGTACTTTTGATTTTTGTACAGTCATGGCTTTTCTGTTCTGCCTTTCTTTCTGTTGAAAGCCATGCACTGTTCTGTAGATGATTATTTTGAGGAAATGAAAAGATAGATGTTTTGTTCCGCTGCATTTGATGTTTTTAGTAGCTCTGTTGTTCTGTGTGTTTCTGTTGAGTTAAGAATTTGGAAGATCAGTGCAGCAACCTAATCCAAAGCCAGATCCTGGATAAGCAAGTATAGCTCTCGTCGCGATCCGGCTCGGGCGGGATCCGTCCCCGTCGGGTCGGGTCGTGACAGGTTTGGCGGAAGCTCCTATGGCATTAGCGGTTCAAATTGCCAAGAAAATTGATCGGCATCTGATGGATCATGGAGATGGAGAAACTGAGTTAAATGACATCTACAATGTTGGTGAGGGGAATGATTTTACTGCAGGTGTGGAAATCTCAGGTTCAAATTCGGCTGAAAAGGTAGATCCAACGCAATGCTCACAATCTGCTCGACGTTATGTCGCAGATGACTTCAGAACTCACATTCCCACATTCTCCTTACCCCCACATCACCATGTTTTTTCTGTCAGTTTCAAGGACCTTCAGCCTGAGATGAGGACCGTCTATTGCCAAATGCTGCTCGCCGGGAGGATTGGTGGTGTTTCTTCTGGGATCCAAAGGCTTAGCAATGCGGCTGCTGCTTGGGAAGAACCCATAACACCTCCTGTGCAAGTGAATTACACCAAACTTCTCATCAATGGCCAATTTGTTGATTCGGCATCAGGAAAGATTGTTCAGAAAATGGCTGTTGATAAGCTTGTCTTTACTGGCTCAATTTCTGCTGGAAAGTTTGTTCAGGAAATGGCTGCCATAAGCAACCTTAAACCAGTGACTCTAGAGCTTGGAGGTAAATCTCCCATGATAATTATGGATGATACTTTTTTGCTGGTGAGTTCAATGGAGGCTAATGAGCAAAATCCTGATGGTATAACTTGCAATGAGCTAATTGAGGAATTTTGCCGTGAAGATGATGGCCCAATTATTCTGGTTGGGAGTGCTCGCGCTAACCAGGATATTCATGATTTTGTCATTGGCGCATACAAATTGAGTGGATTAAAGCAATTGTGGGATGCCTTAGCACTTGGATCTCAACTATAAAAATCCGCAGTAAAAAGAGATGCATGTTTTGTGGGATCATGCTTTGAGAATTTTGAAATACTACGTGGAAGAACATCAACTCAATCAGACTATGAGGAATATGCAATTGATGAGAACAAAATCTTCGATCCGGGAATCTGTCTTCTGCAACAATCTCGTTTTCAATAATGCGTCTCGACGGAGTCGAGCCTTTTTTTTTTTACGCTAGGGGAGAATGATGCGGTGCATCTTAAGCTAAGTTGGTTCCTTAGGACACCTTATCTAATTAGTTAGGAATGAATTTCTAGAATGCTCTTTTGCTTTATAAATAGGAGGGTTTGTAATAGGAAAGGATATTGAATGATATATTTTAGTCTTTGAAGCTTTTAAAGCTTTCTTCTTCTTCTTCTTCCCTTGATTGGGAATCCCCAAATCCTTCTTGCAGGTCGCATCTTCCGACGATCCACTACATCATGAAATGATAAGGCGAGACTGCATACAACTCTAGCTCCTCTTGTCTTCACGCACTTTCAAATTGATAGCTTCTATAATTTCCATTGCTGGTGTTAGAGCTCTTAACCTAATGAAATGGGTGTGTTTTCACTCTCCTTTTTTCCATTCGCATGATATCTAAAGTAGGATCATACTAAAGAAAACATTTAATTAAAAGAATCAAACCAAAAAGGAAACTATGATCAATTTGGTTTATTTTATGAGTAGATTCGATTTCAATTTGTGATATTGTCTAATATAGTTGTTTTGGTCTTGTTTAAATTTGTCTAAGAAGCTAAATAAAATCTATTTGAAGCGAACTACTGTATATTAGGTAATACAAACCAAATAATTATAATTAGAAGGGGTGATCTTCAGATTGTAGTTTACAACATCTTTTTCTATTTTAATTTCTTTGCAAAACCAGTTGAAACTGAGCAACCAAATAAAAACAATAAAATTAAAAACAACATAGTAAAAGAAGTCAAAGTATAGTTTATATATTTCATGATGCGGAGCATTGTGCAAGCAGGACGGAACAGCTTAATTTCCTATGCAGGCGGTATAACATACCTAGTTGCTGCTACTTTAGTTAGTTAGTTATGGAGTGTGCCACTTACCACTACACATAGTATTATTTTTATTTACACAGCACATCATATACTTTTTAGCTGCTTTACCCTTTTTAGTCTTTTGGCTGGTGTTAGCCTTCTTATGCGGACCTGTAGGAGTTTTCTTCCAGTTTTTTTGCTAATTTACAAGTTTTAGCTCTGCAACTCTTGCAAGCTTACTGTTCCATTGATTTTTCTGCATTGCTTGTGCCTCTACCGTAAGATCCTACATCAATTTAAAATCTAAATTGAGAGCAAAGGGGACTGAATTGTGTGTTTCAATTAAATTAAAATTTTTGTTAGATTTATGTTTCAAGATAGATAAAAGGAGAAGGGATAGACCTCTAATTACATGCATGGAAGTTAAAATGATTTGAGAAGAAGAGATTCAACACCTAAGGTAGTTCTCAACACAAAGGATTTGAAAACTCCGATCCAAATAGTTGGGATAATGCTGCTGCTGATGATAATTTAGGCTTCACGAAGATCTATTTGATTATAATTTATAATATAATTAAAATAAAATAAAGCCGTGCATACCCCTTGCTTTGAGGACAAGAAGCAATTAAAAATACCCTCTCCACAGTAGTCTTATTAGATCAGTTAGTGCTTACAGCAAATTCCTCTTTACAGCGACATATTGTTAACCATAAACACTAAATTCCCCCACAGAAATTCTGCAAGAATTCACATAAGGTTTTTCTCCAAAGCATATGCAGCAAATATAGTTTATACTGAACATGTTAATACACATTCCTTTCCAAACATGCCGGAAGGAAAATACCAATCAAATAAGATTATTCACCTTCCTCAGGTTGCATCCAAATGAATAAAATATAAAAACATTTCAGTGGAGACTAAAAGCACTTGAACATAGCAAAAAGCATGAAATAGCAAGAATTCAGTCATGGAAACCATCAGAACTTACTTAACAACACCTAGCTTGAAGACATGGCGGCTGCTCGCCTCCGGTGAGACTGCTCCCAAGAACAGTGACTCATTCGAAGAAGGCTTGACCACGACATTCTCTGGCACACTCAAGAGTGCCTCCCTTCCATTGATCCTCAACGCCCCATCTTTTATGAATGCCTTAGTGGCCTGGCTCATGGAATGCTTCCATAGTTCCCGGAATCTCAGGCGCCCGTTGTTCAGGATGATACCATTGGATTTGGATGGCAAAACGAATGCGAGGCTTGGTTTGAGATGGAGTGAGTTAACAGTAGAACATTTCATTTCCATCAACAAGAGGGACGAAGAATTAACCGGACTTTGAGAATCCCACTTTGAAAGACTGGAATTCTACAGCCTGTCAACAGACAAATGAAAATACAGAAGAATACTGCTTCTAAAATAGTGAAGAAAGCTGCTTTGATTTTTTTTTTCTTAGAAGGATTGGTGTGGAAGGGATTCCATGAGATTGAAAAGCGTAGATGAGGCTTCAATCGGAGAAGATTGGGAGATCATGGATTGGGTGGAGAGAAGGGGATGCGGACGATAGGACTGCCAACTGCGGAGTTGGGAGAGAAAACGACAAGAGTGTGATTAGAAGTTGGCTTGCTCTAATTTACGACCCTATAAATTGTTCTTATTTTTAAAAATGAGAGAACGTTTGTGATTATTATTATTATTGTTATTATTTTAAAGTAAGTTTAAGAGATGATAAAATACGTTTAATGAATCATTAAGAAAATAAATTGAATTGTTTAATATTTTAGAAAATATGCTTTAAATATCTAATAAGGGTAGGGGTGTCAAAAAATGGGTTGATTGGTCGGGTTCAGATCCAACTCGAATCTAGTCAAGCTAAATTTGGCTAATTTAATAAAAAAAGTCAAGATGACCAACTCGAATCCAACCCGCTAGCAACCCGAATAATCCAAATCAGATCCATTAATCCATTTTAGTTACATTTTTTAACTAATTAACTTAAAGTTTAAGATATTTGATAAAAAATAGGAAAGTTATACACAAAAGTAAAAACTTTAAAGGAAAAATATTAAATGGGTCATTTTTCAGATCGCGTCATTTATTGACACCACTGAAAAAGGGATTGTTTGAAAACATTTTTTACTTTAATTTATTATATATATATATATATATATATATATATATATATATATATATATATATATATTTATTTATTTATTTATTTATTTACCATTTAAAAAATACAACTCATCAAAAAAAAAAAAATTTTTACTTTCTTCCTTGCCTCAAATTCTTGGCCCCAATAATCTTGCTTATTACCTTCAATAACAAAATATTTCTCTCCATTTTTGTGCTCACCATTCTTTTGATGTGTGCTCCTCTAGCTGAGCATGACTTGTTTTTAGGAGAAATTATTATGTGCAGATTTCAGACATAGCTCTATGTTCGGACTCCAATTAAATTAAGACATAGATTTTTATGACTCGACAATCCGACCCAACCTAGCTATGAAAATTTTGAAATCGTGACAACCCACTCGTTTTTTATGTTTTTCAAAAAGAAATCCACAAATGCTCCCAAATATTTATGATTTTTGCAGAATAAAAATTTTGGTATATGTTGCGAAATAAAAAATGAGGAAGAGACTATGAAGATAAAAACTAATTTGGAGGACGTTTCATTACTCGAGTAGATGATATGCCCATAGGATGCAGAGTCCAAAATGTGATATGCAAATGTCCATAAAGAGAAAGTCTTGAATTGAAAAAACTGCAACCGTGGGGGTCCAAGTGGGATGCGCCCCTTGGACATTTGCATATCACCTTTAGAACTTTGCAACCTATGGGAATATTATTTGCTCGAAGAATGCAATGCCCTCCTCCAAAACAATCTCCACATTTATCGCATATTTCTCATTTTTTTATAAACAGACACCAAAAGTTCTATTCCATAAAAATCCTAAATATTTGATAGCTTTCGCGAGTTTCTTTTTAAAAACTTCAAAAATGAGTGGGTTGTCATGATTTTAAAATTTTGATCATTGGGCTGGGTCCGATCATCGGGTCATAAAAATTCATGTCTTAATTTAATTGGAGTTCGAATGTAGAGCCATATCCGGAGTCCACACAAAATAATTTCTCCATTTTTTTGTGGCTGCTCTTGTAGCTTCACTTAGTTTTTTTTTTTTACTTGTAAATTTTTTATGCATGTAACTTCATTTTTTGTCGATGGATTGGATTTTTGTGCTCTATTTTAAAGTTTTTATGTTCATTTTTGGTGGTGGGAGATGACGTCCCCGATGACATCTATCCCATCTTTCTCAATAAAGGGGCCTATGTGTTAATTAAGAAAAGAAAGTACAAGGTTGTTATAGAGAAAATTCATCTTGCTACTACTCAAAAGAGCTACGAAACAAACCAAAAGAAAACCTTTGAGCCGAGGGTTCTTTATTACAAGCCTCAATAGTCATTTGTATGAGACCTATAATTTTCATTGTGAATCTCTTGTTCATTTATTTTCTTTTGTTCAATTTACATCACAACAAGATTTTTTTTTTTTTTTTTGCTCATTTAGTTAAGTCCAATTTTCTGTTGTTTGAATTTAGTCTGGTTCCATGCTATTCAATTTGCAAACTCAATCCCCTATGGTTCATTCAAGTTTAGGTCCATTGTATTTTGTTTAAGTTCAGATCCTCGTTTCATTGGAATTTTTGGCAGCCTCGCCACGTCTCCCATGTTTAGGGGAAACTATAGGAGTCTGAGCCATCCCACTATGCTACTAGAGCATATATGGTAAGTGTCGGGCGACACTGCGACCATATTTTTTCAACACCAACATGCTACGAGAGCATGTACAGGGTCTACCCATTTCGCCGTATGCGTCGCATCGGACTTCCTCCTACCGTGCTATGAGAGCTTGTATAGGAGGTTCTCCAGCTCGTCGTAAACGCCGAAAATGGGATTTTTTGATAAATGAGGTATACCTGCGAGCGGATCGGTGGTGATGACTATGGTGGTGACGAAATGCATAGGGATTTTTCTATTTTTCTCTTTTTTCTCACTTCACTTTTTTTCTCTCTTTTTTTTGCTGCTTCTTTTTTTTTTAGACTTCTTAAATTAAAATAACAACTAATAATAACTAAGAAAAAACAAAATAAAATTAATCAAACTAATAACTTATAATAAAATACAATTAATACAACTAAATTATAATATCAACTCATAATAATAGCTATAATAACAGTTGATACAACTAATAACTGAAATAAAACAACATATATATACCTAGTTAACTAAAGAAGGTCGGTTAGGAGGCGGCTGACGGAGCTGGGTTTGGCTTGAGGAGTCGGGTTGTGGAGTTCGGCTGCAGTTAGGTGAAATCGATGGGAGAGATCGGGCTGGGTCGGAAGGGATGCGAGAGGAAGAAGGGAGGCAGAAGCTGCGAGAGGAAGAAGTCGGTTGCAACAGCGATTGGCTACCGCGAGTGGAAGCTGAAATAGGGCAGATGGGGTTCGGGTGTTCAATGGCTTGCGTGGATGGCGCCGGCTAGGGAGGAGATTTGCGGCCACAGGTAACGATCGGCCGGCTGAGTTTTGGCAGTTGTGGCTTGGTGCGGTGTAGAGTCGGATTGGCAGAGAGATGATGCGGGAACAACAGAGGAGGAGGAAGATTGATCGGCTAAAAGCTGTAGGCCGACGGGTTGGGTGCGATTGGATGGAGTTCGGTTTCAGCAGAGGGACGAATAGAGGAGGATATCAGAGGTGGACGTTGGTTCTGGGAGTTTGCCTGCGATTGGGTGGAGATTTTTGGCTGCTTGCGTGAAGGGGAGATGGAGGTTGCAAGATTGCCGGATTTTTGCGCGTGAGGAAGAGAAGCCGAGAGGCTTCGTCTTTATCGCCTTTTAACAACAAGAATGAGAGAAGCGACGGGGTGTGAAGCTCGCGTGAATGGACATTTTCGGCGCCGTTTGGAAACTGAGACACTGTAGCAGGCGGCGTGATTTGCACAGGTATTATACTTTTTTATTATATATATATATATTTGGATTTGCTTGCAGAGGTCAACACTAACACTATGCACATTGACCTAGACTTACCCTAGCCTCCATTACAAACCCCTAAAACTTTTAGATTTCCCTCAAAAACTCCATATCACATCTCACAAAATTGCCATGATACTTCTAAGTGAATCCATATGCTTTAAATCTCTCTCCATGCCTTAACCCAAAATGTGAATGCCTAAGAGATGGTTATAAGGTTCGCTTGCTCTAAGCTTGGTTGGTCCTCTCTCATTTTTCACACCATAAATGAAATTCATAAAATTATCTTGGGGCCCACTGCAACAATTGGAAGTCTTGGATCCGTACCTTGGTGTATGCTTTTTGTTGAAGATATTGTTCTTGTTGATAAGACTAGAGAGGGAGTTGAAGGTAAACTTGAATTATGGAGGTCAACTTTAGAGTCTAAAGGTTTTCTCTTTAGTAGATCTAAAATGGAATATATGGAGTGTAATTTTAGTAGTAATAGTCCTAGTGAGGGGATTGTGATGTATGCAACTTGAAACCAAAACACAAAGAGAGAACAAAGAGAATCAAGACTCACTTTTTAGAAATTTAAGACACCACTTGGAGAACAAAATAGGCTAAATAAAACGACTAAATTAAGATTAGAAGAAAAAACCAATCATCCAACAAAAGAAGTTAGCAAAAGAAACAAAACAAAAATTAAAGAAAACACTATCCTCAGAGCATCCTACAAGAGGACTCCTTACATGCACCGATTGTAGGAATATATATTAAAATAAGGTTTAGATATGCAAACCAAAGGGTCCACCACTGCAAAAGGGTTCCAATGTCCTACCAAACTCCTCCAGCAAATGCCACCAAAACAACCAACAACTTCACCAAAACAGCCAACAACTTCACCAAAACAGCCAACAAACTTTACCAACGGAACTAGAAGAAAGATACAGGTGGAGTGGAACTTGCGTAGAGAAGAAAGAGGTTAGAAGCCCAGACGAAGGGTGGGAAGGAACTCGCAAGTATTCCCTAGAGGAGAAAGAAGATGGAACAAAGCTCGCAAGCTTTTCCAAGAAGAACCCGCAGGTTATAGCAACTTTGCTCTCAATATTCACCACCCATTTCATCTCAAAGCATCTCATATATATAGGCAATAGAGGGGAAACTTAACAGCCCAAAAACCCTTCAAATTCCCATATAAAAATAATAGAAATGAAAGGCCAAAAGTCACTTTGCTAAAATCCCAAGAGTCACAACAATTTCCAAGCAGAACAAGGCCACGGAACCAGGTAAATTCACGGAACCCATCAAATTTTTATACAGAAATTCCAAATGGCACAACAGTTCACAAGGAAAGCCACGGCTCCAGCACATGAAACCAGGAGCCAAATATCGGGTCCAACAACTACACATTTCACGGGAGAAAAGGGGGAAGTCACGACAATAAAGGGGCAGAGAACCGAGGGGGCAACAACAACAGCAAATCGTGGGAGAGAAATCCAGAGAAAAAATTGCAGCAGCCCTAATTCAAATAGAATATGAAAGAACAAGTTCCACTCACCAAATCTAGCTCCCTTACTTTAAATTTCATAACTAAACATCAGCTCATAATGAGCTTCACCACTAAATGATCATAATGAGCTGGCACAACTAGAATTTCAACAAACCAAGCTCAATCCGAAAACAGCCAAGACCCTCTTGAAACCAGCAAACAGCCCAAAGGACAAGGTGGACCCTAAAGCCGGCAAACCCAAGGTAAGCATAACCCAAACCTTTTCCTACCATGATCATTGGATTTACCACCATCATTGGATAGCTTAAAAATAAAATAAAAAACTAGAAAATATAACTAATATTGTTCAAAACAAAAATAATGCAAAAATCTAAATGCATCAATTCCCTCCTGGTGGGAGAATCTCATCTCCTTATGAGAAAGCTTCAGTAGTTCTTTCATAAAGTTCCAGATTTCGAATTTTCAGATCAATAGCATCAATTCAGGTGCAATCAGTTAATGGTCGATTACTCCATTTAACAAAAAACTTCTTGTGTTCGCCATATCTTGTTTTAGTGATTTTCACATCAACATCTTCAATTTGATCTTCTTTGTTCAAAGCAGAAGTGGAAAGTGATAATGTTTCAACATCCACAGAGTCACCTATATTTCCTTCATATAAAGAAAGGTCAGAAACATTAAATATGAGAGAAGTTCCAACAATAATAGGTAGATCCAAGAGGTATGCATTTGTGCCCAGCTTTCGGATAATTCGAAAAGGTCCGAATTTCTTTCTGCTTAGTTTACCAAAAATACCAACTGGAAATCGTTGGCGACGAAAGTAAGCCATTACCATGTCACCTTCTTTAAAAATAACTTCTCTCCAATGTTTATTTGCAGTCGCTTTGTATTTGACATTAGCTATACGGAGTTTTTCAAGAACTTGCTGTTGGACCGATTTGATATGATCAAAAGATTCTAAAGCTGCAGCACTTTGTTAGGTAAAGACAAACCATTCCTATCCAAAATATGTGGACTAAACTGACCATATAAAATTTCAAAGGGAGTTTTTCCAGAAGTTCTATTAACAGAATTATTATATGCAAATTCAGTTTGAGGTAGAATTAAATCCCATTGAAAAGGTTTCTCACCAGCAAGACATCTCAAAAGATTTCTCAAACTTCGATTGACAACTTCAATTTGTCCATTGGTTTGAGGAAGATAAGCACTACTAAACTGAAGAGAAGTTCCTAATTTAGCTCACAGAGTTCTCCAAAAATGACTTAAAAATATAGTATCCCTATCAGAAGTAAATGTATGAAGACGAACAATCTCTTAAAAAAAACAAACTTTCCAATGAGAGGTTTCAAAATATGATTCATAGTTACCATAAAAGTACTCGGAGCATTTGAAAGATCAAAAGACATCACTCAGCATATCAAGCATGTCATCCAGTCTAAGAATTGGAAATCGATATTTAATGGTGATTTTGTTTATTGCCCTACTATTCACACACATCCTCCATGTTCCATCATTTTTTGGAGTTAGCAAAGCAGGCACAACACAGGGACTCAAACTTTCTTGAATCAAACCCTTTTTTAACAATTCAGATACTTGTTTAAAAAGTTCAGCATGCTCAGTTGGACTCATCCTATAATGAAGAAGGTTAGGCAAAGAAGCCCCAGGTATTAAATCAATATGATGTTGAATTTGTCGCATAGGAGGCAATCCAAATGACAAATCATCAAGAGTTATATCAGAAAACTCATCCAACAAAGCTTGCATTTTTTTAGGAATATGAAAACCAGTATCAGATTCTTTTCCCACAACCAAATAAACAACTTCAAAATGTTTCAAATCATTAGCATTTAAAAGTAGTTCAGGAGAAGTAATTTTGGCAACTATGTTTTTCTTAACGGGTGAATCCGACACATTCTTTTATGGATGAAGAGTAAACTCTTTATTATTTTGCATCAAAGTATATGTGTTTTTCTCTCCATTGTGAACAGTTTTGCTGTCGTACTGCCAAGGTCGTCCTAGCAAAACATGACAAACTTCAAGAGGCACAATATCACAAACAACTTGATCTTTAAATGATCCTCCAATTGATAAATTGGATAAATTGACAGTACATTGTTTAGTGATTGGAACCTCACCCCTTTCTTTGAACCAAGAGATCTTATAGGATTTAGCAAGTGGTTTTGATTTGAGTTTAAGTTTGTCGACCAGTTTTTGAGAAACAAAATTTCCTGAACTTCCACTATCAATCATGAGGGTGCAAATTTTTTCTTTGATGGTGCAAGTTATTTTGAATTTGTTTCCTCTTAGCCATCTATCTCCTTTGTCAATTGTTGTTGTTAGAACTTTTCAAATTACCAAAAACTCTTCACTTTCATCTCCTTCAACATCAACTCTTTCTATTTCATTGTCATTTTCAGATTCAGTTTTATTCACTTCTTCTTCTGAATTTTCATCGTTTTCAATGAGATTATTTCTTGGTGGGTTATTTTTTCTACAAGTGGCTGAAAGATGACCATAACGCTCGCACTTATAGCATGGTCCAATTAACTTAGGTTGATCAGTCGGTTTAGTACTCATTATCCCTTTTCCTTTATCAGTATTTTGATTTTCAAAAGCTTTAATTTTCAGACCTGATGTTCCCCCAAAAAGTTTGAGAATTAGATTTAATCCCGCTTGTTGAACGACGTTTATACGTTTCCACGATTTTATTGTGACCCTTTTCCCTTTGATGTTGTTTTTTCCAATTTTAAAGCCAAACAATAAGCCTCATTAGTTTTAATGATATGATGCAAATTGAGTTGATCTTGGAATTGTTCGAGCATGATCAGTTGACAAGAATTTTCCTTTCATTTTCTCCTTCATTCTTACCCAATTTTGGACTTTTTCTTTTCCCCTTCTAAGTCTATTATTTTGAAAGTTTTTCCACCAGGTTTAAGCGTGACCATAAAGTTTTAAGCTAGCAAAACGAACTTTCCTATCATCTGGTATTTCTTTCCACTCAAAAATCTGATATATCTTTTCTACCCATTTAAGAAATTGATCAGATTGTAGCTTACCCTCAAAGTTAGGAATATCAATTTTAATTCCATAGTCCCAATTTTTTTGTTGCCTATGACGATTTCTAGGAGTCTCTTCTTCACTTTCAGAAGTTTGATCATTAGGATTAGCATTAGCGTTGTTAACATTCAAGTTCTCAATTGCTTCAGTCATGGTATTAATTTGTTGTTGCAAATTATTCAGTTGTTGCATAAGGTTTTGCCAATCACTCGGGTTATTAGCCATTTCATAGAATAGAAAATATTCGCCAAACAAAACCAACAAAAAAAACAATCAACCAAGGATGAGAACTTGCTCTGATACCAAAACTGATGTATGCAACTTGAAACAAAAACACAAAGAGAGAACAAAGAGAATCAAGACTCACTTTTTAGAAATTTAAGACACCACTTTGAGAACAAAATAGGCTAAATAAAACGAGTAAATTAAGATTAGAAGAAAAAACCAATCATCCAACAAAAGAAGTTAGCAAAATAAACAAAACAAAATTAAAGAAAAAGCTATCCTCAGAACATCCTACAAGAGGACTCCTCACATGCACCGATTATAGGAATATATATTAAAATAAGGTTTAGATATGCAAACCAAAGGGTCCACCACTGCAAAGTGGTTCCAATGTCCTACCAAACTCCTCCAGCAAATGCCACCAAAACAGCCAACAACTTCACCAAAACAACCAACAAACTTTACCAACGGAACTAGAAGAAAGATACAGGTGGAGTGGAACTTGCGTAGAGAAGAAAGAGGTTAGAAGCCCAGACGAAGGGTGGGAAGGAACTCGCAAGTATTCCCTAGAGGAGAAAGAAGATGGAACAAAGCTCGCAAGCTTTTCCAAGAAGAACCCGCAGGTTATAGCAACTTTGCTCTCAATATTCACCACCCATTTCATCTCAAAGCATCTCATATATATAGGCAATAGAGGGGAAACTTAACAGCCCAAAAACCCTTCAAATCCCCATATAAAAATAATATAAATGAAAGGCCAAAAGTCACTTTGCTGAAATCCCAAGAGTCACAGCAATTTTCAAGCAGAACAAGGCCACAGAACCAGGTAAATTCGTGGAACCCATCAGATTTTTGTACAGAAATTCCAAATGGCACAGCAGTTCACAAGGAAAGCCACGGCTCCAGCACAGGAAACCAGGAGCCAAATATCGGGTCCAGCAACTACACATTTCACGGGAGAAAAGGGGGAAGTCACGGCAATAAAGGGGCAGAGAACCGAGGGGGCAACAGCAGCAGCAAACCGTGGGAGAGAAATCCAGAGAAAAAACTGCAGCAGCCCCAATTCAAATAGAATATGAAAGAACAAGTTCCACTCACCAAATCTAGCTCCCTTACTTTAAATTTCATAACTAAACATCAGCTTATAATGAGCTTCACCACTAAATGATCATAATGAGCTGGCACAACTAGATTTTCAACAAACCAAGCTCAAACCGAAAACAGCCAAGGCCCTCTTGAAACCAGCAAACAGCCCAAAGGACAAGGTGGACCCCAAAGCCAACAAACCCAAGGTAAGCATAACCCAAACCTTTTCCTACTATGATCATTTGATTTACCACCATCATTGGATAACTTAAAAATAAAACAAAAAACTAGAAAATATAACTAATATTGTTCAAAACAAAAATAATGCAAAAATCTAAATGCATCAGAGTGTGACTTTTGGCGATCAAGTCATTAATAAGAGTACACGTTTTAGATATCTAGGATCTATTGTTAAGAGTGATGGCGAAATTGATGGGGATATTATCAGCAGAATTCAAGTTGGATGGTTAAAGTGGAGGAATGCATCGGGGTTGTTGTGTGATAGAAAAGTACCCCTCAAACTTAAGAGAAAATTCTATAAGATGGTGGTGAGGCCTGCAATGCTTTATGGTGCCGAATGTTGGTCATTAAAAGAGAAGCATAATACTAAGTTAAGTGTGGTAGAGATGAGGATGCTCAGGTGGATGAGTGGCTTTACCCTTAGCGATAGAATACGAAATGAGCATATACGTGAAAAGGTTGGAGTACCTCCAGTAGAAGATAATATTAGAGAGAGTCGCCTTAGATGGTTTGGTCACATAAAACGACGGCCTTTCGATGACCCAGTTAGGAAAGTAGATGTATTAGATTTGACTTATGTTAAGAAAGGTTGAGATAGACCTAAAAAGACTTGGTTAGAAAATATTAGGAATGACCTTTCTTTATTAGATTTAAACGAGAATTTGACTTTTAATAGTACACAATGGAGAAAAAGGATTCATGTAATCGACTCCACGTAATGGGATAAAGGCTTAGATGTTGTTGTTGTTGTATATGTGCATAATGTACTTAGTAGGCTCTACATACATAATGCAAAACCTTTTAGTACTCCTTTGACTACTAACTTTAAGTTATCATAGCAAAAAATTAAATTTTATATAGAAGGAATAAGCCCATATGAAAAATGTATATTTGCAGTCTCATATAAGTTATGATGTATGCATACCTAATTATTACCTAGGCAAAGGGAGTTATAAGTAGGGGAGTTATAAGTAGGTACACTGAAGCAGAGTGCATTGCTCTGCTTAAATCAAGCAATGAGATGGAGTGTATAAAGAGTGTGCTAGATTGTAAAAATCAATACTTTATTCATTATCAAAAAATATAATTTATCATGTATGGACAACACACATATTACCTTAAGGATTAGTAAATCATACTTACATATAATTTATCAAATTGATATTTATTAAATCTTACCTTCCAACTAAACATGCTCTTAGTTTTGAACAAAATAAACAAAAAATAAAGCATATTATTTTTCATGCTAGAACACATGACAAAAAAAAAATCCAAATGGCATGAATTATACGCATACAAGGAGTACCATGGGTACAATTGTCATACTAAGGCTTCATTTGGGACAGTTTTCTTACTGTTTTTTAAAGCAACTTTTTTGAATAAAATTTTTTGAGATTATAAATTTTTGTACTAAAAAGCTGCCTTAAAACACATTAAAAAAGTTGTCTCAAATGAAACATAAATGATATAAAACTACTTCCTGAAAGCTACTTAAAAAATATTAGCAGTTGTACAAGGTGCCACTAAGGTGCATGCCTTTACTTGATTAGAGCCAAAACACACTTAGAACTCCTAAACTATAGTAGATGAAATATTCCCACCAAATTCCCTTGCTGCCTCCGCGTCCTTCCCTCAGGACTAAACCAATTTTCCTTGTTAAATTTTAATCATTATTTTGAATTTCAATTTTTAGTTTTATTTGATTCATAAATAGAGCATGCTTGCTCAATGTTTAAAATTGCGTATTCGGGTATTGAGTCATTTTTCATTCGTGAGGCGAGGCATAAGCCTCAAGGCGTTTTGAGGCGTAAGCCTCAATCAAAAGATTATGTAAACATAAAATGATAAATTTGTTATATACTTATGAGTGAATAATATAAAACATAAAAAATCATAAGATATGAAGTGAAATCAAAATATCTCAATAATAAGACAACATGAAATATAGTTCAACTCAAAATTCTATCTTTCCGAAATCCCAGTATTCTTTTCATTAACATATAATTCCGATTTCCAAAAATAAATAGCAATGACATATCACATAAGAACTCACAAGTCATCAGCATTGTCATCACTAAGGGTTCTTCATTTGAATCATTATAGCGAACTGCTCTCTCCCCTTCCTCCTCTCCTATAGAGTCCAATGTCGGGCATTTACTTCAAGATTTATGTAAGTTTTAATATATATAGCATGAGGCGTAAGCCTCATGCAAGTGAGGTGAGGCTGGCCTCAACCAAATTGAGGCGCAAGCCTCATAAAAAAAACTCGAGGCGTAAGCATTGAGTCGTTTTTTACTGGAATTGTGCAAAGGCGGGCCTCAAGGCGAGCCTCATATTGCGCAATTTTAAACCATGTGCTTGCTAGAGTTTAATTTATTGCAATCCGGGATCCCAAATTTGTGATTTTGATGATAACAAATATTATTGATTGAATTTTTATTTCTTATATTATTATATATTGCGTATATGTTTTTGTGTGTACTAACATTTCAGGTATATCATACACCATGCAAGAGGATTCATGACTCAAGTTTGGGTAGAATAGGATAACAAAGAGTCTATAATCTTTATTTCTTTTATTCTTATATTTCTTAAGTCGTAGTCCTGTAAAAGATGCATGCCAATCTGACGACCGTGCACACACACACTCAAGGGAGTGAGAAAATAATTTTTACATTTATGAATTAATAGTATTGTACGATCAACATCGTATTATATGATCGGCTGCTTTTGAAACGACATAAAACAATTAATTTTTAAATTAATTTTCTTTAAACTAATTGTACAATACGATCAAGATCGTACTATACGATATGTTCAAAACAGAAATCCTATTCGCCAATCAAAATTAAGTGAGTTTTTAAAATTCTAATTTTTGAACTAATCGTACTGTACAATCACATTCGTATAATATGATATTTAAAAACTTGCTCAATTAAATTTTTATGATTAGTCAATCAAATCAATGATTAATTAATATAGACGATCGTACAACTCGAGCTTCAAATTGTACTGTACCAAGAATGTTCATCCCGGCAATTGTCTTGGACGAACCCTTGATTTTTGCTCTAATCGTACTGTACGATGTCAATTATACAGATGATAGACATAGATGATTTTTGGTCGTCCCATTAATCGTGTTGTACGATCACATTACTGTACAATCTTCAGATCATATTGTATGGTCAAGTATACAGATTTTGAATGGTTCATCCAGGGACTGTTCCATTGTATTGTACGGGATCTTATTTTTGAACTAATCGTGATATACAATCATCTATTGTACTGTATGAACAATTACAACTTATTTGAAAATTTAGGGTTTTTGGACCCTTTCGTATTTAAGCTCTCTTAATAGACTTTGGAAGTCTTTAGCTGTTGGGTTTTCTAGAGAGAGCTTTTGAAAGAGATCTTGGAGAGCTTTTGGAAGGAGAAAGGAGAGGTAGTGTGTGAGGGGATTTCACACGGTTGCTCCAGTAAGGTTCAACCTTTTTTCCTCCAAGTGTCTTGCTTGGTTTCTTGGATAGCTCCGGGAAGAAGAACTTCAGCTCAACAATCGTCAAGGTTCTCTGCCTTTATTGGGAAGGGTGAAAAAGGATTGATAGGTTCTTTACCTTCACCTTGAGGGTAAAAAAGAGGTAAAGATTTTTTTTCTTGACCAAGAAGGTGAAAAAGAGATCAAGGTTCTCTGTCTTCATCAGGAGGGTGAAAAAGAGGTCAAGGTTCTCTGCTGCACCGAGTTGGTGAAAAGATTGTAAGAGCTAAAGGAGAGACACTAAAGGTTTACCACAATATCCGGAGAGGACTCCGGGGAGTGGACGTAGGTCATTATTTGACTGGACTACTATAAAATTCTGGTGTGTTCATTCTGATTCTTATTTTCTGTATTATATTTCTTTGCGATTTATTTTTCTAAAAATTGTGTGTTGAGAAAGTTATGATTGATGTCATATTGATTTGATTAACTTATCATCACATTTAGTATAATTATTGTTTTGTTAATTTGCTTCCGTATCGGGTGATAATATTGTTCGTTATTAAGTAATTTAAAAATCTCAAAAAGATTATTTTGTGTTAGAAATTTTTTAAAAATCAATTAATTCCTCCCACCTCTTAGTGTGCCTAGGGACTGTTCAACGAGGCTTAACACCCTTCATTGAACTTTTAGAATTTTGTTGCAACTAGCCCATAGTTTTTTGGTCATCCTCAAGATTTGACAAAACGTCATGCTGTAGTTTTGATTTAGTTTTAATTCATTCTCCACCAAAGAGAAAAAAAAGCATAAGCTATTTTGAAAATTTGAGAAGTTCCAGGTTGAATGTGAACAAACTGCAGTGAAATTTTTGAAGAAGCAAGAATGATAATCTAAATAAAGAAATAAAGCTTCCACCACTATCTCAAGCAAGAAGTTAAAAGTCTAGAAACATGATAATTGAATAAAATGATAAACAGGCTTTCAATCCAATGCAATGAAGCCTACCATAAACAAGTGGTACAATTTATTTCCTGAACAAATGCTACCAAACTTACAATATAAACTTTGATAATAAAAAACTATTTGGATGCCAAATGAATCTGTAAACCCCATGCAATGCTCATGAGTTTGCTTTCACAGCTATGGGACTTCTGACATAGTGCTTCCCATCTGACCAAATGAGTACACCAAATGAATATCCTTTTCTTACCCTTCCTTCAGTAGACTCGAAGTATACCTTAAAATCCTTCTCCTCTCCAATTTCCTTGAATTCCAAGACTTGAGGCTCCACTGAAACCAATATACCTTTAGGAGCTTTGATCCTTGCAGTGTAAGTTCCGGGTGAACCAACGTTCTTCACAGTACGGGTCACGGTCATTGTCTTGTTGAGGCTAGGAATCGCAAAGGAGGGGTAATTCAAATTCTCCATCACTCTCTTCTTTATTGAACATTTGTAAGGCTTCCCCAATAACTTCAAACTTTGCGTCGAGTTAAATCCTAAGGCACATAAAAAGTCCATATAATCATCGATACCCAAATCATAGACAAGTCCTGGATCCATGGCATCGTTTGGTTGTATGTGTCCACTTCCATAGGCAAATGGTGTGGCTTTTCTTAGTGTGCCTTGAACTTTCATTGGCTTTCCAATGTTGTCCCTGGTTCTCGCTGTAAACATTATAGTTTAATTAGGTTGTTGAATGGATTGAATTAGATTATATACTCAAAATCTGCATTGAATCTTAATTTAGGTGTCCTCTGACATAAATTCTCATGTGATTCATGCTTAATATGATAAATGTCTAGAGTAATGTAGGATCTGCTTAGAGCACATTTTTCACTATGTTATCTTTTAGTTCTCTATCACACTTTTGTGTGGCTATCACTTTCTCACTATGTTTAAGGAAGTTTTGTGGTGAAAAACAACTATTTATAACCATCTGCTAGAGTGTGGAAGTTGTAAGAAAGCTGCCAACTTGGAAAAGAATAAAGATTTCTAAAACCTAAACAACTAGAAAATTTACATTTCCCATAATAACTCTATAGTTATTTTTAAAAACAACAGTAGCTTCCTCAAACAAGCCTATAATCTTTCAATTTACTAAAACAATTGGTAAATATAAATTGTAACAGTAATACCTGTTGTCATGATGGCTGATCTAATTGCAGCTGAGCTCCAATGAGGGTAAATTTTCCTAAGGAGTCCTATGATGCCAGCTACATGAGGGCATGACATTGATGTTCCAGACAAGAGCTTAAATGGCCATCGCCTGGAGTCGTACATTGGTTCAGAGACGGGTACAGCTTCAGTGTTGGATGCTAGCACATCAATTCCTGGCGCAGTGATATCTGGCTAATCAAAGTAGCACATTCATTAGTTATAGTGACCCAAATTATGGCTAAAACCAAACAAATAAATGAAACTCTATAGAAGGATATTAAAGATGGTAGACACTTACCTTCAAAACTTGGGGAGTTACATGATTGGGTCCACGAGATGAGAATGCCGCCACCATAGGCGCTGGTTTAACTCCTATTACAGTTTTTCCTGCTGAAATTGTTCCTCGAAGAAATCTAGAAGAATAATGCAGATGCTTTTTCAGTATATTTCATTAATGAGCTAAATTCTATGCCGCCAACTAGAATAAAGTTGCAAATCAATTTTGTAACTAGGAGTTAATACCATTCAGTTATTTCATTAATGAGCCAAGTTCTTTGCCGCCAACTAGAATAAGGTTGCTTATTAACTTTATAACCAATATTATTGCAGGTCGTCATGATATGTTAGTTGGGAGCTTTGACTATCAACCAAGAGGTCTTGTGTTTGAATTTTTCTTAATTGGCCTAAATGCTCCCCCCCCCCCAAAAAAAAAAAAAAAAACCTTTATATTCAATAGTTACATCAAAAAGTTTTCTTATTTATTTATTTATTTATTGGGTATTGCATTATTTCCCAATAAAATCTTGTGCATATTCACTATTGTAGTGAACAATGGAGAACATACTCAAGAACTTTTTCTCAAAATAGGAGTGCCTAAGGGCTGCATGGAAATAAAAAAAACATTGCAAATATGCGAAACTTTGGAGTGAATCACAAAATATTAGTGGACAAATGCCCCATCTACACATCATCTTAAGCTAATAGACAAGTGCCTATATTAGTATATTAGAATAGGAAACTTTATTTCAGTTGCATCATGCATGGGACTATTCTCCCACTCTAATATCCATCTTAATACAGCCCCCTTATATGGGAGTCCTTCAAATTGGCTCTCTTTCTTCTCACTTGGATGTTTTTCAACTCCCAGTGTCATACAACTTGAGTCAACTCAAACACTTAGAGGCTACATGGGAGTAATCTTCTCTTGAATCATGCTTAACCATGGTACAAATAACCAAGACTTGTGGAAATGGAACACATGATCAGGGGCAGAACCAACCTCTCATTTAAGAGGGCAAAATTTTTATATAAATTGACTAATATTTAAAAAAATAAAATGAACATATATTTCAAAGAAAAAAATATTTACTTCATTATTATTGATAAATTGAAAAATGATTACAAGCTTATCAATTTGTTTTGTATTTTTTTGATAATATTGAATTACACCTTAATTGGAAATCAAATCAAACATAATTTTTTTCAATATAAGATACTAGACAGTTGTTGAGTCAATCATCACTCATCTTACTACGCAATTAATATTTGTAATCCTTATTGTAGAAATGCTTTCTCCACTATAGTTGTATTAACTGGTAAAATTCATGCTAAAATAATAAGTCTGAAAATTAGATGATACACATCATCCTTCGAACAACACAACACAAACCTTATGAATCACTAGTTTGGACTTTGGAGTCAACAAATAAAACAAGCATGAACAACTCAATCAAACCGTGTTGGGAGTCCCAAAACCCCTATAGAAAAGAAAATCTAAATTATAATTTAATATTTTTCAATCTAAAAAGATAAATGAGACTAAACAGAATGATTCAATTCAATCTAATTTTTGACCAGTTCAATTTAAATTCATTAGAAGATAAATTCCATCTTAACTTTCAATTGACTTGAAATAGAAATGAGTTTTACTCTTAGCATTTGAAACTAAGAAAATAAAACCTAAACAATAACTTGAACAAATGAAAGAGAAAGCAATTTGAAATAGGGGAAAGAAAACCCACTAGAGACACCAAGATCAAAGAAGATGGTGACTCCTGCTTCATAGGACTCCACTCTTTTACCTTCTAAACCCGCTCCCAATCCTCCTTGATTTTTCCTGCTCTATGGGCTACGGAGTCTGCCTTAGCTGTGAGAAAAGCCTCAAGAATTTCAGCATCTTCATGAGCTTACTGGTTTTCTCAAGATTAGAAACTGTTTTTTTTGCTGTGTTGGAGCTAGAGACAATTGTAGGCGCTAGGTGGGAACGACCGAACAAGACTTTGCGGGGCTGCGGCTTTCTTCATTCGAACCAAAGGCTATGCTTTTTTTTTCTTATTTGGGAGAAATTGGGTTGTCGGTTTGGGATGAATTACCTAAAGTATCATTATTATAACTAATATATTGAAATTTTGAGGGTGGGCAATTGCCCATCCTCAAGTATTCCTAGGTCTGCTCCTGCAATTGATTCAATTCGAATCATTGACCCTGATACCACTTGTTAGGTGATAGATGGACATCCATCAACCCAAAAACTTAAGAAGGTGAATAAGGATCGCTATTAATATATTAGAAACTTAAACTCTTGTTTCACTTTGAATGTTTTATTATTCTACACTTTTACATTCATTTTGAACAACTCAAAAAAAGTTCAAGCAAAAAGGCGATTTTTCTTACTTGTTGGTCTTTACAAAAAACTTGAGACGAAGGCCGATCTTATGACTGATCATTGTAGCTGGAATTATATGAGAAGCAACGTAACCATCATCCATATCATCATCAATGGCATGAATCATACCCACCCCTCCCGCATTGTGAACAAGTAAGCTTTTTACTATCCTGTTAATGCCTCCTCCAAGACAAATGACTATCTTGCCCTTCGCCTTCAAAGGATCGAGAGTACCCAGGCGGCACAACCGTCTGTAATTATATTTTGAAATCAGAAAAAGTTAACGATGCTTACATTCCATAAAAAAAAAGAATTCTTCAATATTATGCTGTACTGTTGACTAATGACATTAAAGTTCTAAATTATGGGCAAAGCTCTGTGGAAAGAAACATATTTTGAAAAGGTAAATGCGCCTAAGATGATTTACAGAGTATTGTGAACATTGTACATGTTGGTTAACACTTCGATTTATAAACTTTCTTTCTAGTACAAAAATTTCAAGTTCAAAAATTTTGTATACTAGAAACCTGCTCTATAAGCAGGAAGAAAGCTCTCCCAAATGAAAACTTGGTCTTTCGAGTAAAAAAGAGTAGTTTATTTACTTCATAGTTTATTCTCTTTATAATCTGCTAAACATTTACTTCGTTGGGACTAGTTCCAAGTTAAATCGCTATTGTGGCAGCTGAAGAACTACATAGAAAGGTAACTTTTACCCCCAGCATTTCTTCCAATTTAGTCAAAAAAACATTTCTGGAAAATATCCCTTACAAAGAATAGTTATACTTCAAACATATGAAATAAGAGCATGTAAGAGAATATGCAATGTTTTGGCCCAATCACTGAGAAGAGTTTGCTAAGCTAGACTTTGGGAGTTTTCTTTTGAATCAAATATGCTGAAAAAGATGAAGGATTGCATGAAAAATAACTTACAAGTCTTTTTTTTTTGAAGAAATTGATGTAATCAAATCAGCTTTAATTACTCTGAAGATATTTGCATTATATTACCAAGTGTTTGCTACCAGCCTAGAATCCTACCATAAACAAATGCATTAAAGATGAGCTTTGTATTTTACGCGTCATTTCTAGAGACATTGTCAGCCTTGGCGTCAAATGAGTAGATCAAAGGGTAAAGCTTTTTTGATGGCAGACCCCAACCAGTCTTGCTCTTTCCCTACAAAATCAAAAAAAGAATTAGTATATTTGCATTTTCATGCTTCAGCTTTTACCTATATATATATTTATGTGTGCAAGAACTAACAAAAATCTGTCTCTTATTGCTAAGAGTGACAAAGTTGGTGAAATCTCTGTCAAGTGAGCTGGCTGCCACCGTTGTCACCCATGGTGCAGAATTTAGCACTGAGGCCTTATCAGGACCATCATTCCCAGCAGAACAAACCACTGCAATGCCATTTAGCATGGCATGGAAAGACCCTATAGCAATTGAATCATTGAAGTAGTCTAAGGAATGACCACCAACTGAAACTGAGAGCACGTCGACGCCATCGTGGATGGCCTCATCAAAGCCGGCAAGGATGTCGGAAGCGGTGCAACCAAACTCCCAGCAAACTTTATAAGAAGCCACATGAGCTGCAGGTGAGCCACCCTTGGCTGTGCCGCTGGCAAAGCCAAACAAGCTAGCATTGGGCACAAAATTACCGCCTGCGGTGGAGAGGGTGTGTGTTCCATGGCCATGAGTGTCCCTTGTTGTGCCAATACTGACATTGAACGGTATGCCTACCATTGCTTTATAGCCCTTGTCAAAGTATTTTGCACCTATCAGTTTTCTGCATGAATAGAATCATAAAAAATGTTACTTTTCATGCGATATCTGATCAATTTAAGTGATACAAGGTGAATAATACCTGTTGCAGAGAACCCCAGATTTATGGCAGGATCCTTTCCATTTACCTGGGATTTCTCCCATTCCATCGTTAGAAAAACTTGCAGATTCAGGCCACACACCTGCGTCAAAATTTGATTTTAAGTGTGTTAAAGAGAGGGAAATAGGTAGATTGGTGAAGAACGGACTGATTTGTAGGAGAGTTAGATGAAAATAGCTGAAGGTTGAAGATGAAGCAACCTGTGTCAAGATGAGCAATTATTACATCTTTTCCATAATTTGCCTTTGTCCAGATAGAATATGGAGGAACAATTCCATTTCTCTCCAGCCCAACAAAATCCCAAGTTCTTGTTGTATGTAGTTGGTTGAGCTGGTTTGGGAACACGGATATCACATCTGGGTGTTCTATGGGCAGCGAGCAATTGAAAATTGAAGTTATATCAGAGAGACAGAGAGGAGAAAAGAAAAATCATAGAACGGCTTTCTTATATATTTCGTACCATGAAAGATTTATTTTCATATTGATTACATATCTCACATATTAATTACAAATGATGCTCTTTCTCATGATTGAGAAAGTTATTGATACATTATAGTAAATAGTAATCATATAGTGTAAATTAGACAATGGAAATTGGAAGAGTCGTGTGACTCAGAATTATCTTCAATAGATTGTTTTTTTGTGTGTTTGGTAGTTTGTCTTTATAGATAAGAAACCATAAATCAAGAATTCCAATATAGATCTTGATACTGACATTGGGTGTAGATAGCCCGCATTGGCCTCGTAGTCGATTAACATTAATGGTGATGATACCAACTATAATAAAGATCAGATAATAATAGTGATAATGAAGTGTGTTAACATTATTGGAGATAAAATCAACAAGTGTTGATATAATCAGATAATAATGATCAGGTGATTGTAGTTATGCAATGGTGGTCAAAGTATTGTAGTCGAGTGATGATAATTGGAGAATAATAATTGGGAGATGGTGGTTGAATGACTATATTTGGGGGATTGTAGTTGGGTAACGATGATTGAGGGACTGTAGTGGGGTGATAGTGGTTGAAGAACCATATTGACACAATGATGGTTAAAAGGGTCATATCAATATATGGTGATTGGAGGACCTATTCGAGCAACGATAATTAGAGGACCAAATTTCGATGATGGTGGTTGGAGGACTTTTGTCGGGTGACAATGATTAGTGGATCATAGTTGACAACCTGTGGTCAAAGGGCTATTGCTTGTTGAAGGTGGTCTATTGGTGGTGGTTTGACAAAAGAGATCGATATGTGTTGGTCTAACAATGACTAGGGCACTGGTCCGACAATGGTTGTTGGATGATGATTCGATGGAGCTTTGAGACTCTTTAAGCCATCTCTTAAGAGTCCAAGCCACCCTTTTATGTATATCATGTTAGTCTATTGATAAATTTTGTTAGTGAAATATCCTAAATATAACTAAAATCTAGAATAGTCCATATGATGATTTTTATTGATTCCCTTGATCATATGCCATTCTTTCAACATTAAATCGTTGATGATGTTGAAATTAGGTGATTTTTGGGCTTGTTGATTCTTCTCAATGAGTTGCTATGCTAGTTTTGGATATAATTATAAAACATTTGAAGATAATTTGGTCCTCCAATTAGTAAGTTAAATTTTTAATTATGCTTCACATTCACATCAAGATATTCAGTTTAATTATATATATATATATATATATATATATATATATATATTCAAAATTGAAATTTGTACGATTTTCAATACAACTCTAAATATTCTCAATTTAAATATGCATTAGGGTTCATACTGGATTATATTGATTTCTCGGTAGCATAGCAGTTTTATTTGATACAAATCTCTATCAAACAATAAGATTTATGAATACAATTTTCAATATAGAGATGAGTGGAGATCAAATCTTTTCATTAGGTTGTCAATAAATAAATCAACTGGAGAACCCAAAGAGAACCCAACTCAAAAAATTTGGATCTGGGTTGACCCTTCTGATAAATTGGTCGGGTTTGGATTGTGATTTTTGACCTATTTAAAAAACAGATCAGGTTTGTGTTGACGCGCGAACATATTTTTGATCAAAAAATAATTCATTTGATTCTTTTTACTTGTGGGCATAATCTTTTTATTTTTTAACCTAAATTTATATAATATTTGATATTTGTTTCAAAAACAAGTTGATGAATTTATTTTACTGTATATTTACACCCCTCTCACCGCAATACTGTCAAATCTATTGCATTTAGTTGATCTATGTTACATCCTATCTGCTCACTCAAACTCTAAATCAATTGGTGGAGAGTAGCTTTTGTCCAATGTTAAAATTTTTGTACTAAAAAGCTGCTTTATGAAACAATAAGAAAATCGACCCAAAGGAATCTTAAGCCTCACTTTATCTGAAAACAAAAGTATTTAAAAGATGATACTACAAATCATATGTTATAAAACAAATAATAAGTATGGTATTTCAAGCAAAATAACTTCTAATTATAATAACTTTTATTTTAATTTCAAAATATTTTCATTAAAATATTAGAAATTTTAAAAAATGATGATGCTCAAGTGGATGAGCGGTTTTACACAGAGACAGAATGTGAAACGAGTGTGTACCCATGGAAAATTAGGTTGGAGAGAATCATCAATGACACAATTATAAGAGTAGTTATATTAGATCTAATCTATGTTAAGAAAGATAATTGTAAACCTAAAAAAATTGATTAGAAAGTATGAGAAATGATATTTTTTTATTTGCTTTAAAATGGAAATTTGACTTTTAATTAGAAGCAACGGAGAAAAACGATTTATTGCAATGACTCACTTGAAATCTGGGTAGCCTGTTCCTCATCTAGATATGCAGCAAAACCATTGATGTGTTTGGTAAAAGAGTGGACGATAGCTTGTTGAGCCTTCTCCTTGCTGTTCAAGATAAATATGAACTAATATTGCTTCACATCTCGAAAGCCTAAGGATTTATTAGATGCATGAATCTAATTTGAAAGGGTATTGATTACCTTTCAAAGAAGTATCCCAAGAATTCCTTATGGAAATTAGTTGCTTGGTTGAAATCTTCTGTTGTTGCATCTTTTCCATGATAATGCCCACCAAGATACACAATGTAAACCTTTAATTATGACAATATGTTATTAAGGTTATATCTTCATAAACCTCTTTTAAAGATTAATGATTTATTCTATTTTTGTTGTCATGAATGCATATAGATATCACCAAATCTTATAAGTTTTTTGTATAAATTTATGTTTTTATTATATCTAGTTCATCATCTTTGTGCGTTGTGTTCGTTACTATTAACCTAACAATTGGTATTCAAACTTTGACTAAGCTATGAACATTATAAACAATGAAAGACAGAGAGGTCAAACTCAATAAATTTGATGGTTGAAATTGATTTCAATAACTAGAAGGTACAAATAGAAGATTATTTTTACCAAGGTAGACTTTTGAAAGTTCAAAGCATTATACCATTAATCAAGATGAGTGATAGTTAATGGACAGAAAAATACTTAAAAGTTATTCATATGTGTTTTACCAGGAACTTTGTCTTCAATATTCTCAATAAAAATATCATAATTAGCATGATGAAGGTACCATCAAACCTTTACAAGAAGCCCTTTGTTGTGAATAAGGTATATTTAGGCATATGTTTTTTTAATTTCAAAAAGTTTGAAGGAACTTTTTATGAATGACACATCATTGAGTTTGATCATAAATTAGTTATGCAATGTGGATATCATCATTAATGATAAACTTTATTCTTATAGTATACTTTTATCACTCCCTAAAAGTTCATATGATGTAGTAACAATTGTTTGTAGCTCTTATGGGTCAAATGAATTAAACTAAAATGTTGTTAATGATCTCATCCTTAATAGTGCATCTATATATATATCCATTACTCTTTTGCTTTGAATATCGATAACATTAGCATGCTTCAAAATAAAAGGAATAACTAAGGCAGCGAGATTGTATAGATGGATATACACCGACACTATCGAAATACCAGACTCATGATTATATGATGCTACAAAAAGTTGGAACAATAGCAATAATGAAAAAAAAAAATTGAATGTTACTAAATACATATGAGAATTATTACCTTAATAGAAAGTATAAACAAGGAAAAAAATAGAAAGGAGAAAATATGATTTCTATGAAATATAGTCAAGATGCATTAATCCTCAATATTGAAGGATTAATGAATCATGGATATTAGCTCTGGTGCTTCTTTGTTTTTTTCTTCTAATAAAGAATCAATGTCAAATTACTTTGTAGGTAATTATAGAAACACATTTCTATAGCAAATTGGTCCCTTTATATTATGGTTATTAGTGATAGATGATTCGAATTTTAGATAAAAAGAAAATCTATACAATAAAAAAGAATTCACATTCTAAAGAGAAACATGATTTCTATAGCATATTCTGTAATATAAGGATGTAATACCAAGTTTAATAATGACATTTGAAAGGTGATTGAATGAGCCATAGTAATTACCTGAAAAAATTATACTAGTAAAATCTACATCATTATAAGTACACGAATGGTGGGAATAATGATATAGCCAAATTCAATGAATATATGAGATTAAGGATTAAGCCGCATGAGTGAACAAGAGCCTACAAAACCATCCATTCCCAACGTAAATTCCTTGATTTGAATTTATTGAATTTAGCTTTTGTAAACACTATATGCAAGAAAGAAAAAAAGGGTTAATATTTAAAAAAAAAAGGAAGAGAAATTTAACCAATAATTTAGAATTGATTAACTTAAAAAACATATTTGTTTATTTTACTAAAAAAAGTTGATGTCATTACTACTTTCTAGGTTAAAAAAAAAATATAGCTAAAAATGAGATTGATGCAAAAATCAAATGTTTGTGATCACACAATGTGTAGAGTATGATCTCATAGATTAAAAAAACCACTCTAACATTAATGAAATGCATATATAAATAACAATCATATAAACTCCCCCATAAATAAAGTCATTCAAAGAGTACAAATAATTTTGAAAGAAATGTTAGGGAGCATGTGATTATATGCACAACTATCAATAATATTATGGGATGATTTGACAAGCAAATCAAGGATCAACCATAACTTTTAATTTTGGTCTTCCAAAAAAGCTTTGATTTAAAAGGAGGTGTGCACAAACATTTAAAAGTTTATTGTTATCTTTCTTATATGCATATTGATCATAATAAAAGAGAAAATGTTGACCCAAATAACAAAAAATTAACATTACTAGTTATGATACCAATATTTTTTGGCTACATATTTTTAGATGTTGAAACAATTAATTTCAATGAAATTATGTGGAAAGAGATGTCTTAACCTCTCTTTGGAAATTGTGAGGCATCATATCTTAGGTTTTGTCTTTTAGCTCTTTACCTATTTTGTGGAACTGGTAATCTTTTAGAGGCTATGTCTTAATACCCTAGTTTAATTAATCAAACTCATAGGAGAGTTTAGAAGATCATCCTAGGATCATACTTGGGCTTAAGAATTAAATTGAATTGTTCGAAGGCATATTTTAACCTTACTTTTACCAACCCAAGATAAAATTTTAACTTTATACTTTGCCTTAAAAAAACATCACCCTTAATAGGACTGTTGTAATCTTAATAGACTCTTCCTTTGGATGACCCCTTTTTAGCCCTAATTAGTCATTTTTTGTTCAAATTTTTTAAGACATATTCTTTATGCTTTTTGATGACTTGTCTTAAGAAACTTGCATCTTAATAATTTCTAATGACCGGAAGTCATCACTTCTTAAAGACTTGTATGAAGATGTAATTGTCTCAATAACTTATCATGATAATTCATGTCTTCTTAATGACCATATTAAGTCATCTTTAGTTGACTACTTTTCCTCTTGAGAAGTCACCACATTGATAACACAGTTGTCCCAAGTGCACTTGCCTTTTCCATTTGAGTTCTCCCAAGAACTTGAATCTCAATGACCACCCTAAAGCAGTTAAATCCTCATGTTTAGGCAGACTTGGCCAATTCCTTATTTTTATTAAGAAGTCACCGTGATAAAGACTCGTCATGATAACTGGCCTCTCGGTTAAGGGTTCTCTAAAGGTCTTGGCACTTGGTAACCTCATAAATTGGTATGAGATATAACTAAAAGAAAAAAAAAAGAAAAAATAGAAAATATAGTTTTGACTTTGTTTAATAAATCTAGCTAGTGTAACAAAACTAAATAAACATGGAATGTAGGAATCTTATTTCTACTTGAATTAAGCAAGTCACTCACTTTTATTTAATGTAAGTCCAATGCATCTCTCTCTTAGGTTGATGTACTTTTTCTTTCATCTTTCTCAATACTTATAGTTGGCTGAGCACCATGGAAATAAAAAGCGAAAAAGATTAGATTAAGTTATAAGGCAAAACCAGACTAAATTGGTCTCTAATGAACTGTCAAATTTTGGTTGACGTTCGATGGGTACATAAAAGTAATAAAGTTACACATGCTAGCCCATCCTAAAAAAAGTACTAAAATGATTGAACTAAAAATTTTCTTCTTTTAGAATCAAATTAGCACATACTTTCCTTAATGAAAGCCCATAGAAGGGTTCCCCAACTTGGCAAATTGCATCATCACTAGCCCTTACTATTCTTACAAACTATTTGCAAAGACTCGGAGGTTAGCCCTTATTATTTTGGTCAACCTTGGCCAATTTATTTCTTTCTTAAGAAGTTATCACCTTGGCAGCTTACCCCTTGAATTTTCCCTCTTTCTTTGAGTTCTCATGAGAACAATGTTCATCTTTGCAACCTTCTTAGAGATGTCATTTTTTGTCATTTTAATTTTTTACAGTACATTTTTACAGTACATATTTAGAGTTATTAACTACGATTTATATTTTGATATTTTCCTCTATATTTCCAAGGAGTACAATAAATTATATGGGCCAATGCTATAGCCTCCTACTATATGGGCCAACTATAGAGCCTCCTACTACATGGGCCAAATAAAAGAGCTTGGGCTAACATTCTTAGTCATGAGTGTTCTTAGGCATCCCACTTGAGATATAATTAGTATTCTTAGCATCACAGTTGTCTATAGGAAATCTTGAACCCCACTCCTCCTTTCTAGAAATAAATAAATAAATCTTATTTTTTCTCCTTCACCATTCAGGAAAGAAATATGTAGAACATATATTTTTTTTTATTTTTCTTTCATTGATTTTTGTTTTGGGGGTTATCTTATACTTTTTGGTGTGGTGCCTTCATTTTTTTTTTTTTGCATGAGGCTCTCTTGAAGAAAAAATTATTACGTGCGGCTGTCGGACGTGCCACATCATCGAATGCATAATTTATTGGATAACGTGGCGCGCCTGAATTTGCCTCTGTACGTGTCCGGACACCGCACAAAACAAACTCTCTTCTTGAAGTCCATACTAGGTCTAGCAATAATAAAATGATCAAAATGAGTTTGAGTCTAACAATCGTGTGTAAAAGTCTAAAGATCACAATTAATTTTTATGTATTTTTTTTTTTTAATTTTGATATGAAACAAAATATATTTGATATCTTATAAATGTATTATTTTTATTTTTATTTAATATTTAATAAGTTGATTTATGGAATAATAGCAATAGTCACCAATGTAGTAGTGGTAGTAGTTGGCTAGATGCATGATGGCAACAAATTTGGTGGGATAACTAGTTGTTTGTGATATTTATTTTTAAAAATATTCAAAATATTTCATAGTTATTTTATGCTTTTAAGAAAATAAAAAAATATTAAAAAACATATATATACTAAATAGACCCTTTAGCTATCCAATCATAATAAATTCTTACAAAATAAATGAATATATAGAACAAAAGATGAGTAAAATATAAGCAAAATGTACAAAGTATGACTCGAAATTAAAGTCCTTTAATAAAAAGAAGAAATTGAGTTCCCTTAAATTTAGTCCCTAATACTTACCTTGTTGCTCGCAAAGACAGGCAAGAGCAGGCAAGCAGAGATGAGGAAAGTGAGTAAAGCAGAAGGAGCTCTCATCATCTTGATCTCCATTTCCTCTCTCGCACTTTCTGGGATTCGAAACCTTCTCACCATTCAGATATACAACAGATAAGTAGCAATAAATAACTGAATAATAAGTAATTAGTGTAATTTAAACTTCATCAGATGAAAAAATTATTACTTGTCTTCAGGCCAATCTGAATGCACCACGTCACCTAATAAACAGTTCATTGGGTGACATGGCGCGTCCGGATTGACCTCCGGACGCGTCCGAACTTCGCACGTAATAATCTCTCCATGAGATGATATTGATTTCATGTGAAACATATTTGTGATCGTTATAAAAGATGGAAATAGAATTTCCTTTAAAAATTTTGAATATAAAAAGCACTTCATTTTTGTTACTATTATGAATTTTAAGTACTGAGTTGTTAAAAATATTTATAAAGTAAATTTTACTTTCTTATATTAAGCGATTCTTTATCATTCTTCTTCTTCTTTCTCGTTCTTTTTATCATTTTATTATTTTTCAAAATGAATGATTCTGCTCGAACTCGTAGAATAAAGCTTGAGCTCAAACTCAAACTTTATTAAGTAATCAAGCTCAAACTCAAATCTGAGATGACTCATGCTCGGTTCGACACGTTGACACCCATAACTACAATATCTCATTAAGAAAAAACAAACAGACAAATAAGAGAGAAAGACAATATTATAGTCATATAAAGTATTAGCATACAACTCACTGTGGAGACTGTGGAAGAGGTGACCGGAGTAAGCGAGAGAGAAAGACAAAGAGATCAGCAAAGTTCCTGTGGATAGTGTAGGAGAGGATCAATGGCAAGGTTTGATGATGATCGAATACAAATATACTTCAGTGAATTATCTTTTATCCTAAAAAAGTTTGAAGAGAAGTTTATTTATATTGGGGATATTCGTTCAAAAATGCGTAATAAAAGGGATAAAAACTACAATTTTCTTTTTTTATTTTAGCAAAGAATAGAAATATTAGAAACAAATTTATGTATTTTTAGAAAAAATTAGCTTTATATATCTCATAATACGCGTAATTGGTCAAATATTTATATTGTTTGTTTTCTTGGATAAACATGCCGTCAGCTCATTTTACTTTGGACCAAAATGCCTCTGTTATATAAAAATATAACCCATATCTTATAAAGGAGGGATGATTCCTTCTAATATTGTGAGCATTTTAAAATCGATAATTTCTGCCCGCACAAGAAAAAAGTGATTATTTGTGCTTGCATTTATTGTTTTAGGTAAGGTAAATATATTATATTATTATTGAGGAGTAAAGCTATGACTAAGCTAATCTTATTAAGGAGATGTTAGTATGTTAGATTGAGGTTTTAATATTGTATATATTAATGTAATAAGAGAAAAATCTATTAATATATTATTAGAGTTGTATATGTGTTCAGATGCTAAGTTTTTTTTTTTTTTGTGGAAGTTAGTAATTCTATTTGTTAAAAGATGTTGGTCCATTTACTGACCCGTGCAACATCCTCAGATATTACGTGTGAACCCATAACATGCTCGTTGGGGCCAATGCAGGTTTATAATTGTACATGCATTTCTTGGTGTTTGTGTATATAAATCGTAGTGCATGTGGAGGGGCATTTTATAGTATTTAGTGAGTCTTCTATGGTGACTCATAGGAACTCATGTTTGTCGTAGCCCTTCTATATTTGCTTGTACATAGTATGTTGATGTACGTGCACTACTCATCAATAACTTGCAAGCCTCAGTAATATTATCCAACTCAATGTTTAGAACCTGATTGAATTGATACTCACTCACTCCATCTTTGAAGATGATTTGATCTGAATTTCTCTTCTTAGAACTCATATAGAAATTAATAGGCAACTTCCTAATTATGTCATCATCATCATTTTCTACTGTTGACTTAAATAAAGAATCAATCATTTCAACTTTGGATAACTTTGTCCTTACCGATACCTTGTGCTTCGAAGTTTTTGACCACTGCCCCGAACAAACGTTTATCATTTCCACTGTATATCAAATCCTTCTAGTTACAAGGAACTGGTGCTTTTAACTGATATTAAGTGGTTGCTGATCATAGGATGGTTTAGCATCCACTGCATATTATTCATTTTCACCTTTGATCGGACTTCTATATGAGTGCGACCTCTCTTACGTCTGTTTGTAGATGCTTTTGCTTATATGTGATGTGTCTCCTACGATAGTGCCATTGAACCCTTATGCTTGCAGAGCATTGGAGTAGTTAATTGATGACATGTTGTATTTACCACTTATCACTATTCATAAGAGAACTAGTGCAATTACTTTTTAGTTGATAATTGTCACTTATAGACATTCTGCTCTTCATATGGAGGGTCTTCTGTTATTGTTGTATATCTACTGCTGCCACTTATATGTAGATCTTATTTGTGATAATTCTTTTGTATTGTGCATCTTTCACGATGTTCATTGGTCATTACTTGTAGGCACATTGTCATATTCTTCGATTAATCATTGTATGGATATCAACTTGATTGAATAGCTTGAGCCACTTTAGTTTCATCATTCCTCGCTCCAGTGATGATTCTTATTTGGATGAATAGGCTCGTTCATTAGTGATTATGCATTTATCATTTGTTGGTCTAATCTACTGCTTAGTGACTTGTGTCCTCTATTGAACATGCATCTTCCATTTGATCTTGATTGAGTACCATGATTGTCAATTAAAGCTTGGATATTAAGAATCCATTATGACGATAATTTGCTATTTGATTGCATTTTCATTTAATTCTTTTTTGCATGTTATTATCTTTCCACCTATGTTCATAGGGAATCTACTGCATTCATAATCATATGTAGGTTGTTGTCCCTTTGCATGTGATGAATCTTCTATTTATTCATTGATGCTTGCACTTGAACTTATATGATGACACAGTTAACATTAGTCAAAAGTTTTATATTATTGATCACAAACATGTCATGTCCAAAGTTCTTGATCGTGTGTAGGTGATTGCATTTTCTTGCATGCAGGTTGTTCTTTGTAAGCAACGAATATTTGAGCTAACATGATGATTCTTCAATGTTAATTGAAAATCTCGTGTCGTTGATTTCAAACATATGATCCTTGCCTTTGAAAATGACTTGTAGTACGCAATAAATTTATTTATGGATTATAATTTCACTATACACTGTGTTAATTGTTTGTCCTTGTGTTTAGCACAAGTTTTCATCAATCATGTGTCCTCCACATCTTACTTATAAATGTGGCATTTATCCAATTATCTTCAATCATTTAATAATATGATTGAGATACATTGCTTATATTCATGACATGCCTCATTTTTTTTCAATTAATTGTCACGTAGGAGTGAGTTATGCCCAATATTGCAAATCAATTATCATGCTCCAAAGTCCTCATGTAATAGCTTTGTAATCAAGCCATGTCCTTCATAATGTTTTTTGGTATACTTATCAACACCTTCATTTCAAATGAAATGATTATCATTCATTTGTCATTGATTGCATCATTCTTATGGTTCATGATTTTCATTTTAAATATTAGGCTTTGGTCCAAGTTAAACTTAATGCCATTTATTCAATGTCCATATGAGTTAAAAACAGGTTCCTTGCTGACCAAACCAAGCTCAAATCCGAGTCCAATTTGTTCAAGTCATATTCAATTAGTGTTCAAATCAAGTTCAAGTTAAGTTCTCATTCCAATTTTATTTTACTTAGATCCAAAATCTTTATTATTAGTCATTTGCATTATGTCTAGAAGTCCAAGTACAAGTCCCTTGTTCAATTCATTCAAGTTCAAGTCAAGTCACATACACTACAGGAAAATCACACATTTCCGGCGGCTTTTTCCGGCGGAATTTGAGCAGTTTCCGGCGGCAAATGATGCCGGCGGCTTGCCGGCGGACACAAACTGCCGGTTGAATAAAAAAAAATTCAGGCGGACCAGACCGAGTGCGCCAACTCGCCCGTCGGCACGCCAGCGCGCGCGCTCCGGCTGTCGCGCCAGACCGCGGGTCGCGCCGGACTAGACCGAGCCCGAGTGCGCCGGTCCGCGCGCGTGAGCCAGCCTGAGCCCGAGTGCGCCAACTCGCCCGCTCCCGCGTCTGTCTTCGCTGAGATTCGAACCGTAGACCTCCTCACCCGCGCCGCGATGCCTGACCAATGCGCCGATTCGCCAAAATGGTTAAATGTAAGTTTTTTATTTATATTAAAACAGTGTGAATATTATAATTAAACATTATTTATTTAAAATTATTATTTTAATTGATAATTAAAATAAACTAATTAAGTAAAGCCGCAGGTAATCCGTCGGAAAGCCGCCGGAAAATTCCGCGGAAATATTTTGCGGGAAATTAGCTGTCGCAAAATTTTGCGGGGAAATTAGCCGTCGGAAAGCCGCCGGTAATCCGTCGGAAAGCCGCCGGACAATTCTGCGGGATAATTTTGAGGGAAATTAGCCGTCGCAAAAATTTGCGGGGAAAACTGGCCGTTGGAAAGCCGCCGGTAAGCCGTCGGAAAATTCTGTAGGGAATAATCCGTCAAAAACCGTCGGAAATTCGCCGGAAAGCCGCCGGAAAACTGGCCGCCGGAAATTCCGCCGGTAATAAGTGATTTTCCTGTAGTGCTACTTTTGTCCAAGTCTTGTGCATTTTCAGGCTGAATTTCGATAGCCACTGTTTAGAAAAAATCACAGGAGACATAATCTTCCCCTCCATGCCACGTGGGCGCTTCAAGTAGGTGTCGGATGACACCTCGACCATAATTTCTTTAATCCCCGCAACATTACATGAGCGCTTTAGAGTTTTCGAGCAACTATTTTGAAGAGCACAATTTATTTCCCTTGCTACGCCACACTCGCTTAAGAGTACTTAATTTTCATCCTCATTATGCTACGTGAGCGCTTCGAGGCTTACCCGCCTCGTTGCAAGCATTGCACCATTTTCCCTCCCACCATACTCAGGGGCGGAACCAGCCCTAATTTTCAGGGGGGGGCAAACTTATAAGACATATATGTTGGGGGTCCAAGGGGGCAGTGTCTTCTGGCGGGGTTAGACCTGTTGGGGGCAATTACCTAAAGACCATAGTATTTTAAAATTTTTAGGGGGGGCAATTGCATGAAAACCCGTAATAAAGATTAAAAAATGAATAAAAAGGGGTAAATTACCTAAAAAACCATATAAAAAAAATTTAAAATAAAATTTGAGGGGGGGCAACAGCCCCCCCTGGAACCTATTGGGTTCCGCCCATGACCATACTATGTGAGCGTGTAGGGAGATCCTCCGGCTTGGCGCAAGCATTGAGTGCAGGATTTTTGAGTTAGAAAAGTTATACCTTTAGACATGATGACGATGACAATGGTGAGATGCAAAACTACCCAAAACCCCTCCTCATCATCTTTTTTTTTATTCTTCCTCTCTTCTTCCTTTTTTTTGTGCATATATATATATATATAACTTAAAAAAAGTCTTCTCTTTATTTTGGAACCCTCTTCCTCTCCTTTTTTTTTTCTCGCCATCTCTTTCTTTTTTTTTTTTTCACATATACACATACATGTATATGAGAATATACATACATAAGCATATATATATATATAAATCAATGATAACAATATGAATAATTAAATAAATAATAATAATAATAATAATAATAATAATAATAATAATAATAATAATAAAACAAAATGAAACTAAATGTATACCTAATAACTAAAGGGGCTGGGCAGAGGCAGGGTACGAGCATTGGTAGAGCTCTCGGCTGAGGTTAGGGGTGCAAGTGACCCGAGCTAGCTTTATCGAGCTCACGAATTCGAGCTCGTCTAGTAAACGAGCTCAAATTCAAGCTTGGTTAGGCTCGGCTCTTGAGCTCTCAAGCCGGTTCAAATTAATATTTGAATTTTTTTTAAATTATAAATATTTTTATTACACTTAAAAATTTTAGAAAAATTAAATTCAAATATAAAACTCGGATTAATAGAAAATTTTTCAAATTTCAAAGCTAATAAATGCATGTTGCAGCTTTAAAAGCAGTGAGTTTTTCAAAAGAGAGAAGTCCAAACGCCGCCCAGCCCAGCCGCCCTCTCCTCGTGTTGCTTCCACATTCCGCTGAACGCCCAGACTCGGTGGTCCTCAGCCCCTCCCCTTGCCCACCCTGCTTGGGAGGAGCCGTTATTACGTCCTCCGACCGGATGTAGAGGAACATCCGGTCGTAGGCAAAATCCCGCATATACCGTGGTGTACCGAGTTTTTTTGGAAAAACTCAGTACACCTCGGTATAGGCGGGATTTTGCCTACGACCGGATGTTCCTATGCATCCAGTCAACCGAACCAAATAAAAGTTCGCTTGGGAGTCGGCAGCATAGAGCTGAAACCATTTTTTGAAGAAGTTGCACCATTTGCCTCCTAAGCTCAAGAGCTTGAAGATAGGAATTATGAGGTGGAAGACTTGGAATTTTTGTAGCATTTCAAATTCTAGTCCCCTTGAAACATTAGAGGTCTCTTGCTGCCGAAACATCACAATCACAACTCTTCCTCTAGCCGATGAAACAACAAGACTCGCAGCACTAAGATACTTGAAAATTAAAAATTGCCCCAATCTGATCTCTCTCAGAAAACATCGAGAAGTGCAGACCACTAATAATTGCTATCTCATACTCAGCGATCTCAATATAAGTGAACCATCGGTGCTGCTAATGGAGCCATTGAGAAGTATCACCTCCTTAAAAAAGCTGAGCTTTGAGGAGAATGATGAGCTCGTTTCATTTCCAAATAAGACAGAGCAGTGATTTCTGAAAGTTAGAAAGTTCATCACTTGTGAGCTGAAATTTGAACAGCTCAAATCCTTAACGTCTCTCCTCTTTAATTATTCTAGTTACCTTCTTAGGGAGCATAGGTAAAGGCCATTTTTGAAAGAGTTGCCCCATTTGCCTCCTGAGCTCAAGTTATCGTCTCATGTAAGCAATATATCTCATGAACTGACTTTTTTTTTTCTTCAACCAAAATTTTTTGTTTATATTTTCAATTTTCATGCATCAGGAAGATAAGTCATGGAACAAATTTCTCCTATGAGTGATTGCAGGAGTTTCTAGGGGATGTGGTTTGCAGCACAGTAGCAGCTTGGACAAATCTGATGACCTTTTCTATTATTAGATTGCCATTGGTGGGTTCTTTTCGGATTTAAATTGGAATTATATGATAAGGTAAATAAATTTATCTGAAGATTTAGATATTTACATTTTTTTATATAAAATCATTTAGGTTGTATGTATATCCTACATTGATATGCTTCTTTAGTTTTTGATTTGTGTTGAACTAATCTATGATGACTAAGCTTCACAAATCCTTTTTTCTCTGTTTATTCATATTGATTCAATTTAGTTTTACCTATCATGCACGAAACTGTTCTTTTCAAGTCTCCAATAATTATCCATAGACAATGTTCTGACGATTGATTGTTTTTTGTTTTTTTGGGACATTTAGGTCATTTAAGTTAAACTCATACACACAACGCATACACATAGACTCAAATCCTGGACCTCTTAGTTGGAAGCCTAAACTCACAACCAATAGGCTAAGGAGAGTTGTGTGACAATTGTTTGTTATTATGATCAAATTGTTAATAGTAAATAATGATTTGTGTCCCTACATGAAAAAAAAATCCCTAGCTCTACCCCTGGTAGGAGGCAATTGCATCCGGTTACCGGACGGGAAGATAGGTTTAGATATTAATAAAATATTATTTTAAATTAAGCGCTTCAAAAGCACAAGGAAAGCGCAGGTATAGTGCAAGCAAAGCGGCAAAAGTTCAAGTCAAAAGCGCAGGTGATGTGACAAATTTTTATTGAATGTACGAACCTATTCTCCGCGTCTGGTGACCGGATGCAATAATTTGCCCTGGTAGGAGAAGTTGGAGTCGACTGTAGCTAGCTAGAGAAGAGGGAGAGGTCGGCGGGTTGTATGCTTGGAGAGATCGGAAGGCTTCGGTAGTGAGAGGGGCTTGAGGTTCGGTCGGATGGTAGGGTACAGGTGACGGATGGGAGGAGGACAAGGAAGATGCGAGATCGAGCTATATGCAGCTTTGGCATTGGCACATGGAGAAGGGATTTCGGGTCGCCTTGAGGTTGGCGAGGTCGGAACTGGTGTGGTTGAAGGTGTTAAGGACAGCTAATACTTACTTGTATTTAACACACAACTCTCTTTGGCCTATTGGTTGAGAGCTTAGGCTTCCAATTAAGAGGTCTAGGGTTCGAGTCTATGTGTATGCGTTGTGTGTGTGAGTTTGCCTTTAATGGCCTAAATGTCCCAAAAAAAAAAAAAAAAACTTGTATTTAAGTTATCCAATGCTAGCATAACACGTGTCCAACGTATATTAGAATAGGCTATATATATTTGTATTATAAGAGGTGCTGGAATTAAGAATGATACAATAAAAATTTGCTTCTTCTTTCTCCTCTGATCTTTAATCTCTCTGTCCTGAACGACAACATTTCTACATGGTATCAGACAGCGCTCGATTTTGAGGAGCGACTATGACGAATCCGGCACCAGCTTCTTCGTCGATCGGCACCACCACCACGGGTGCTGCGACATCCCATCATCTTATCTCTCCCTCGCTGAAATTTGTAATCTCTAATCTCAAATTTCTTGTTCCGCACGCTCTCACTCCGGACAACTTTCTGATTTGGAGCACACAGATCGCCAAACTGTTCAAAGCAAATGGATTTGCTGAGTTTCTTGATTTTAAATCGACTACCGAAAATATCGATCCCAATCAAGATCTGCGTTCTTGGCAAGTCACAGATCAAAATCTCGCGACGGCTATGTGCTCCACCATCTCTCCGGCAGTTCTTCCCTACGTGATTCAACTTGAATCGACTCACGAAATATGGGAAACTCTCCACAACCGATTTCAGGCCTCGAATAGATCCAAGGTAATACATCTCAAAAATGAGCTTCATAATATCTCAATGCAGACGATGACAATGACTCAGTACCTCACTGAGATCAAGAAGATCGTGGATCAGATAGCCTCGGCCGGTTCCTCGGTAGATCCAGAAGATGTAATCATATACATCTTGAACGGACTCCCGCCGGCCTATCAATCGTTCGCTACAACTATCCGCACTATACAAGGATCTCTATCTCTCGACTCTCTCTATGCGCTTCTAATAAGCGAAGAAATTCACTAAAATCGGCCGCATCGAAATTCCCTAAACTACCGGACAATCAGTCCGCTCTGTACATGGCACGAGGTAGAGGTCGGCGAGGACGCGGACGACAGCCGCCCACCATGGGTTTGGCAACTCCTCCCAACCCGAACTCAATCACTACGTGTCAAATTTGCAAGAAAAAGGGTCACAGCGCGGACGCTTGTTGGCATAGGCTCAATACAAATTACAAGCCTCAACAACTAACGGCCAAGAACACCAGTGCTTTCATCGCCAATAACGAAAGCAACTCGACGTCGGATTGGTACATCGACTCCGGCGCCTCATCCCACATGACGAACACAACCGAGAACCTGGACTTCTACAACACGTACAATGGAACTGAAAATGTTATTCTTGGCGACGGTCGAACAGTTCTGATAGCTCACTCGGGTTCGGGAATTCTCCCTACCCCGGCTAGTAAGCTCGTTTTATCACGTCTTTTGCATATCCCTTCATTGCCATACAATTTATTATCTATTTCTAATCTCGTTAAAGACAATCTCATTTCCATAACATTTGACGCAAGTGGCTTTGTATTCAAGGACCGGATGACAAATCAAGTCATCCTTAAAGGACCGTGCATTCAAGGCGTCTACAAGATAGCCAATTCGTCCTCAGGTGCTCCTGCAACTGCACTCGCAGCAAACACATCCCCTCCAGAGACGTGGCATTTGCGCCTTGGACATCCACATCATCGTGTTCTTCAAAACATCTCTCGTGTTAATCCCTTGTTACATATATGCACTAATAAATACAACTGTACTCAGTGTATGTCCTGTAAGGGCCACAAACTAGCCTTTGACAGATCCTCCAGCAGCAGTCGGTTTCCGCTTGATCTTGTTCATTCCGACGTGTGGGGACCCTCACCGGAACCCTCACACCAAGGCTTTAGATACTACGTCATCTTTGTAGACGATTTCTCTCGCTTTGTATGGATGTTTCCTTTATTACATAAATCCGATGTTACGAATACCTTTATTACTTTTGTAAAATTCGTTGAACGACAAACTAACCGGAAACTCCTAACTATACGAACTGACGGTGGATGTGAGTTTGTTAACAACCAATTCAAATCTTTCACCAACACTGCAAGAATTCGTCACCAAATGTCTTGCCCCTCACTCCCGAACAAAATGGGATAGCGGAACGTAAGCATAGACATATAATCACAGTGACCCGAACCCTGCTATCCACCGTTGGGCTTCCGCCGAGTTACTGGCTTGAAGCAGCTACAACTGCTACCTATTTGATTAATCGGCTACCGTCTGAAACAACTAAGCACACGGCTCCAATCTATCGTATGTTCAATACTCAACCCTCTTATGCGCACCTTCGGGTGTTCGGATGTGAATGTTTCCCGCTACTCCCTCATATTCATCGCACGAAACTTACACCGACATCCAATTCCTGCATCTTCTTGGGTTACTCTGATGCATCGAAAGGATATAAATGTTTAAATCCGATAACAAATCAACTGTTTGTGTCTAGACATGTTCAATTTAACGAATCTGTTTTTCCCTTTAAGCTCAAGGCTACTCCAGAACAGGTACATAACAATTCGGTGCCACCATCGCTGCTCATTCCGTCATCCGTGCGGCAACCTCCTAACAACAACACCTTGCCACCACCTGTTCGCTCTCTAGCTCAAACTAATCCAGAACCGACCTTGCCAATCAATTCCGGATCTGAGACAGAGATACACACGAGTAATTTACCTCCGCGATCGCCCAAAATTACTCATCATCACATGTCGACGCGGATCAAAACGGGATCTCTTAAACCCGTTCACAGGCTCAATCTGCTTCATAAGGATCATCAGTCCACTGACCCAACCACATACACCGAAGCGAGCAAAAAGCTCGAATGGAGACAGGCAATGGCACAAGAATTCTACGCCCTCCAAAAGCAAGGGACCTGGCTACTTGTTCCGCCACCTATAACTGGGACTATCCTAGGATCAAAATGGACATACCGAACCAAGCTTAATTCAAATGGAACGGTTGCTCGCTACAAAGCACGATTAGTGGCTCAAGGCAACCAATAGGAATATGGATTAGATTATCAGGACACATTCAGTCCTGTGGCCAAACTTCCGACGATCCGAATCTTATTGACAATAGCCCTGTTTTACAAATGGAGCGTTCAACAACTTGATGTTTCCAATGCATTCCTGCACGGAGACATAAATGAAACGGTTTACATGGGCCAGCCCAAAGGGTTTGAGGACGTGTCCAATCCAACTCATGTATGCAAACTGCAAAAAGCTATATATGGTCTACGTCAAGCTCCGCGACAATGGTATACAACATTCACTTCCTATCTCTTACAGTTCGGGTTCACTCATAGCCAGGCGGACCCGTCTCTCCTGACACTACACAGCGATTCTACCCATCTCTATCTATTGGTATATGTCGACGACATCCTACTCACAAGAAATGACGAACGAGCCATGGCTGAACTTGTCAATAAGCTACAATCCAAATTCACCATGAAACATCTCGGCCCAGCAAATCAATTTCTCGGTATCAAGATTGACCGCTCGCTAGATAAGTTCTTTCTCTCTCAAACTCTGTATGCTAAATCAATAATTCAAATGGCAGAGTTACACAAATGTAACTCGGTCGCTAACCCGTGTTATACAAAATTACTTGCAGAATCCCGCTCCGAAGATCACGACTCCTTCGACGAGCTAAAATACCGAAGAATTATAGGATCACTTCAGTATCTAACTCTAACCAGACCGGACATTGCCTATGCCGTGAACGCCCTGTCTCAGCACATGCACAAACCGTCTCCAGCTCACTCTGCCATGCTCAAGAAACTTCTCAGATACATACAAGGCTCCATTGACTTCGGGCTTCTGATTACTCGCTCAAATCTCACACTCATGACCTATTCGGACGCCGAATGGGCGTCCGATCCAGACACTCGCAAATCTACCTCAGGTTTCTGTACCTTCCTTGGAGATACACTGGTTTCATGGACCGTTAAAAAGAAGAACACGGTCTCCCGGTCATCTACTGAATCGGAATATCGCGCGCTAGCCTCGGCCACAACGGACATCATTTGGATCAAACGACTGGTAGCTGACTTCGGCGTATCACACTCTCAACCAATTAATCTATATTGTGACAACACGTCAACCATTGCTCTTGCAAATAATCCCGTTTTCCACGCACGAACAAAACATATTGAGATAGACCAACGGTTCGTGCGAGATCACATCCAGAACAACTATATTAGGCTTCTTCCTATTAGCACAGACGATCAAGTGGCCGATATTCTCACCAAACCGTTGACAACACCAAGATTCAAATTACTGCGCACCAAACTGACCATTACTCCCAACGTTCAGCTTGCGGGGGCATGTTAAGGACAGCTAATACTTACTTGTATTTAAGTTATCCAATGCTAGCATAACACGTGTCCAACGTATATTAGAATAGACTATATATATTTGTATTATAAGAGGTGCTGGAATTAAGAATGATACAATAAAGATTTGCTTCTTCTTTCTCCTCTGATCTTTAATCTCTCTGTCCTGAACGGCAACATTTCTACAGAAGGCGGCTAGGGCAGATGCGTTTGGCTTTGAGGAAATCAGGATGTTGTGTGGGAGATCAGAAGAGTTGAGGGGGATTTGGAGTCGCAGGAGGAGATCGTGCGCTAGATTGGAAGGCAAAGAAGTCGTGGAGGTGTGCGGCTTTGGAAGTCGGAAGACTGCATGTTCGAGGGCTTGCGGGATTTGGAATGTGGAGAGCGACGAAGAAGCGAACAGGTCAGCCTCGTTCTCATTTTAATGGAGAAGGTGAAGCTCGTTCGAGGAGAGAGCCTCAGGATTTCCGGGATTTGATCTCTTCATTAGTGTAGAGTGTTCAGCAGGATATCCGGGATTTGAGCAGAACCTCGACGGATATGACGTAACATGGTAGATCACTGTTCTGCATTAATGTTTGATTTTGATTTTTTTTTTTTAATTGTTTTAGTTTGGATAATACGCAGAGGTCAACAAGCAAGTTAGAAAGGTCAAAACTATCCTTTAAAACTAATCCATCAAGGAAATCTTTATAATAGTTAATTATTTATTTGTATTATATCGACCTTATTCTTCACAATTAATACAAATTCTTAATTATTTTATGATACAGCTAAAGTAAATTTAAATATGAATGGAGAGAAAATTTGAGTTCATGATTGCAAAAAAACATACGTGATATATCATAAAAAAATTATCTTGACCGGGCACGAATCTCGAGGCGAAAATCAAGTCGGAAACTTCAAAAATTAAATTCGGGATCATCTGAACTCTGATTTTAGCAAACTTATAGTCAAATTGAGCGACTCAGAATTATGAACCAAACGACACCAAATTCGACTTAATCCGAGCCAAAATGAGTCCAAATCAAGGACCCGAAGCGCTGTTGGAAAGTTCGTATTGTATTACCAAACAGTCTCCGAACTTGACGAGCTTATAGTCGAATCGAGCGTCTCAACGAGACAAATCCAACGAACCCAAGATCACCGAATTCTGAAGTCATTAAGATCTTCAAATATCTGATAAACGGTTCATAATCGAAGGATTCAATATCGGACATTCATCCGAACTACTCCATATTTGCCCCTGATCTCTCATCTATTTACAGGCCATGCCACTCCAAAAAGTCTATAAATAGATCCCTCATTTCTCTTGAGAGGGGATCCAAGCAAGAAGAGAAGAGAATGAAGAAGCTCCTCCTCGACCACCGCCGGAGTTTCGCCGAACCAGTCGGACCTACGTCGGACCACCACTTGAGGCCCTCACCTCCGCCGGACCACCGTCTGACGTTGTTGCTCCGCCGAACCACCACTTGAGGCCCTCACCTCTGCTGGACCATCGCCTGAAATCATTGCTCCGCCGAACCACCACTCTAGGCCCTCACCTCCGCCGGACCACCGCCTGACGCCGTTGCTTCGACGGACCACCATAGTCCCCAATTTTTTTCTATAGGGAGTGTTGATGTTGTGGCTCTGCCAGACCACCACTTGAGGCCCGGACTTCCACCGGACCACTGCTTGAGGCCCTTTGCTTCACCAGGCCACCACCTAAGGCTCATACTTCCGCCTAACCGCCACTTGAGGCCCTATGCTCCACCAGAACACCACCTGAGGCCCAGACTTCTGTTGGGCTACCACCTGATGCCCAGAGTTTTACCAGAGTATCGCCTTACTACAAAGGTCTTTCAGATCCCGGTCTCCTACTGACTATAGTCCTTCCGACCTCCGTCGCCTATTATGGTCGTTCCGACCTTCATCACCAGACAATGATCTTCTAAACCCCGGTCTCCTGCCAACTATGGTCCTTCCGACCTCCGTTGCCTACTATGGTTCTTCCGACCTCCATCAACAGACAACGGTCTTTCTGACCCCAGTCTCCTGCCAACTGCAGTCTTTTGGACCCCCTGTCTCCTGCCGACTACAATCCTTCCGACTTCTATCACCTACTACGGTTCTTCTGACCTACATTGTCAGACAACGATCTTTCCGGCCTCTTTCTCCTACCGACTACGATCCTTCCGACCTCCATCACCTACAATGACCCTTCCAACCAAACAAACATGTCTATGTTGATTATTGTAACTCCCACCATGTAATGCGTTCTATATGACGTACATTTGTAACATCAAGCCAAGGTCTTCTCCCTAAGAAGGGCCTCAATTGTAATTGACTACAAATACTAGTGAATTCATTCAAACTGGGTCAGGCCCCGTGGTTTTTCCCCCTTTTTCAGGGGTTTTCACGTAAAAATTCTGGTGTCTCTTATGAACGCTTCACCCTCTCTCTTATCTGATTGTGTGCTGGATCTTCGTACAATGCTAAGACGCTAAACTATATATTTCTTTACCGCCGCGAATACTCTATGACGCAACAATACTCTTTTTTATTTTTTAATCTGATTTCTTATTAAAAATTCAACTTTTTATTCAATATAAAAATTTATTTTCTAATATCTTCCAAGAAGAAGAAAACCTAATTAGTTTAGCCAATTAATTAAAAAGATTACAATAAGTTTCAATCTTAAATGATATTCATATCCTAATAAAAGGATTTGGTAATTTATCTTTTCCAAACCCTTATTGACTCTTCCAATACCAGACTTTAACTTAAAAGTTGGCCACATACTCAACTGAACAAACAGGTGTTTTTGCTCTTCTCAAATCAAGCAATGAGATGGATTGGTTACAACCATTATTGGAAGATATGGCCTAAATGTGTTTAAAGAGTGTTGGATTGTAACAATTAATGCTTTATTCATTTATCAAAAATTATAATTTATCATGTAAGGACAACACTCATTTTACCTTGAAGGATTTACTAGACCATACTTGCATATACTTAATCAAATTCATATTTATTAAATCTTACCTTCCAACTAAACATGCTCTTAGTTTTGACCAAGATAAATAAAAATAAAGCATATTTTTGTTTCATGCTAAAAAACAAGAAAAAACAAAAAACACAATAACAAAAATAAGATTTCCAAATGGCTTGACTTATTTTTGTTTGTGTGAAATCTAATTGTGTTGATCAATCGGTTTGTACTACTATTACGAACCTCAACTCAATTTTTAGTGCTTGTTGGGGGGTGCTGAGGGTCCTTCCCCTGCTTGGGTTTCGGTGCAAAGCGCCGGGAAACTCGGGTACACAACGTCAGACATTGTCCGAAAAAAAATTTTCATGCAATGTCTGCTGCTGTTTACTCTAATGCCCAACGCCCCGACATTGTTCATCCAAGCGCCGCGACACTGCATAATTTACTTGGAGAAGGTGTCACTAATGGTGTCTATTTGATTCATAAATAGAGCCTGCCTGCCATAGTTGAACTTTGTTGTAAGGTGTCGATAACTTTTCAATAACCTCGAGATTTGACAAAGGTCGTATTGTAGTTCTGATTTAATTTTAACTCTTTTTTCATCACCACCACCACTACCAACAACAACAACAAGCAAACAACCTATTTTGAGAGTTTGAGAAGTTCTCATGAAGTTCAAAGATTTGTTGATTTTTTTTCATCCATCAAACGGTAAAATCTAGTAAAGTTTGTCATTCTACACTATATATACATATATGTTATGAAATTAAACTTCATTAAACCCACAAACAAGTTTCCAGGTTGAATTTGAACAAACTACAGCAAAATTCTTGATAAAACATAAATGAAATGATAATCTAAATAAAGACATAAAGCTTCCACCACTATCTCAAACAAGAAGTTAAAGCCTATAAACATGATAATTGAATAAAATGACAGACAAGCTTTCAATCCAATGCAATGAAGCCTACCATACACAAGTGGTGCAATTTATTTCCTGAACAAATGCTACTAAACTTACAACATAAACTTTGATAATAAAAAAACTATTTGGATACCAAAAGCTCATGAGTTTGCTTTCACAGCCATGGGACTTCTGACAAAGTGCTTCCCATCTGACCAAATGAGTACGCCAAATGAATATCCTTTTCCTACCCTTCCTTCAGTAGACTCAAAGCGTACCTTAAACTCCTTCTCCTCCCCAATCTCCTTGAATTGCAGGACTTGAGGTTCCACTGAAACCAATATACCTCCAGGAGCTCTGATCCTCGCAGTGTAAGTTCCGGGTGAACCAACGTTCTTCACAGTGCGGGTAACGGTCATCGTCTTGTTGAGGCTAGGAATCGCAAAGGAGGGGTAGTTCAAATTCTCCATCAGCGTCTTCTTTATAGGACATTTGTAAGGCTTCCCTAATAACTTCTCGAGTTGCGTCGAGTTATATCCTAAAGCACATAAAAAGTCCATATAATCATCAATGCCCAAATCATAGACAAGTCCTGGATCCATGGCATCGTTTGGTTGTATGTATCCACTTCCATAGGCAAATGGTGTGGCTTTTCTTCGAGTGCGTTCAACTTTGATTGGCTCTCCATTGTTGTCCCTGGTTCTCGCTGTCAACATTATAGTTTAGTTAGGTTGTTGAATGGATTGGGTTAGATTCTATTCTCAAAATCTGCATTGAATCTTAGGTTTCGTTTGGGATGACTTTTTTAGTGCTTCTTGAAGCAGTAAAAAAGCAGCCCCAAAACGAAGCTTTAATTTGGGTGTCCTCTGACATAAATTCTCTTGTGATTCATGCTTACTATGATTAGTGTCCAGAATTATGTAGAATCTGCTTAGGGCACATTTTTCACTATGTTATCTTTTAATTCTCTATCACACTTCTATGTTTAAGAAATTTTTGCAGTGAAAAGCAACTTTCTATAATCATGTCTGCTAGTGTGGCAGTTGCAAGAAAGCCGCCAACTTGGAAAATAATAAAAATTTCTAATACCTAAACAACTTCTCTAAAAGTTACTCTTCCCATAACAACTTTATAGTTATTTTTACAAACAACAAGGCTATAATCTTTCAAATTACTAAAACAAATGGTAAATATAAATTGTAGCAGTAATACCTGTTGTCATGATGGCTGATCTAATTGCAGCTGGGCTCCAATAAGGGTAAATTTTTCTGAGGAGTCCTACGATGCCAGCTACATGAGGACATGACATTGATGTTCCAGACAAGAGGTTAAATGGCCATCGCCTGGTGTCGTATTTTGATGGAGAGATGGGTGTAGCTTCAGTGTAGGATGCTAGAACATTAACTCCTGGTGCAGAGATATCTGGCTAAACACAGTAGCGCATTCACTAGTTATAGTGAGCCAAATTAACGGCTATTTAAGAAAATGGCAGTACAAAGACAAAACAAATACATGAAACTCTATAGAAGGATATCAAAGATGGTAAACAAGTACCTTCAAAACCTGGGGAGTTATATGATTGGGTCCCCGAGATGAGAAATCCGCTACTGTAGGCGCTGGTTTAAGTCCTATTACAGTTTTTCCAGCTGAAATTGTTCCTCGAAGCAATCTAGAAGAATAATGCAGATGCCTTTCAGTACACAAAAAGATGGAATTGTCTCTGATACGACTTGTTAGGTGAGTGGAATACCAGAAACTTAACTCTTGTTTCACTTTGAATGTGGGATTATTCTACACTTATAGATTCATTTTGAACAACTCAAAAAAAAAGTTCAAGGAAAATGACAGATTGTTCTTACTTGCTGGAATTCAAATAAGACTGGAGACGAAGACCGTCCTTATGACTGATCATTGTAGCTGGGATGATATAAGGGTCAGCAACCAATTCATCTACACCATCAACATCATTGACATGAATCATACCCGCACCTCCTGCACCGTGAACAGCTAAGGCTTTTCCTAACCTGTCAATGCTTCCTCGAAGACAAATGACTATCTTTCCCTTCACCTTCAAAGGATTGAGAGCACCCCGGTGACATAACCGTCTGTAATTATATTTTGAAATCAGAAAAAGTTAATGATGCATACATTCCATAAGAAAATAGATTATTCAATATTATGATGTACTGTTGACTAATGACAGCAAAGTTCTAATTATGGGCAAAGTTCTGTGGGAAGAAGCATATTTTGAAGAGGTAAATGCGCCTAAGAAGCTTCACAGAGTTTTGTGAACATTATGCATGTCTGTTAACACTTCGATATAACTTGAATGAATTTCCTGTAATGACTAAGTTATAGGATTGTTTTCATGAAAGAAAGCCATTTGGAAATGGATAAAATCAAATTAAGATGCATGAATCAATAAAAATCTGCTCAAAGTATGACGATGCAATAATATATTTTCAGAATTTGGAAAAGACTAGAGTGCTGAATGTTTTTTTTGAGAGGATTCATCTATATGAACAACTTGAACCATAACAAAACCCAGGTGGTTACCATCCCTTAGATCACTAAGATAGTTCGACCCCACAAATAAATGCAGGAATGATGAATTTTTCAAGTTCAACAAGCTCTGAAGCACTGGACATTGCTGAAAGATTGATGGAAAATAATAGAAAACAAGGAGCTTTAGTCTTTCCATTCAAAAAGAGTAGTTGCCTTTATTTCATAGTTGATTCTCTTTATAGTCTGCAAAACATTTACTTAGTTGGGATTAGTTCTAAGCTAAATCGCTATAGTGGCAGCTGAAGTGTTTTGCGTTGAATCTTATTGTGTTGATCAATTGAGTTGTTCTGTTGCTTCAACCCTCAAGTTTGTCGTGCTTGCTGGGGGTTTTGGCCTCGACGCTGCACACCTGCGCGCCCCAACGATGCATACATGCGCGCCGCGACGTCGAACGATAGAGAGCGGAGCGCCGCAACGGTCTAGATACGACGCTGCAGTGGATCAAGATAGAGGTTCAAGCACCGTAGCACTCCAAACTAGCGCCACAACGTTGCGAGACGGGTTGAACCATTTTCTTTTTGTTTTTTCTCAAGGGTTGCGTCCCTTGGTGGATATAACTTGCTTTCTCTTGTATTTTCTGAGTGTAGACATTGAGAATGGTGTATGTGAGAAGAGAAGCTGATGAGGACATTGAAGATTAACGGCTACGATCGTGTCTATTTATTTTGATATTTGTACTTTTTCATTTCTACCCTCACTTGAGGGCTTTGTTTTATGTTTGCCCTAGGGGCAACTGTGTTTTTTTATTTTCCTTCATGTATTTGGCTATTTAAGCCCTCCCATTCCTCTTGGAAAGGGATGATGATTATTGTTAATGAAAATTTTAGTGTTGGATCTCTTTGTGAGTTCTAGAGTTCTCTTTGTGAGTTCTCAAGTGAGGAAAGCCTAGGAGAGGCTCAAAGCAATACCCAATAGCCCCTTGGTGGAGCTCTTGGTTTTCGACCCCACCCGCCGGCACTCTTGGCCCCAAAGCCACCGGCCACCTCCACTCAACGCCGACCTCCAACTGCTAGCACCCAGCCGCCGGCCTTCCACTTTGCCACCACCCACCCGAAATAAACCCTCCTCCATCCCCTCCATTTTCCCTCATTGCATTTGATTAGTTTCCTAATTTGGAGAGGTCACTTAGAGGGAGTTTCAAATCCAAAATTCGAATTTGAATTAGGAGTTAAATGCCTCCTTAAATTTCCTCCCTTCATTAAGGAATTAATCACAGCTTTAAATCTGAAATTTAAATTCAGATTTAAGGATTAATTCACTTAATTAATTGGGGCCCACTTATTTGAAATGAAACACAATCCCCTCCTCCCCCTATAGGCCGGCCCACTCATCCCTCTCTCTCATTAATTTTAGCCATTATTACTCCCTTAGTAACTCCCCAAATTAAGCACCATTCAAATTCAAATGGGATTGATGAATCTTCTCATTCCTTAATGAAAATCACTGATTAGGCAAGCAATTAAACCATTCTCTAAAACGTATCCCTCTCCTATATGCCGCCAGCCTAGTCATCTCCCTTCCCCTCCTTCCCAAAACTGATTCCAAACCTTCCAGTCATACGGTATTCCTTCTCTCTCAACTTTCCTTGCTGCTGTTTGAGAATTTCAGCAAATACTTCTGTTGTCCCGCTATCTATAGAAGCTACACTTGCTGTCCAAATCTCAAGGAAAGCTCAGTTTACACGTCTAGAAACTTGGAAACTGCTGTCCAGTAATTTCAGCCCACAATAGTTGCTGTCCAGTTGTCTAGGGAGTTCCCAACTGTTGGCCAGAAGCTCCGGCACCATTCTAGTAACCAACCCCAACTCTAACGAAGAATTCTGGAAGACAGAAACTTGCTGTCCAGAGTTCTCTGCAAGACCAAGCTGCTGGCCACTCTGCCGAGACTGCTGTCCAGAAAATTCGGCACGTGTTCTTTGCTGCCCCGCCATGTGGAAGGGCTCCCGAGGGCTGTTTGAGATAGCCGAAAATATCAAATAGCTGTCCACCACTTCCCCAACACCCCAACCACCAACGGGACTCCACATCTTCTTCTACGGGTGAACTCCTCACCAACTCTTGTTTGTTCTTAGTTTATTTCTCGAATGTGGTTGTAACTTGACTCATGAGGATTATGTTAATATTTTCTCTGCTAAAGCCTAGTGAATTAGAGAGTTGAGTGAGTGGACACTCATAGTGATTAATCTCATTGTTAGTCTAGGGATATTTGTGGAAAACCATTCATGTACGCAACGTTAGATTGACTTGATTGTTATATGATCTTAACTCTTACGCGTGTGATTCAACCTAAGCTCGTTTTCCGCTCTTAAGGTTTTATTGCGTCATTTAAATTCACCATCAAGACATAATTATTCGTTCTACGAATATTAAGTGTGCAAATTCCTTAAAGCAATTCATCCATGCAATTATGTTTCACATCAGAAGCAATGACAAAGTGAGAGAGAAGAGAGATCTTTATTTATTTCTCCTAATTTTCATAGTAAATTTCTTAGTGTGGTGTGGCTCTATGTTTTTTTTTTTTCTAATTTGAGTTTTTTCCACATTAAATCCTGGTGTCATTTACTTTCCGCTACTTTTACTTTCTTGATTGTTTCTTCATTGTGGTGTTTACTTCTCCTCATCTCCAACATGAAGAACTCCATAGAAAGGTAACTTTCACCCCTAGCATTTCTTACGATTTAACCAAAAATAGCAACAACAACACAACAACCTCAAGCCTTTGTCCCATTACATGGGGTCGGCTATATGAATCCTTTTTCTCCTTGTGCCATGTTAAAAGTCAAATTATCATTTAAATCTAATAAAGAAAGATAATTTCTAATATTTTCTAACCAAGTCTTTTAGGTCAATACCAAGTGTTTGTTACCAGCCTAGAATCCTAACTTATCAGTCATTTTATTTTGAAGAAATTGATGCATTATAATGTAATTGAATCAGATTTAATTACTTTGAAGATATTTTGTTTACATTACCAAGTGCTTGTTACCAGCCTAGAATCCTAACCTAAACAAATACATTAAAGATGAGAATTGTATCTTACGCTTTATGTATAGAGACATTGTCAGCCTTGGCGTCAAATGAGTTGATCAAAGGATAAAGCTTTTTTGATGGCAGTTCCCAAACAGTCCTGCTCTTTCCCTACAAAAAAAAAAAAAGAATTAGTATATTTGCATTTTCATGCATCAGTTCATATATATATGTGGGCAAGAACTAACCAAAATGTGCTTCTTATTGCTAAGAGTGACAATGTTGGTGAAATCTCTGTCAAGTGAGCTGGCTGCCACCGTTGTCACCCATGGTGCAGAATTTTCAACTACGCCATTAAAAGGACCATAATTCCCAGCAGAACAAACCACAGCAATGCCATTTAGCATAGCGTGGAAAGACGCCAAAGCAATTGAATTGCTGAAGTAGTCGAAGGAAAAACCACCAAGCGAAACTGAGAGCACGTCGACGCCGTCATGGATGGCCTCATCAAAGGCAGCCAGGATGTCGGAATCAGTGCAACCCAAGGGCCAGCAAACTTTATAGGAAGCCACATGAGCTGCAGGTGAGCCACCCTTGGCCGTGCCATTGGCAAAGCCAAACAAGCTAGCATTGGGCACAAAATTACCGCCTGCTGTGGAGAGGGTGTGAGTTCCATGGCCATCAGTGTCCCTTGTTGTGCCATTGGGCGTTATGCCTACTACTGATTTATAGCCCTTGTTAAAGTATTTTGCACCTATCAGTTTTCTGCATGAATAGAACATTAGAAACTGGCAGAATCTGAGAATCATAAAAATGTTACTTTTCATACTGTATCTGTTGCATTTAAGTGATAAATGGTGAATAATACCTGTTGCAGACAACCCCAGATTTATGACAGGATCCTTTCCATTTACCTGGGATTTCTCCCATTCCATCGTCAGAAAAACTTGCAGATTCAGGCCACACACCTGCATCAAAATTTGATTTTTAAGCGTGTTAAAGAGAGAGAAATAGGTAAGTTTAGGGTTTATGGACTGATTTGTTGGTAAATGAACAAAGAGAGTTAGATGAAAATAGCTGAAGGTTGAAGATGAAGCAACCTGTGTCAAGATGAGCAATTATTACATCTTTTCCATAATTTGCCTTTGTCCAGATAGAATCTGGAGGAACAATTCCATTTCTCTCCAGCCCAACAAAATCCCAAGTTCTTGTTGTATGCAGTTGCTTGAGCTGGTTTGGGAACACGGATATCACATCTGGGTGTTCTATGGACAGCGAACAATTGAAAATTGAAGTTATATCAGAGAGAAGAAAAGAAAAATCATAAAACGACTTTCCTACAAAATTGATGCCATGAAGGATTTATTTTCATATTTTATTACATTCTCACATTTAAATCTTGTCTATTTATAAATTAATATTCATATATTTTTTTAACTATTAAATTCATATATTTGCCCACATCACAATCTAATCTTTAAGAATTTGATGAAACCAAATATATGTTGGGGCTTTCTTGTGAATTTTACTTTTTCGTGTGAGAATTTAAAAATTCAAAATAATAAAATATTGATTTTATAAATAAATACAAATTTGAATATTATGTTTTTTTTTTTTTTTTTTCAACTTTAGATCTCCTTTGGATTCATATGATGATTGTTTAAAAGTTTAATGTTAGTTGTTGACTACTTAATGTAACCTTCTATTTTTTTATCCAAAACTTAGGACTCGACAACAAAAGTGCTAAAACATGAAAAACTAGAGCAACTCCAATGTCTGATAAGATTGGAGAGAATTATCTTAGATTTTTTGGTCACATAAAACATCATCTGTCCGATGTCCCTATTGGGAGAGTGAATGTATTTGAACTAGCCTATATTGGAAATGTGGGGGTAGACTTAAAAAAACTTGGTTAGAAAGTATTGAAAATGACTTTTTTTTTACATTTAAATGAAAATTTGACAATTAATAGAGTACAATGGCGAAAAAGGATTAATGTAACAGATCACCCCATATAGTGGGATAATGGCTTGTTGTTGTTGTTGTTGTAGATCTTTGTTTTTGTTGCATGCCACAATATTCGTGTCAGTATAAAGAATATTTTAGCATTATATGAAATCTAGTACTTACAGAGATAAAATAAGAGTCAGAAGAGACATTAGAATTTTTATGTGAAAATCCAAAAAAAAGAGAAACCACAAGGCTTAGCTCAATTGAAATAAATCTACGAGTATACGTCATCAATTACAAATGATGCTTTTTCTCACAATTGGGGAAGATGCACTACAGTAGACAAAGACTCTATAGAGTGAATTACATGGTGAAAGTTGGAGGTTGAAAGAGTCACATGACTATGAGATTGTCTTCAAGAAATTGTTCGTTGTATGTTTAGTAGTTTTCCTTTCTAGATAAAGATAAAAAAACAAGTCCAATATAAATTTTGGTGCTGACATTGAGTGTAGACAACCTGCATCGGTATCATAATCAATAAAGTGTGTTAACTTTATTAGTGATGATAGGCGATGAAATCAATAGGTGCTGATGTGGTCAGATGAGAATGATTAGGTGATTGAAGTCAAACAATGATGGTTAGAGGATCATATTTGAGTGATAGTGATTAGATGACAATAGTTGGTAGATGGTGGTCGAATGATTATAGTTGCTTGACGGTATTTAGAAGATCGTAGTCGGATGATGGTGATCAAGGGTTCATAATCAAGTGACAATGGTTGAGATACCATGTTAGGTGATTGTATTTAATGAACCGTAGTCAGACGATAATGATAAAAGGTTTATAGTTTGGTAATGATGGTCGAAGGATCGTAGTTGGACAATCGTAGTCAGATGATAATGGTTAAAAGATCATATGGGGACCAAAGTCGAGCAATGAAGGTCGAGGACCACATTAGAGGACTATAATTGAATATGGTTTAAGGACTAAATTTGAGTCAGTATGGCTGGGAGACTATAGTTGGACGATAGTGGTTGAGGAATAGCGGATGATGGGGGTTGAAGAACCATATTGGAGCAATGATGGTCAGAGGACCGTATTCAAGCTATGGTAGTTAGATGACCTATTTGAGCAATGATAGTCAGAGGATTGTTTTGGAACATGGTAATGGGAGGACTCTTGTTAGGTGATGATGAGAGGATCATAATTGGCTAATGGTGGTCAGAGGATTGTTATGGGGTGATGGTGGTCTGTTAATGGTGGTTCAACAATGGAGCTTGGATGGTGACTGTCTAATGTTGACCTATGCAGTGAATAAAAAAAAATCAAAATAAAATCAAACCTCGTATCCGTTGAATCCGCGAATCCCGCCCAAAAATCCTGCGTACCTGCTCTGCTCCGCGATCGCTTCCGGATTTCTCGCACTGTAGCTCATCTCGATCGCATCCCGGCCAGCGTCGTTAAAACGAGATGGAAAGCCCTTCATTCAGGCTGCTTCGCTTCTCCCACAACACGCAGAGATCCCGACTCTTCCTCCCCGCGGCTAGCTCCACCGAACCCAATCGGAAGCTCCGACTTTTTCCCGCAAGCTCCCCTCTGCGAATAGGTGTTCCGACCAGTCCTCCACTAAGCCGAAACAACTCTTCCATTCGCTAGATGCTGCAGCCGACCCAACCGAGACGTTCTGCTTATCCGACCAAACCTCTTATACACGAACCCATACAAACCTCCACACCCCAACCAACCGAGCTTCTTCAACACCGATGGCTTCAATCTCCCATAGCCGACCTTCTCCATTCAAAGTCTCACCCGACTCCTGTAGTCGGACTTTGAAGTCGGAATCCCTACAACCAGTCGATCAAACCACAAACTCATCGAGCCGACTCCTCCTGCCCTGTCCGATCCATCCATAGCCGACGCCTCTCATGCGAGCTACCTCCATATCCCTCTTCTTCACTACTGAAGCTGACCCGACCCTCACCCGATCTCTCCTCCCCATTGCCGACCTAGCCGAAGTATCTTCCTACTCTGCCCTAGCCGACCACCGTGCCGACTCGCCATAGCCAGCCGACTTCAACCTCACGCAGGAGCAATTATTAGGTCATGTAGAGGAAAGTTCGGTTTTAGGCAAAAGTAGGTCAAAAAGTGCAAATACCGAGTTTTTTGAAAAACTCGTATTTTTTCAAAAAACTCGGTATTTGCACTTTTTTAAGCAAAACCGAACCTTCCTCTAGCTCCTTGCACCGGACCAAATAAAAATCCCTCACGCAGACGCCAATAGTGAGGTTGTATGGAGGATTAAGTTAGTATTAATGTTAATAATAGTTATTTCTTATTAACATTAATAATGTCATTTATAAGTAGTTATTACTATTATTATATTATTAAATTATTATTATTGTGATTATCTATTATGAATTTATGATCATATTATATATATATATATATATATATATATATATATATATATATATATATATATATATATATATATATATATATATATAAAGGTATATGTGTGAAAAAGAGAGAGAAGGGTCCAAAAAAAAAAGAAAAGAGTTAAAAAAAAGAAAATAAAAAGAAACAAGAAAGAGAAAAAAATCCAAAGAAAAAAAGGAAAAAGAAAAAGAAAGTAAAAAATAAAAAATTATGAAGCGAAGAATTTTTTGTATTATTTTATGTATTTTGTGATTTGTGTAATTTGCAAATTTTGAGAAAACTCGTTATGACATTTGCAACGCAATGAACAATCACTAATGCACGTTTTTTTTTAGCACAGTGGGAGAAAATTCGTTGTGACGCTCGTGACGAAACTGGGAATCTCCTAAAGCCCTATTTTCGGTGTTTGCGGCGCGCCGAGGGACCTCTTATGCATGCTTTTCTTAGCGTGGTGAGAGGGAACTCGTTGCTGCGATTACGACGAGACATGCAAGCCTTGTGCGCATGGCTTTACACTTACATAGAATACAAAACGATCGAGTATATACATGAAAAGGTTAGAGTAGATCTAGTGGCATATAAGATTAGAGAAAGTCACCATAGATGATTCGATCACATAAAACGTAGTGACACGGCTATGGGAGCAAATATATTAGACCTGGCCTAAGTTAAGAAAGGTTGAGGTAGGCCTAAAAAACTGATTAAAATTATTAGAAATGATTTTTTATCAGATTTAAATGATAATTTGATTCTTAACAGAACACACTAGAGAAAAAATGATTCATATAGCTGACCCCACGTAGTGCGATCAAGGCTTGATATTGTTGTTATTGTATTAGACATTTTCATTCATTTATTTGACAAAAATCAAAAGAAAAATTAATATATATGTTGTAATGACTCACTTGAGATCTGGGCAACCTGCTCCTCATCTAGATATGCAGCAAAACCATTGATGTGTTTGGTAAAAGAGTAGACGATAGCTTGTTGTGCCTTCTCCTTGCTGTTCAAGATAAATATGAACTAATATTGCTTCACATCTCGAAAGCCTAAGGAATTTGAAAAGGGTATTGATTACCTTTCAAAGAAGTATCCCAAGAATTCCTTATGAAAATTAGTTGCTCGGTTGAAATCTTCTGCTGTTGCATCTTTTCCATGATTGTGCCCACCAAGATACACAACGTAAACCTTTAATTATGACAATATGTTATTAAGGACATATTTGTAATGCAGGATGCACTATGAAAGGCTAAATATTATATGCATGTTCTCTCAAAATAAGTGACAAACATAAAATTTTATATTTATTCTTATCTCTAACATTATATCAAATATGATATCTTCACACACTGCCTTTTTCAAAGATTCATGAATGATTGTATTTGTGGAGTTCATGAACGTATTTGGATATCACCAAATCACATAAATTTTGTGTTTTTATTACATATAATCTCTCATCTTTGCGTATTGAAAAAATTACGAACAATGAAAGGCAGAGAGGTTAAGATGAATAAATTAGATGGTTGAAATTGCTTTCAGTACTAACTAGAAGATACAAATAAAAGATTATTTTTACAAGGAATTCCTTTGAAAGGTCGAAGCATTCTATTATATATTAATCAAGATGAGTATAGTTAACGGACAAAAAAATAATAGTTGAAGTTATTCATATGTGCTTTACCAAGAACGATGTCTTCAATATTCTTAATGAAATTATCTTAATTAGCATGATGAATGTATTATCAAACCTTACAATAAAATCTTTATTATGAATAAGGTATATTTATGGCACTACAAAAAAAAAACACCTTGTTTCTAGCGGATCAACCAAATCCGCCGGTAACAATGGAAATCTATCGAAAATTCCTATTTTTCGGCAAATTTCAAGCGAAAATCTATTCAACGATAATTCGCACGTTGGAAAATTGAAAAATATTATACTAAGTTATAAGGCAGTAATCAGACTAAATTAGTCTTCAATGAATTCTCAAAATGGCTGATATTCAATGGGTCGGTACACACAAATAACAAAGTTACATAAGCCAACCAATCCTAGAAAGTCCTAAAAATGATTTCATTGATTTGTGATATAATATTGTGGGAGATGACTTTTAGAATGTTGGAATAGAAGCTTATGCAGGTGATGATTTCATATTAATTAGTTACTTTTCTTGTGCTCTCCATAATGCATAGCCTCATTTAATTTACTCCTTATAAGAAATAACTAGGGATGAACTACTTTTTCTTATATTTTATTACATTCCATATGAAAATTTCTTCAAATCTACATGTTTTTATGATGAATATATTACTCATTACATTAAACTTTCTATCTCAAATCTATCCACAAATTAGTAAAGTTTTTAAAGTAATAAATATTATATGACCAATCTCTTAGTCAAAATTACAAATTAAATGAACATTCATGATCTTTTTCTTAGTTGGGCATTTGGATTTTGGCAAAGTTCACTGTGATAATTATTTTTAAAAATATTCAAAGTATTTCATAGTTATTTTAAGTGCTTAAGAAAACAAAATTGTTAAAAAAAAACACACAAATTTCTTAAAAATAAAACAAAAAAATATCCCAAATTGACCCTTAGCTATTCAACCATAAGAAATCCTTACAAAATAAATGAAATAGACCCTTACCTATCCAACCATAAGAAATCCTTACAAAATAAATGAATGTACGTATAGGACAAAAGATGAGCCAAATAGAAGCAAAATGTACAAAGTAAGTCTAGCAATAAAAGTCTTTTATTAAAATGAATAAATCGACTTCACTTTAATTTTCTTTCCTTTAACTAAATAAAGAACTAAATAATTACTTTTTTTATCTTTGAAAATAAAACATTGCAAGAAGTCGAAAATGTGAGGAAAGGAGGAGATAATGGAAAGTTAGATGTGTGGTTAGAACATAAAGAATTTTGAGTGAAAAAATTTAGATAAAGATATTCTTATTAAATTTCTAATTAGGGTAATTTTAAAATTCATGCAATTTATAAAAATTCAATATTATATTTTTTCTTAAATTGAATAAAAATTCTAATATTAATTATGATCAAAATTTAATCAAATTATTGAGATTAAAAATTTTCATGTTTCCCTTATATATATATATATTAGATGCAGCGTAATGCAATTACAGCGAATATGTAGCGGTTTAGAACCGCTACAAGAAAAATAGTAGGGGTTAAAACCGTTGGGATATGTCCTGCAGTAGCCCCATTTTTTGGTAGTGTTTGTTTTAACGAAGGGGCTATCAGGTTTGAAATAAAATGACTGTAAAATATTTCAAATATAGGGGTGCTGAGAATATCGATGTTTTGTTTGATGTAAAACAAATGTAGTATAAAATTTTAATGTATTTGAAATTTATCTTATTATACTTCAATTTTGGTGTATTTGAAATTCATTTTACGAATTTTAAATACACCATAAATTCATCATTATTGACACAGCCACCAAAATATGTTAAAAATATATTTAAGAAAAAAAAAATTATGAAAGTGTGCTTTGAATCATCATCCACAGCCGACTAATCATGAAAAATGAATCTGAGAGTAATATAAGTCATAACAAAATGAAAAAAAAAATGATAATCTATTTTTTTTTTTTTTTTTTTTTTTGAAACTTAATATTTTCTTATTCTTGAGAGTTAGAAAACTTCTTTCATTGAAAGGAGAAAAAAAATAATAAAAAGACATTTTAACCAATTAGGCTTCACGTATTAATCACAAGCACTAAACTGATTAAACCTCTATATGATTTCTGAACTGAAACTTGGATCAGACGAAGCTTCTTTTATTTCTAATATGAAAAACCATGCATCGAGCTCTATATGATTTCTAAGCTGAAACTTGAATGAAAAAGTAGCAGAAATGTTAAAGGGATTTCAATGAGATTAAAGCTCAGAAAATGGAACAGTTAATCCTCTAATACTTACCTTGTTGCTCGCAAAGACAGGCAAGAGCAGGAAAGCAGAGATGAGAAAAGTGAGCAAAACAGAAGGAGCTCTCGTCATCTTGATCTCCATTTCTTCTCAGCTCACACTTTCTGGGATTCGAGACCTTCTCTACAGGCAGGGAGATATATCAGAACAGATCGATGCATATATACAGCAGGCGATAAATGACTGAATAACAAGTAATTAGTGCAATTTAAAGCTCATGAGATGATACTGATTTCATTGTGAGCGTTATAGATGATGGAAATGGAAGTTGTTAGGAATTGGAGAAATTGTATGCGACAGGCTGCATTCAGCGAGTAGATTGCGGCCATTTGTAAGTAATATTGACTGCTTTTGTGCTGTAAAATGGGCCCTCTTAACAGAATTAATTGAAATATTCGCGTCTAGATTAAGTAATAGCTTGCTTTAAAAGCCCTTTTTAATTTTATTGATGACTTTCAATATAAGGCTTCCTTTGGGACAGCTTTTTACACTAAGTTTTTTTGTTGCTTTTGATAAATTTGTGTACTAAAAAGTTACCGTAGAAAACAGTAAGAAAGTTATACCAACTGAAATCTAAATAATAAGTATATGAATTACTTTGGAATTATTTGGATGAGAGTAAAATAAATACAAAGAATTATTTTTTTTGTTTGGCTTAAAATAGTAAGGTATTAAAACTATATAAATGTTTCATAATAAAAAACGATCAATTCATACCATGCATCTGACATAATTATAGGATCAATACAAGTCATCTTTAGTCCGGCCAAAGTGTGCTATGTTGATTATAAAGTTGATTAATGTGTCATACATTAAAAATATGAATATAAAATACACTTTAGATATATTAACATTCAGTATTTCAAGTACAAAATTATTAAAATATTTATAAATTACATCTCATTTTCTTATGTTAAAATATTCCTCACTATTTTCTTCTAATTTCTTCTTCTTTAATCATTTTTTTATAATAATTGTATGACTCATAAGCCTTTTCTCTTTTTCAAAATAAATAGGTATGCTCAAACTCTTAGAATAAAGCTCGAGTTTTAGCTCAAACACGATTAATTAATCAAGCTCAAACTCAAGCTTATGGCGACCAAAGCTTGGCTCGACCCGTTGACACCCCTAACTACAAATACCTTTTTGTTTGTTTGGGACATTTAGGCCATTTAAGGCAAATTCACACACACAACGCATACATAAAGACTTGAACCCAAGATCTCTTAGTTGGAAGTATAAGCTCTCAACCAACATGCCAAGATGAGCTATGTAACTACAAATATCTCATTAAGAATAAAAACAAACAAACAAACAAATAAGAGAGAAAGCCAATATTATAGTCATATAAAGTATTAGCGGACAACTTACTGTGGAGACTGTGGAAGAGATGAACGGAGTCAGCCAGAGAGAAAGACAAAAAATATCGGCAAAGTTCCTGTGGATAGTGTAGGAGAGGATCAATGGCTCGAATAGGAAGAGCAAGTCATGGCAAGGTTTGATGATGATCGAATTCAAATATACTTCAGTAAATTATATTTTATCCCAAAAAAGTTTGAAGAGGACTTTATTTATATAAGGGGTATTAGTTTAAAAATGCGTGATAAAAGGGATAAAAACTACAACTTTCTTTTTTTATTGAAGCAATGAATAGAAATATTTGAAACAAATTTATTTATTTTCAGGAAAATTTAGCTTTATTTATCTCATAATACCCGTAATTGGTCAAATATTCATATTATTTGTTTTCTTGGATAAGCTCATTTTGGAAGGACTTCTGTTATACAAAAATATAAGTCATAAATTATACCAATTTGAGGGTTCTTGTGTGAACGTTTTATTTGGGACGACTTTTTTAGTATTCTGTGAAGCAGCTTTTCAGTATAAAAATTTCTCGAAAGCAATAAAAAATCAATACATATATATAAAATTATCCCAAATAAAGCTTTAGGCTTAGTTTGAGATATCTTTCTTATTTCTTTTAAAGTAGCTTTTTAGTATATATATATATATATATATATATATATATATATATATATATATATATATATATATATATATATATATATATATATTATATATATATATATATATATATATATATATATATATATATATTTTAAAAATTTGTACTAAAAATTGCTTTAAGAAGCACTAAGCAAACCTGCCTCAAACGAAGCCTGGTTTCATTTGAGACAACTTTTTTATTGCTTTCTAAACCAATTCTTTAATATAAATTTTATTATTCAAAAAATTTTATAATAAAATATAGTAAGAAAATCTTCCCAAACTAAAACAAATTGTCAAATTGTATTATCCAAAGCAGAACGGCTGATCAAATTTGTTTGAGCCTTATCAAGTGGAAGGTTTTCATAAACAGACTTAGAAATATCAATATATGGCCAACGCACTTTGTTTTTTCTGCTGTAGTATTGTTGTTTCAGCTTTAGATTTTTTTTTTTTAACCATTGTCAAACGAATAGACGCTATCTTTCCACTTAAATTAGTCATTGGCGTGCAACTCTTTTTGATATTTTGATCGAAAGTTTTGACTATAAATTAATAGATTTTGAATTTAAATTTTATACATGTAATATATATATGAGTTTATCTTAATTGACCTATATGTTAAAAGAAAAAGTCATTACAATTGATTTAAAACTAAACAAATAGAAAAATTAGATTAGTGGTTGTAAATGGATAATTTAGAGGTGTAAGTCAGTCATGTCGACTCGTGAGCCGGCTTCGAACTGGCTCATTAAATGGTTTGTAAGCCAAATTTGGTGAGCTTACAAGCCAAGTTTGAGCTAGCATTGACTCAACTCTTTAGCTTACAAGCTGGCTCATTTTGAAAAATAGTAATTTAAAATTCACTTAAAATATATTAATTAAAGGATATATGAAGGACAAAATTATTAAAAATGTTTTGGATTTCTATGCCACTTTCTTATATTAGAGAAATTATTCTGTGCAGACACACATAAGACCGTCCGAAGGAGAATCAGAACGAGCCACTTAACCGGTACACAGTCGCGGTACACAGCAAATGAGTGACGTGATGCGTTCTGATCGCCTCCGGATAGCGTCCGTATCCGCACAAAATAATTTCACCTTATATTAAGTTATAATTTATTATTTTCCTTCAAATTTCTCATTCTTTTTATCATTTTATTATAATAATTACTTAAATTAGAATCATTTTCTTTCTTTGATAGTAAACAAGCTAATGAGTTAGCTCGAACTCATTAAATAAAGTTCGAGTTCGAGCTCAAGCTCAATTAATTAATTAAGCTTAAGCTCAAGCTCAAGTCAATGATGACACAAGCTCAGCTCATCTCGTTAAGCTCAAGCTCAAGTCAAGGATGACACAAGCTCAGCTCAGCTCGTTTGCACCCCTTGGATAATTCATCTGGACATAGTTGATCATATGAATATGATAATTGAAATATTTACAGTTATCTATTGCTTGTATTTATAAGGCCATCTGAATGTGATTATCGTTAATATTTGATTTTTAGTAAACAAATCACGGCATAGTTAATTAGTTGTTAGTGCTTATTGTATTGTAATTTAATATAAACATAATTTGATCAATTAATGTAGGTTCGGAATCAATAAATATAGAATTTATTTGGTCTTGTTGCGTCCAGGAGTATTCGCGGAGGTAGAGAAATATAAATTTTATCGTCTTAGAATTGTACGAAAAACCGGCACGCAATCAGATAAGAGAGAGGGTCTAGCATTTATGAGACATCAAGATTTTTATGTGGAAAACCCCTGTAAAAGGGGGAAAAACCACGGGGCCTAGCCCAGTTTGAATGAATCCACTAGTATTGCAGTCGATTACAAATGAGGCCCTTCCCTGGGAGAAGGTCATAGCTTGATGTACATCTTATGGAGTACATTACATGATGTAAATACAAAGGATCACTATTGACATATTCACTTTGTTAGAAGGACTGCAGTCGGCGAGCGACGTAGGTCAGGAGGACCGTAGTCAGCTGGTGACGGAGGACTGTAGTCGGCGGGCGACATAAGCCAGCAGGACCGTAGTCAACGGGCAACGGATGTCGGAAAGACTGTAGTCGGTGGGCGACGTAAGTCAGGAGGACCGTAGTCGGCTGGCGACGGAGGTCGGAAGGACTGTAGTCTGACGACGAAGATCAATAGGACAGCGTCAGGTAGAAGTCCATCAATGAAAAGAAATACATCTTCGCATAGATGTCCAGCGAAGTCCGATAATTGGTAGAAGTCTGGCATCGGGTAGAGACTTGGCGAAGAGTGAAGGTCCGACGTCGGGTAGAAGTCCGACGTCTGTTGGTGGCAGAGGAGAAATCCGGCCTCCCTTGGACGGAGTTTCGGCGTCAGGAGGGAACTCTATCGTTAAATGAGAAGAATTTCAGCATTACGTGGAAGTTGTGCAAATTCTCGGCGTTTTCTGAAAATCCGGCAGAGTTCCGGCGTCTTCAGGCGGCAGGAAGAGCTCCGGCGGTGGTCGAGGAGGTGAGGAATCTCCTTTTCCTCTTTCTCCTCTTCTTCTTCTCTCTCTTCCCTCCCCTCCCCTCCACTTGGTGTAGAATGAGGGCTCTATTTATAGTTTTTCTGGAGTGGCATAGCCCGTAAATAGGCGTGAGATCAAGGGCGAATTGGGAGTGGCTTGAATGGACGGCCGATATCGAATCCTTTGATCATGCACTATTCGTTGGACGTTTGAAGGCCTTAATGATGTCGGAATTTGATGATCTTGGGCTCGTTGGATTCGTCTCGTCGAGCCGTTCGATTCAAGTATAAAATCGTTAAAATCGGAGACCGTTTGATAACTCAAATTGCGGTTTGAATCTGCCAACAGCGCTTTGAACCCTTGATTTGGACTCATTTGGGCTTGAATTGGGTTGATCTTGGTGTCGTTGGGTTCGTATTTCCGAGACGCTCAGTTTGACTATAAGCTTGCTGAAATCGGAGTTCATGTGATCCCGGATTTAATTTTTGAAGTTTCCGGCTAGCTTTTTGCCTCGAGATTCGTGTCCGATCAAGATAATTTTTGCATGACGTATCAGTTGCCCCGCTATTTTTGGACGTCGAAGCTCCAGGAGTCCGAAAATATATGTGTTGACAATTTGCATTGGTCGAAACGCCAAAAATTGCGTTCCGAAAATTAAGCTCTTGCTCAAACTTGATTGTAGAGGCCCCGTTGATTTCCAAAAGTGTCGAAATCGAGTCCGGAACGTCGAAAAACGTGTCCCGGGCTCCCAAAAACATCTGATTTGATGTTTTCGGGGCAAAAATTCGGACCCGGAAGGGACGGGCGGCCGAACCGGCGAGCCGCCGCCGCCAGCAACCGCCGCCATCCGCCGGCGGCATGACCCACGCGCCCCAGCGCCGAACCGCGCTCCGCGGGTAGCTCCTCGGCCCGCCTGGCCGCTCCGCCGCTGGCGCCAGATCGCACTCCGCGGTCTTCTCCGCGGCCCGCCTGGCCGTTCCGCGGTATGCTGCCGCTCCGCGGCAGCCTGGCCGGTGCCGCCTTCCGTGGAAAAGTCCCGATCCGCGTGAATCAGCAGCGGATTCACACACTGTTCGCGCCGTTTCGACGGCGGCGAAGCGCCTGTCCAGTCCACCGCCTTAAGCGGGTCCCACTGCCTTTAAAAAATGATTTTTTATTCATTTTTTAGTCGAAACAATCCCCAAAAAGTCCGAAAAAATTCATAAAAATTTTAGAAAAATGTGGAAAATTCGAAAATTGCAATAACTTCCCCCTTCTTTCTCCAAAACCTATAAATAGGTCCCCTAGGCCTTTAGAAATATTGCACATTCTCTTTCTTTTTCCCTCTGGCTCTCTGGCTGCTGAGGTCTCCGCTATTTGCGAGCGGGAAACTTCCCCTACTCGAATTAGCGCACTCTTCGCGCGCAGGAGTTACGGGACTTCCCTTCCTTCCCCCACGGCTCTCTAGCGGCTGAGGCCTCCGCTATTTGCGAGCGGGAAACTTCCCCTGCTCTAATTAGCACCCTCTTCGCGCGCAGGAGTTACGGAACTTCCCTTCCTTCCCCCACGGCTCTCTGGCGGCTGAGGCCTCCGCTATTTTTGAGCGGGAAACTTCCCCTGCTCGAATTAGCGCCCTCTTCGCGCGTATGAGTTATGGGATTTTTAATGCCATTTGAGCGGAAATTTACTGGCGATGGACGATCGAGTTGAAGCCCATTAGCAGTCAACGATCGAGTGTGGAGCCAAATGAGAGAGTTCGAGTGTGCGTTGCAAGTAGCAGTCGAGCGAGAAGCCGATGACTAGTAGTAGTCCGTTGACGAGCAAAAGTCCGACGTCGGGTAAAAGACCGACGACGAGTAGGAGTCTGTTGACGAGCAGAAGTCCGACGTCGGGTAGAAGTTCAACGTCGGGTAGAAGATCGACAAAAATTTGTCGACGAGTAGAAGTCTGACGATGAGTAGGAGTCCGCTGACGAGCAGAAGTCCGACGTCGGGTAGAAGTCCAACATCGGGTGGAAGACCGACAAGAATTCGTCGACGAGCAGAAGTCTGACGACAAGTAGGAGTCCGCTGACGAGCAGAAGTCCGACAAGAATTCATCGACGAGCAGGAGTCTGACGACGAGTAGGAGTCCGCTGACGAGCAGAAGTACGATGTTAGATAGAAGACCGACGACGAGTAGGAGTCTGCTAACGAGCAGAAGTCCGACGTCGGGTAGAAGTTCAACGTCGGGTAGAAGACCGACGAGAATTCGTCGACGAGCAAGAGTCTGACGACGAGTAGGAGTCCGCTGACGAGCAAAAGTCCGACGTTGGGTAGAAGACCGACGACGAGTAGGAGTCTGCTGACGAGCGGAAGTCCGACATCGGGTAGAAGTTCAACATCGGGTAGAAGACCGACGAGAATTCATCGATGAGCAGAAGTCTGACGACGAGTAGGAGTCCGCTGACGAGCAGAAGTCTGACGTCGGGTAGAAGACCGACAATGAGTAGGAGTCTGCTAACGAACAGAAGTCCGACGTCGGGTAGAAGTTCAACATCGGGTAGAAGACCGACGAGAATTCGTCGATGAGCAGAAGTCTGGCGACGAGTAGGGGTCCGCTGACAAGCAGAAGTCCAACGTCGGGTATTAATCCATTGAGAGTCCTACAAGATAAAAGTTCAGCGACAAGAAGAAATTCAACATCTGATAGAAATTTAACTTTGTGGAGAAGTTAAATGGAAGTCCTTTGACGGCATTCTGGTGACGTTAACCTAGGATGTAAGACCTATCCGAGGTTGTATGTTAGAGCCTTTGCTCGATGTTGTTAACATATATTGGATCCACCAAAGATGTGAGACCTATCCGAGGTTGTATGTCGGAGCTTTTTCTCGACGACGTTAACCTCTATGGAAGAGGTCGAGAGAATCCACCAAGAATATGAAACCTTTCTGAGGTTGTATGTCGGAGCCTTTACTCGACGACGTTAACCTATGTGGAAGAGGTCGGGAGAATCTACCAAGGATGTGAGACCTTTCCGAGGTTATATGTCAGAGCTGTAATATCAAAATCTGCTCCAGGATCGTCCAGGACGATCTGGGATCGTCATGAGACGATCAGGTGTGAAGTTGCTCCAGAATTTGCTCAGATTTGTTCCAGGTGATTTCCTATAGGCATCGTCCAGGCCGATCTAGACTTCGGCCAGGCCGATTGGCACTGTTCTAAATTATCGGCCGGATCATCGCCCTGGGAGCTGTCCAGGACGATCAAATTGGTCTGATCGTCCCGGGACGATGTGGCGATCGGCCGGGCCGATCTGAGTATTACTTAAGGAAATTTTGTCGATTTGAAGAGAGAGAAAAATCAGATTTTTATAAAATATCTCTGAGGAGAGAGAAAGTCGAGGTGAATCTTGGAAAAGTTGATTTTCGGACGACGCGGAGCCGTTTTCGTTCGACGAGATTGTTGAGGATATTGCTGTACGCGAGGTAAGGCACATTCCGCCTTTCTTAATTTTCAGAACCGTCGTGTTTGGCGGTATTTTCTGTCCGGATTTTGTTTCCGTTAGCGATTTTCGTCCGTATCTTTTGATTGGTTCAGTTTTTACCGTATAACTTTCTGTATATTGTTGACGTGCCGAGTGTGCACATTTTGGTTATTTTCTGAAGATTTTTGTCCGGGTATTTTTGATTCGACTGCGTTTTTAGTCGACTGGATTTTTCTGCGAACTTGGAAATTCTCTGTGCAGTAGAATGAATGTTTTGAAATATGAATATCTATATTCTGTACAAATTTGGTGAAGTTTGATTTTCAGGAATTTTGTGTAAATTCTGTATACTACCGTTGTGCTGCCCGATTTTTGGTAATTTCTGATTTGTCCGGAATTCTTCTGATTTGATATGCTATTTGTATATGCTATAAAAAGGGAGTTATAAGGGGCCTGGATCCTATGATATTCAGTTAGTGTCTGGAAAATCTGAAATGAACTCAATATGAAATCTGATATCTATTCTGTTCCGGATCCGAGGAAATCTGTTTAGGTGCTATAAGCACTATATATGTATTCTGGTGCTATAAGCACATCTGTTTTGGTGCCGTGAGCACAAAGGGAGGCATAAGGGGCCTGGATCCTATGAGATTCAGTCAGTGTCAGAGAATTTAGCTATGAATTAAATAATATCTGATATCTGATTCTGATATGATTCTGGTATGATTTGTTCTGTTCCGATATGATCTGAACTTTTGATTTATGTACGATTCTGATTCTGATTCTGTTCTGTTATGTTTCTGATTTGATACGACTTCTATTTCCGTACAGTTCTGTTTGAATTGATATATGTCCGATTCCATTTTAATTTCTGTACGGATTTGTCTGATGTGTTGGTTTTGAGATTCTAAGGATTTTGATTGGAGGTTTGTTGCTTTACTGAGCTGTTGAGCTCACCCTTGCTTTCTGGTGGTTTTCAGGTTCTGGGAAAGGGAAGGAAGTACAGGATTAGTTCAGAGTCTGATCAGTATAGGTATTGTTTTGTACCTTTTGATTTTTGTACAGTCATGGCTTTTCTGTTCTGTCTTTCTTTCTGTCTAAAAGTCATGTACTGTTTTGTAGATGATTGTTTTGAGGAAAAGAAATGATAGATGTTTTGTTCCGCTGCATTTGATATTTTTAGTAGCTCTGTATTTGTATTGTGTTGTTTAAAATAATTTAGAAGATTCAGTTCCGAACCAAATTCCAAAGCTAGATCCTGGTTAGTTCTTCCGTCGCAGCCCGGTGCGAACGGGGTCCATCTCTGGTCGGGTCGGGTCGTGACAAGCTTTTTGGTATCAGAGCAATGGTTTTGGAATTTGGGATTTGTGTGGAACAGAGCTATAGGAAGTGATCAGTGAGTCTGTTTGGGGGGTAGTTTTGGTTTGTTCGGCTTTTTATTATGTTGTTTTTGTGATAGTTTTCCGGATTTTTTGGATTTTTTTGTATGGATCAGCCAGACCCAGACATGACAGATGGTCAGAGTGCCGATCAGGCAGCACCAGTGGGGAGTACAGCCCCAGTGGTCGGTGCTGACACGCTTTCACAGTTTGCTACACTTGTTGCTCAGATGATGAGTGAGACTCAGAGCAGAGCTTCTACTGTCAGATCTGATGACCTTGACAGACATCTGCAGTTATTTTTTAGGTTGAAACCTCCGAGATTTGAGGGCGCTGTTGAGCCCAGAGCTGCTGAGGAGTGGCTAAGGAGATTGGAGAAGACTTTTGACGGGATGCAGTGTCCATCAGATAGGAAGGTTCCATTGGCTGTTTTTCTGTTGGACGGAGAGGCTGAGCACTGGTGGGAAGGCCAGCAGGCAGCCAGATTTCAGGGCAGACTGAACTCTTTGATTACCTGGGAAGAGTTCACTGAAGTGTTTCGAGATTGGTTTGTTCCCCCTTCTGCACGACAGCAGATGCAGGAGAGTTTTCTGAGACTTGTTCAGAGGAGCAAGACGGTGATGCAGTACGAGGCTGAGTTTACTGCATTAGCCAGGTATGCTCCGTAGCTGGTTAGCACTTCTGCTGAGAGGTGTTACAAATTTCTGAGAGGATTACGAGATACTTTGAGGCAGCCCCTGATACCATTTCGGATCACCGACTTCGCTGAGCTTGTGGAGCGAGCTCGACTGATAGAGAATGACCTGATGGCTACTCAGCAGCGGTGGACTGCGAGTAGGAAGAGATTTGGAGGTGAGGCTTCTGGCAATGGTTCCTCTGGGAAGAGGAGATTTGTTTCTGGCTCAGGATCTGGAGACTCCAAGAGGAGCGGAGGGTCGTCTGATACTGCTACCAGTACAACGAGTTCTGGATCAGTCAGTACGGCACCTGTGTGCCAGAACTGTGGACGACGACACTTTGGCCAGTGCTACAGGATGGCTGGTCTGTGCTTCCGATGTGGTCAGCCAGGACATCGGATTGCAGAGTGTCCACAGATGGGATTTGATCAGCGTTCTGAGATCAGATCAGAGGGCTTTGTTAGACCTGTCAGTTCAGCAGCAGGAAGACCGATGACTGTTCCTCCACGCCCTGAGGGATTTGCTGGCAGAGGTGGTGGATCTAGTTCTGGACCACGTAGACCACCTACTGTTCAGAGGGAGCAGAGTAGTTCTGTTGCTTCAGCTCCTGCTCCAATTCAGCCTCGAGTTTACAGCTTGAGTCAGCAGGAGGCTCGAGATGCTCCCGATGTTGTGACAGGTACGATTTATATTTTTGATCAGCCCTGTCATGTTTTGTTTGACTCTGGAGCGAGTCACTCTTTTCTGTCTGAGCACTGTTTTGAGATTTTGCATTTGGACTCGTTTTTGCTTCCGGTTTCGCTTTCCGTGATTTTACCGGCTGGAAGTCCTTTGATTGCTCGGCAGTTTTGTTTTTGTGAGATTGAGATTTCTGGTAAGAAGTGTAAATCGAGTTTGATTCTGTTGCCGATTTCTTCATATGATGTGATTCTGGGAATGGATTGGCTGAGTCAGTATGAGGCCCAGATAGACTGTCTGAAGAAGCAAGTGAGTTTGCTTATGGCTGGAGAGAGAGTTGTATTTCAGGGATTACGAGGTATTCTCTCCAGTCTGGTTTCTGTGTTGGAAGTGAGCAAAATGTGGAAGAAGGGATGTCCGGTATTTTTGGCTTCGGTGCGGGATCTGAACCTGGAGGTTGGTTATGTTTCTGAGATCCCTGTGGTACGGGAGTTTGCCGATATTTTTCCTGAGGAGTTGGTTGGTTTACCTCCGGATAGAGATGTGGAGTTCTCTATCGATGTTTTTCCGGGTACCGCTCCTATATCAAAAGCTCCGTACAGGATGGCACCGAAAGAACTTTCTGAGTTGAAAGTTTAACTTCAGGAGTTGGTTGACAGAGGTTTTGTACGTCTTAGTGTTTCGCCCTGGGGAGCACCTATTTTGTTTGTGAAGAAGAAGGAAGGTACACTCCGTATGTGTATTGATTACAGAGATTTGAACAAGGTCACTATCAAGAACAAGTATCCTTTGCCTAGGATTGATGACTTGTTTGATCAGCTTTCCGGATCTTCGGTATTTTCGAAGATTGATTTGCGATCCGTATACTATCAGGTGAAGGTGAAGGAAGCTGATGTGACGAAGACCGCTTTCAGTACTCGGTACGGGCACTACGAGTTCTTGGTTATGCCTTTTAGGGTAACCAACGCGCCCGCTATTTTCATAGATCTGATGAACCGAGTATTCAGGGAATATTTGGATCAGTTTGTGATCGTCTTCATTGACGATATTCTGGTATATTCTGCATCTGAGGATGATCATGCCAGACATTTAGGGATTATGTTGGAGACTTTGAAGAGGCATCAGCTGTATGCCAAGTTCTCCAAGTGTGACTTCTGGTTGAAGAGCATTTCTTTGCTCGGGCATGTGATTAGCGGAGAAGGCATTTTTGTAGATCCCCAGAAGATTCAGGCAGTTGCTGATTGGCCAAGGCCGACTACGGTATTTGAGGTACGTAGTTTCTTAGGCATGACCGGGTATTACAGGAAATTTGTGAAGGGATTTTCATAGATTTTGACTCCTCTGACGAGACTGACGTAGAAGTCAGTACCTTTTGTTTGGACACCGGAGTGTGAAGCTAGTTTTCAGAGATTCAAGGATTGTCTGACTTCAGCTCTAGTGTTAGCACTCCCGTCAGGTACGGAAGGTTTTCAGGTGTTCAGTGATGCTTCACTGAAAGGACTGGGATATGTCCTGATGCAGCATGGTCAGGTAATTGCTTATGCTTCGAGACAGTTGAAACCACATGAGAAGAATTACCCGACACATGATTTGGAGTTAGCTGCTGTTGTATTTGCTTTGAAGATTTGGCGTCATTACTTGTATGGCGTCAAATGTGAGATTTTTACTGATCATAAGAGCCTGAAGTACATTTTTACTCAGAAGGATCTGAATTTGAGACAGAGAAGATGGCTCGAGTTGATCAAGGACTATGATTTGACTATTCAATATCAGCCTGGAAAGGCGAATGTGGTAGCAGATGCTCTGAGCAGAAAGTCTTCTGGATTATCAGGTATTCAGCTTACTTTTGATGAGTTCCTGATTCGTGATATGGAGCGATTGCAGTTGGAGGTGATTTCCTCCAGTGGTTTGGATTTAGCTCAGATGAGCATTCAGCCTTCTTTGGAGACAATGATTCAGGAAGCCCAGAAGTCAGATTCTGATTATTCGAAGTTGATTGCTCAGATTGGATCTGGTAAGACTCTTGAACTTTGAATTTCTGATTCTGGTGCTATTTTCTGTAAGAACAGGTTGTGGGTACCTGTGTTTGGAGATTTGAGGCGGGAGATTCTGTACGAATCTCATCATTCAGGCTACACTGTACATCCAGACAGTGGTAAAATATATACTGATATGAAACTTTTGTTCTAGTGGCCTGGATTGAAGAAAGATGTGGCAGAGTTTGTGTCGAGATGCGAAGCCTGTCAGTTGGTAAAGGCAGAGCATCAGCGACCAGGTGGACTGTTGCAGTCGTTGCCTATCCTTGAGTGGAAGTGGGAGGAGGTGACGATGGACTTTGCGATGGGTTTTCCTCGATCTAGGCAAGGACACGACGCTATTTGGGTGGTTGTAGATCGATTGACGAAATCCGCTCATTTTCTTCCGATCAGACAGACGGATTCAGTTGATCGCTTAGCACAGATATATGTGAAGGAGATAGTCAGATTGCACGGTGTGCCTCGCGTGATTGTTTTTGATCGAGATGGACGTTTTACTTCCAGACTTTGGAAAGGCATTCAGCAAGGCTTGGGTACGAAACTGCATTTCAGTACAGCTTTTCATCCTCAGACAGATGGACAGTCTGAGAGGACTATTCAGGTGCTGAAAGATCTGTTGAGACTTTGTGTTCTGGACTTTGGCGGAAGCTGGGAGGATCACATTCCTTTGATTGAGTTTGCTTATAACAACAGTTTCCAGTCCAGTATCGGTATGGCACCGTACGAGGCTATGTATGACAGGAAGTGCCGTACTCCTTTGACTCTGATGGAGGTCGGAGATAGACAGGCTTTGGGGGCCACTTTTGTTGATGAAACTGCTCAGAAGATCAGTTTGATTAAAGAAAGATTGAAAGCCGCTCATGATCGTCAGCAGAAGTATTACAATCAGAAGCACAGGTTTGTTGAGTTTCAGGTTGGTGACTTTGTGTATGTCAAAGTCAGTCCGATGAAGGGTGTGAGCAGATTTGGTCAAGTAAGCAAGCTTAGTCCAAGGTATGTTGGACCTTTTGAAATTTTGGAAAGGATTGAAAAATCTGCTTACCGACTATTGCTTTCTGATTCGATGCCTGATGTGCATAATGTGTTTCACGTATCCACTCTGAGGAAGTGGGTAGCCGACTCTGGGAAGAAGGTATCTGCTGATGAGGTTGAGATTCAGGAGAATCTGGCGTACAAGGAAGAGCCAGAATTGATTTTGGCGTACGACGTCCGAAAGTTAAGAAATAAACAGATTCCAATAGTTAAAGTCCAGTGGAAGCACCGGACTGCACGGGAAGCGACTTGGGAGAAGGAGTCTGACATGAGACGGTCGTACCCGTACTTGTTTTGACTGAGTTTGGATTGGATAATGTCGAGGACGACATTTTTCTGAGTTGGGGAGATTGTAATATCAAAATCTGCTCCAGGATCGTCTAGGACGATCTGGGATCGTCCTAGGACGATCAGGTGTGAAGTTGCTCCAGAATTTGTCCAGATTTGTTCCAGGTGATTTCCTATAGGCATCGTCCAGGCCGATCTAGACTTCGGCCAGGCCTGATTGGCACTGTTCTAAATTATCGGCCGGATCATCGCCCTGGGAGCTGTCCAGGACGATCAAATTGGTCTGATCGTCCCGGGACGATGTGACGATCTGCCGGGCCGATCTGAGTATTACTTAAGGAAATTCTGTCGATTTGAAGAGAGAGAAAAATCAGATTTTTATAAAATATCTCTGAGGAGAGAGAAAGTCGAGGTGAATCTTGGAAAAGTTGATTTTCGGACGACACGGAGCCGTTTTCGTTCGACGAGACTGTTGAGGATATTGTTGTACGCGAGGTAAGGCACATTCCGCCTTTCTCAATTTTCAGAACCGTCGTGTTTGGCGGTATTTTCTGTCCGGATTTTGTTTCCGTTAGCGATTTTCGTTCGTATCTTTTGATTGGTTCAGTTTTTACCGTATAACTTTATGTATATTGTTGACGTGCCGAGTGTGCACATTTTGGTTATTTTCTGAAGATTTTTGTCCGGGTATTTTTGATTCGACTGCATTTTTAGTCGACTGGATTTTTCTGCGAACTTGGAAATTCTCTGTGCAGTAGAATGAATGTTCTGAAATGTGGATATCTATATTCTGTACAAATTTGGTGAAGTTTGATTTTCATGAATTTTGTGTAAATTCTGTATACTGCCGTTGTGCTGCCCGATTTTTGATAATTTCTGATTTGTCCGAAATTCTTCTGATTTGATATGCTATCTGTATATGCTATAAAAAGGGAGTTATAAGGGGCCTGGATCCTATGAGATTCAGTTTGTGTCTGAGAAATCTGAAATGAGCTCAATATGAAATCTGATATCTGTTCTGTTCCGGATCCGAGGAAATCTTTTTAGGTGCTATAAGCACTATATATATATTCTGGTGCTATAAGCACATCTGTTTTGGTGCCGTGAGCACAAAGGGAGGCATAAGGGGCCTGGATCCTATGAGATTCAGTCAGTGTCAGGGAATTTAGCTATGAATTAAATAATATCTGATATCTGATTCTGATATGATTCTGGTACGATTTGTTCTGTTCCGATATGATCTGAACTTCTGATTTCTGTACGATTCTGATTCTGTTATGTTCTGTTTCTGATTTGATACGACTTCTGTTTACATACAGTTATGTTTGAATTGATATCTGTCCGATTCCATTTTAATTTCTGTACGGATTTGTCTGATGTGTTGGTTTTGAGATTCTGAGGATTTTGATTGGAGGTTTGTTGCTTTACTGAGCTGTTGAGCTCATCCTTGCTTTGTGGTGGTTTTCAGGTTCTAGGAAAGGGAAGGAAGTCCAGGATTAGTTCAGAGTCTGATCAGTATAGGTTTTATTTTGTACCTTTTGATTTTTGTACAGTTATGGCTTTTCTGTTCTATATTTCTTTCTGTCTAAAAGCCATGTACTGTTTTGTAGATGATTGTTTTGAGGAAAAGAAATGATAGATGTTTTGTTCCGCTGCATTTGATGTTTTTAGTAGCTCTGTGTTTGTATTGTGTTGTTTAAAATAATTTAGAAGATTCAGTTCCGAACCAAATTCCAAAGCTAGATCCTGGTTAGTTCTTCCGTCGCGGCCCGGTGCGAACGGGATCCGTCTCGGGTCGGGTCGGGTTGTGACAAGAGCCTTGCTCGATGACGTTAACCTGTGTGGAAGAGGTCAAGGGAATCCACCGAGGATGTGAGACCTTTCCAAGGTTGTATGTCGGAGCCTTTGCTCGATGACGTTAACCTGTGTGGAAGAGGTCGGGAGAATCCACCAAGGATGTAAGACCTTTCCAAGGTTGTATGTCGGAGCCTTTGCTCGACGACGTTAACCTGTGTGGAAGAGGTCGAGAGAATCCACCAAGGATGTGAGACCTTTCCGAGGTTGTTTGTCGGAGCCTTTGCTCGACGACGTTAACCTGTGTGGAAGAGGTTGAGAGAATCCACCAAGGATGTGAAACCTTTCCAAGGTTGTATGTCGGAGCCTTTGCTCGACGATGTTAACCTGTGTGGAAGAGGTCGAATCGAATCCCCCTAGGATTGATTTTGCTTTGATTGGGAGGGGCGAACGCCACGTATATCTTGAATCAAGAGTGAAGAAAGTCTATCTTTAGACTGTTACTGCCTTTTTGAGGTCGAGGTTAAGACCTTGCCCAATGAGTAGAAGTCTAACAAGGGACTGTATAAAGCTTGCAATTGATTTGAAGTATCCTTACATTTGCTCGGATATTCCTGAAATATCAACTTGATGTTGAAGGTATTGGAGGATCTACTTGACCATTGTTTGAGTCAAAGTTGCCCCCTAGTCCGCATCTGCTTCTTATGATATTGATGCTATGTGTGATCTTTTGAGATTGGAGCAAAAGTTGCCCCCCAGTCGGGAACCACGTTCCCACAGACGGTGCCAAACTGTTGCGTCCAGGAGTATTCGCGGAGGTAGAGAAATATAAATTTTATCGTCTTAGCATTGTACGAAAATCCGGCACGCAATCAGATAAGAGAGATGGTCTAGCATTTATGAGACACCAAGATTTTTATGTGGAAAACCCCTGTAAAAGGGTGAAAAACCACGGGTCCTAGCCCAGTTTGAATGAATCCACTAGTATTGCAGTCGATTACAAATGAGGCCCTTCCCTGGGAGAAGGCCTTAGCTTGATGTACATCTTATGGAGTACATTACATAATGTAAATACAAAGGATCACTATTGACATATTCACTTTGTTAGAAGGACTGCAGTCGGCGAGCGACGTAGGTCAGGAGGACCGTAGTTAGCTGGTGACGGAGGACTGTAGTCGGCTGGCGACATAAGTCATGAGGACCGTAGTCAACGGGCGACGGATGTCGGAAAGACTGTAGTAGGCGGGCGACGTAAGTCAGGAGGACCGTAGTCGGCTGGAGACGGAGGTCGGAAGGACTGTAGTCTGACGACGAAGATCAGTAGGACAACATCAGGTAGAAGTCCAGCAATGAAAAGAAATGCATCTTCGCATAGATGTCCAGCGAAGTCCGATAACCGGTAGAAGTCTGTCATCGGGTAGAGACTTGGCGAAGAGTGAAGGTCCGACGTCTGTTGGTGGCAGAGGAGAAATCCGGCCTCCCTTGGGCGGAGTTTCGGCGTCAGGAGGGAACTCTATCGTTAAATGAGAAGAATTTCAGCATCACGTGGAAGTTGTGCAAATTCCCGGCGTTTCCTGAAAATCCGGCAGAGTTCCGGCGTCTTCAGGCCGCAGGAAGAGTTCCGGCGGTGGTCGAGGAGGTGAGGAATCTCCTTTTCCCCTTTCTCATCTTCTTCTTCTCTCTCTTCCCTCCCCTCCCCTCCACTTGGTGTAGAATGAGGGCTCTATTTATAGTTTTTCTGGAGTGGCATAGCCCGTAAATAGGCATGAGATCAAGGGCGAATTGGGAGTGGCTTGAATGGACAGCCGATATCGAATCCTTTGATCATGCACCGTTTGTTGGACGTTGAAGGCCTTAATGATGTCGGAATTTGATCATCTTGGGCTCGTTGGATTCGTCTCGTCGAGCCGTTCGATTCAAGTATAAACTCGTCAAAATAGGAGACCGTTTAGTAACTCAAATTGCGGTTTGAATCTTCCAACAGCGCTTTGAACCCTTGATTTGGACTCATTTGGGCTTGAATTGGGTTGATCTTGGTGTCGTTGGGTTCGTATTTTCGAGACGCTCAGTTTGACTATAAGCTTGCTGAAATCGGAGTTCATGTGATCCCGGATTTAATTTTTGAAGTTTCCGGCTAGCTTTTTGCCTCGAGATTCGTGTCCGATCAAGATAATTTTTGCACGACGTATCAAATAAAGGATGAAATTTCATAAGAGAAGAAAATGATTTTATTTTTTCTAATAAAGGATGAAAATTCACAAGAAATATGAGGATAGATTTCCAATTTATTATATTTATTTTAAAATAAATGCATTTATATTGAATATTCCTATATTGCACACATTTTAAAGCAATTTTTGATGTCTTAAATTTAGAAGCATTTGCCTTATTGCACTACATAATTATCAGATTTATTTGTATTTTAGGGTGGCTACTTTAATAAATTTATAAGCATTTGCCTTAATGAGCTTTGGTTATAAATTTACCTTTAATTTTTTAATTGTAACATAATATTCAAGTGAATTAAAATGTTTTTATCATTTAAATTTATTTATCATAACAATTCTAACAAAAAAGAAAAATAATAAAACTACCAGTCCCAAGCTCAATTAAAAAAAAAAATGTGAGTACTTTAAATCGATAATTTGTGCCCCCACAAAAAAAAAATTTATTTATACTTACGTGCAATGCTTTTAGGTAAGGAAAATATATAATTGAAGATTAAAGTTATGACTAAGCTAAACTTAGGCTTCGTTTGGGGTAGCTTTTTTACTGCGTCTTAAAACAATTTTCTAGCAAAACAATTTTAAATTTTTGTATTAAAAAGTTTCTTTAATAAGTAATAAGAAAGTCGTCCCGAACGAAGACTTGTTAATGAGATGTTACTATGTTATATTTATGTTTTACTATTTTATATATTAAGAGAAAAGTATATTAAGATATTATTAGAGTTGATCTTATTGATGAATTATTATAAGTAATATAATAAATGATTAACCTAAGTTTTATATTTCATTATGATATAAGCACTCTAGCTTTTATATTAAATAATGAATAAAAACAAATTTGTTGGAGTAAAATGGAAGACCATAATGATAATGGATAGATTATTGATGCCAAAATTCATGTAACAATAGTAATGTTTAAATTAAAGCAAATAAATATTTAAAAGTTATTTCAAAGTATGAGACCCTTACTATTTAAGGGAAAGGTAGAACGAGTAGTTGGTACTAAGGATTGGTTGCTCCATATAGAAATATTCTTGATAGAATATTGGCATGCCATTAGTATATGAATGTTCCTCATGCAATATTGTATTAAGCTGAGGCTAAAGGTGGTGGATAAATAGAAAGATTTAAGGGAAGAGAAAATTCAATTAATTTTTGAGTTAAGTTTATTAATGTATTTAAAGATTAGCTTTATAAGAAAGAATTCAATTAAGATCATGCAATTTCAATATAAAAAACTCTTAAATTTCTAAAAATTTGTATGTAATCAAAGGGATTAAATAAACCTTCTAATAGAGTTTTTGTAAATTTTGGGAAAGATAATGAAAATATTATTTGAAAATTTTATAAATAGAGTCTCATATTTTACATGAAAAAATATCTAAAGTAAGAGAGAGCTCAAATATTTAAAGAATCCTAAAGCTAATTTTCTCGATAATTGCTATTGAACATGCTGTCAATATCAATATTGACACCCACTGGCACCAATAAGGTCATTACCCCACCGTCACTAAAAATATTGTTGTTTGTCATTGCCAATAAGGCTAGTGTATGTAAACAATACAAATACTAATGCATGCATGCCATCACAAATAAGGTCTATGCATATCGTTCACATCAATGCATTTCATCATCTACAACAATGCTATTGTATGTTTCCTTTACCAACACTAATTCACGCTATCGACAATAAGGTTAAGGCACATCAGCAACATGAATGTTGATGTATATTATTACCAATAAGGTCGATATATGCATGCTATATATTAACTCTAAGATAGTCATTGCCAATAAGGTCATTGCATGATGTTGATATTAACCCTTGTCTCCATCATCACAAAATAAGGCTAGTGTATACCCTCGAAACTAATGCAGATGTCATGTGTCATAGTCAAGGAGGCCAAGACCCTCCATAACCATTAATGTAGATGCCTGACGTTGCAACCAAGCTGATGCACACCACAAAAACTACTGTTAGTACATGTCTTCAATCTCAACACTTTCTATCACCAACAAAATTATCATTTATCATTGTCTTCAATGTAATTCCCAATAATGGTTTCAATAATGCTAACATCTGCAGTTGACACCATAAACTATACTCTTCTTCTTAGTTTCTAATCTCTCCTCCTTTAATGAGAACGATCAAATTGATCACATATAATCTCTTAAAGATAACTTTAACACCTTAATACTCTTTTAACTTCCACCATTAAAGCCATCATTTATAGTTCATGTTTGTTGCACTTTAATTATGTCTTCAATAATTGTGGAGAACATCATTTATAACCAACAATACAAACTAATAGAATCATTTCAAGTTAGCCAAGCTCCATAGTTTTCTCCTAATGTTTCAATGCAAGAAATATTTTGTTTTCTATAAACTACTCTCAACTCATCTTATTTATGTGTAAAATTTTCATACAATATAATGATTCTATATTCTTGCTCTAATTCCTTGACTAATGTTCCATCATGCATGCAACAACAAAGATGAAAGATATTTTATTGGTAAGCTATTTGATAAATGTATTTTAAAAAGGATATTATAATGAGTTTTGACGTAGAGGTAAATAGATGATGATTTTCATGCAATTTTTTTTTTCATAAAAGGATAATAACATTAATAAAATGGAGGTTACAAAACCAACACAAAACATAAGCTCTCTAAAAAACAACAAATAAAAATAAAACATAAGAGCTGAAGAAACCAAAACAAAACAAGGATAAAACCAATCCAAAAGAGGGCTCAGCAATCAGCCAGAACAACCAACATCCTCGAGACCTCGCAAGGACCATCCAGAAGAGAATGAAACACCGACGGTTGCCACAAGGAAATCAACGAGGATGGGAGTCCCAGCCACATCATCGCCCCGCAGCAACCCACCGGAAAATTCGCAAAAAATAAGTGAAGGAAACCAGATCATCTTCTTTTACCTCCACGTTTCCAAAATTTCCCACGATGATCTCCCTTCAATGCTCTATCCGAAAACATCTTAAAATCATAATCAGGATCTAAAACTGGTTCAGAATCCGAGTTATCCTCCGATGAATTATTCGACTAGTCACATTGAGACCCAACAACCATTTCAGACTTACTACCCAAAACAATTTGGGATTCCATTAATTTCACAGGAACAGTAACCAAATTCTGAGAATTAACCAACATGCCCTGCACATCCATATTAGCATTTAGTTCCCCCACCAAAGGAACCACATCATAACCATTACTCTGATTCCGATCAGCGTAAACACTCTGTTCCAACCCAGCACCCTCGGTAGGAACCAACTCTTGCATAACAACATTAGAAACCAACCTCACATTGGTATCCGGCACCAGATTGATACCCTCATTCACAACCAATTGATTAATTTCAACAGACGAAGGAAAAAAAGGCAGAGCATTTGGAGACAAAGAAACTTCAGCATCAACCACAACTGCATTTTCCACCAAAACAATATCCTCCATAGTGTTATCCAACAAAACATCAACCGTTGGCTTAAAGACCTGCACTCTACCAAAATCAACACCAGGCACATCCGCCTCCATCACATTCGACTCCAGCATACCAATCTCATTTGGAGCTTCTACAACAACAGGCTCCTCCAACATCGGCGCTTCGCAATGATTAATCACAGTTTTTGACACATTACGATTCGGATGTAAAATAGGGCAAGATTCCTTAGAATGACCTAAAGAACTACAATGTGTACAAAAACTAGGATTTTCATCAAAGATAACAGTATGAACATACCCAGATTCCACAGATCCAACCCAAACATTCTCCGCATGTTTCTTGGTAACATCCAACTCAACCAATATACGAGCCATTAAAGGACACGATCCAGAAGCCGTAGCCAAGTCAGATTTGAGAGGCCGACCGAATAGAGAACCTAAACCAAAGAGGATTTTAGGAGAAAATGATGATTTTCATGTAATGAAGAAGTATTATGCACAATTTAAGATTTCTTATCATATAAGTTAGATTATTATTATTATTATTATTATTATTATTTTGCTTTGTAGGTCGATACTATTTAAAAAACATTTTCTTTTAATTTTTGTCTATTTATGTCAGTTTAGAAAGTCAAATATCTTATTTTGTTTTATTTTAATAGATTTTTTATTTGCCAACCCTTTCTTAAAATTTGTTTCCATCACTATTTATGTAGACCATTCCCATACTAATAATCCCATGCATATTTTATGAATAATTTATTTTCAAAATTTAGGATGCTTTCAACACAACATAAACAATAATTGTGCTATTAATTGGAATGAAAAAGAAAAGCTTCTATTTATTTAACTGTTCAAATGAAATGAAATGAAAAGTAAATGGCAAAAAACAATTTATTTCTATTATTGATCCCATAAACCAATTTCAGCATGATGAACCTTCCCTTTCTTCTATGATTCATAAAATCATCACATGCTGCTTCTTTCCACTTCTACTATCAGAAAAAAAAAATAAAAAGAAAACCCCACAAATTATAGCTTAAGAGTGATTAAAACCCCTTAGACTTTACAGTTATGGGACTTCTAACATAATGTTTGTTGCCATCAGACCATTGAAGGAAGCCAAAAACATAATCTTTTGCAATATAATCATCTATTGGCGTCAAGGTAAGTTTAAAAGTTTTCTCCTCGCCAACCTCTTTAAATGTGAGCCTTGTTGGCGTTACCTTTACGGTTATCCCAACTGGGCTTCGTATGCGTGCCACATATGTTCCTGGTGTGCCGACATTTTTCAACTTTCGAGTGATGGTAATCGAATCTTCGAGGTTGGGAATTGTGATTGAAGGATAGTTAAGATCAACCAAAGCTGGAGCTTTTGACGGGCATTTGTATGTCTTGAAGGTGGATATTTGAGTAGAGTTGTAGCCGAGAGCACAAAGGAAGTTCAAGTAGTCATTGGCTGTAAGGTCATATACAAGACCCGGGTCCATGGCTCGGTTGGGTCGAACATGTCCTGACCCATAGCCAAAAGGGTTAGCTTTGCCAAAAGATGCATTCTTGATTGGTTCGACCATGTTATCTCGTACTCTTGCTGTACATTCATTAACATGATGTTCGCATTGTCATTTAGAAAGTCACAAAGATATATAGTAAGTTCTGCTTAAGAGCAAATTGGTGCATTTATAATAACATATAAGAGTCATCAATATAGGACTCACTAATTCTTTTTAATGAAGAAAAACATAGTACGTTAAAATCTCACCGGTGGTCATGATTGATGATTTGATAGCAGAAGGGCTCCAATTCGGATGAGCAGCTTTTAGAAGGCCGACAATGCCAGAAATGTGAGGGCAAGACATGGATGTACCAGAGTCTGAGTTAAAGGGGAATCGACGTTTGTCGAAATCAAGACCAGACGGTGAGGTTGCTAAACTATAAGCGGCTATAACACTCACTCCTGGAGCTGTTATATCAGGCTAAAAAAAAAAAAAAAAGAGCAACATGTTAGAATATGTAGACGTTGCTGACAACATGCAACAACAGAATCATAAAGAAAACCAATTGAAATGTGTCACATGTCTTTTGAGGGTGTCGACCACACCTGATATGAAAATCACTCATGTTGCTTTAAGATTGTGTACTCACCTTCAGGATTTCAGGAGTGATGGTGTTGGGGCCCTGAGATGAAAATGCAGCCATAACTGGTGCTGGCTTTGTGCCAAGCTCAGTGATGGGACGGGTAATGGAACCCTTTGGTGACCTATAAATATAAACAACCATTACAATCAGTGCATGTCGTTTTTTAAATTTTTTGTTTAACAAAATGTTTGAAATTGCTTCATTTGAGAACATTTCAGCCCTAATGTATTTCAAATATTTAAATTTTTGCAAAAATATATAAATTTGCAACTAAATGTATTTATTAAAAACAATACTATTTATATAAACAAAAAAAAAAAAATTTTACATGCAAAATTAATATTGAAGATATTACATGAAAATTCATACATGATAATGCATAATAATTGAATAATTCAAATGCAACATGATAGAAGTGCATATAATAATATTATAAATAATCATGAACTATTTCAAATTGTATTTTAACATTCTTAATCCATATTAAGAGAAGAAATAAAATAAAATAAAATGTCCAAACTATGAAATATTTACTTGGTAGACTTGATGTAGGAAAGAAGCTTGAGGCCGTCGGAGTAGGTGATATGGGTAGCCGGAAGAACGTGAGCGTCGGCGATGGTCTCATCTCCGGTTAAGATATCATTGGATAAAACCATACCAGCGCCACCGGCTAACTTGACCGCCTCGCCCTTCTCCACCCTCCCAAATACTCCACGAGTACAAACCACAATTTTCCCCTTCACCTTGTTCTTGTCCAAACTTCCAATCTGGCACAAATCTCTGCAAAATTTTTCATCTTTTGTAAGTAAATATATAGTTACATGTGGCAGATCTCAATTTTGAAACTTACGCATCATCGATGGAAGCATTGGGTGTTGCAGCGTCAAGAGAACGAATAAAACGGTACAGTTTGTTCGTCGGTAGGCTCTCGCTTGAAAGGCTCTGCCCCTCAACTTGAAGCTTATGGTTGAAGACGACATAAGAAGGGAACTCCCTATCCATGGTACTAGCTCCAACGGTCATCATCCATGGCGACACGTTCGACACCGTACCCGCCTCAGGCCCCGAGTTCCCCGCCGACGTAACAACCGCAATCCCATTATTGACGGCATGGAAAGCCCCGACGGCCATCACATCATCGAAATAGTCCGTGTCGGCGCCGCCGAGGGAGACGGAGAGAACATCAACGCCGTCTTTAATAGCGGCTTCGAAGCCGGCGAGAATGTCGGCGTCGAAGCACTCGCTTCCGTTGACGGGAGGCCAACAAACCTTGTAGGCGACGACGCGGGCTCGAGGAGAGCCGCCCTTGGCCGTGCCGTTGCCATAGCCTTGAACGTTGGCGCCGGGCACAAAGTTGCCGCCGGCGGTGGAGAGAGTGTGGGTGCCGTGGCCGTCGGTGTCGCGGGGGCTGTTGAAGGTTGAGTTTAGTGGGCCGACGACGGCTGCATAGCCCTTGTTGAAGTATCGAGCGCCAATGAGCTTCCTGTGCACAATACATTCAAGAGATTACTTTGGGAAAAACTCCCATCGAAATATTCTGATCTGAATCTTGTTCTTGAAGAGTTTAAAATTCATTGATTTACTAAGAGATACGTGTAGTATGAGCATACTAACTTTAGCTAGGATCTATTATTTAAGATATTTTTTTTTTAAATATTTTGATTTTTAATAAATCTCAATCATATTTTTATTTGACAACGAAAATTTTTATACTATAAAATTACTTTATAAGTGCAGAATTCGGACCCAAAGAACAGTTCATAAAAGCATAGCGTTGAATAATAATTGCAATTTTACTGTTTACCATCACACAACCAGACGAGTTCTCCTGATCCGAACTCTGCACGTAATAATCTCTCTCGAAATAAAACCTTGGGCTCATTTGATTGCTTGACTGTAATAAATATGCCTTAAAAATGTGGTGAGCCTATTAATCATTATTGCTTAAAGCTCCCAAAATCCTATTTAAAAATTTTCCTAATCTCCTAATTATAATAATTTCGATTTCACAACATATAAAATTAGTGAAGATTATTTTATTATTTTCCAAAATATATGTTTTATATCTACAAGCAATAAATGAAATGCCTCAAGCAATAGTTTACTAATCAAAATTTTTAATAGCAAATCAACATACAATTAATAGGATGATCACAATCACATGATGCGCTAAGATAAGCTTAATTTTCATTAATTAGATGTTGAACAAATAAATGTTTTTTTAGTGAAGCATTACTTCTAATTCAAAGAAATTTGGTAAATGCATCAACAATATTTAGCTCATAATTTTATGGATTCTTTATTATAAAAGAGAAGGATGTACTAAGAGTATGTCTCATTAATATATAAGTTTGGTCAAGTTTGACTTACTCAATTTTAACTTATTTATATAATTATGATGTCGGTATATAATTTTACAATATTGGATGCCTTTCTAATTTAGAAATTTTACATAAAGATTCAAAATTTAGGTTTATGTCCTTCCCTAAAATTTAGGGGTTAAAATCAAATTAAGCCTAAGCCCATGACTTTAAAAATCGAATTAGATCACCCAGAGTGATATATTCAACAATACATTAGTCCTACGACTAGTGAATTCGAGCTTAAAATTGACTTCTATATTGAACGTACAAAAATCGATCAAAAATGTCAACTGAATCATATAACCAATGAATCAATCAGTTCTAATAAAGATCAATTTCTAGCCCTCTAATTTTGATCAAATGACTATAATAAAAGATTCAATCGTTCGAACATTCTATTATTTATATTTTTATAACTTCAAAATTAAATATTGTTATTATCCTCAGCTAAAAATATCATATAAATTATCCTAACATTACATCTCAAAATAATTTATAATATTAGATATTGTATTAATAAAAATACTTTTCATCACATTATGATTATAATATCATTTGAATTACTTTAAAATAATTTTATTATTTATTATATCACCTAATTAGTACACAAATCTAAAGTTTTAACCTATTAATTCCTTTTAATTTTATGTTCCATTCAATATTAAAAGTGTTTTACAACTTTTTTTTAATTAATTAATTTATTTATTTTACTGCAATGTATGTACAGAAGCAACATAAATCTGTTTTTTATTAATAGATCCAGTCTAATACAGTTAATCTGAGATTTTCAAAATTGTACAAACCCTAATAGATCCAAAGTCAACCCTATTAAAAATATAATAATTGCCAGAAGTTGATTGGCCTCGAATTGGGCAAATTATTGCATCAAGTCACCTGACAGAGAGATGCGTTCGGTCTCTATCTGTCTACAGTAACCTGCGCTTTACTGTAGCACTGGTACAGTAAAGCGCAGGTTTTTTTTTTTTTTGGATGCGCAGGTTACTGTAGACAGAGATAGACCGAACACATCTCTGCGTTCGGTCACCCGACGCAATAATTTGCCCTCGAATTGAGGATATTCACGTTGGATCTTGCTCTGTACGAAGCAATTAATGGAAAACTATGCGATTGGGAATTTAATGTAATATTGGCTTTCTATGGTAAACATTTAATAATTCGTCAGCAAAATTAAAAAAAAAAAAATCATTTTTTTATAATTGATCCTTAGCTTTTTTTTCAACCATCAAAATAGTTTATTACTATATAAAAATATTAATTTTGAGTCTATTTGTGACAATTTTGTTACTATGTTTTAACCTATTTTTAATACAAAAAATTTTGAATTTAAAATTTTTATATATAAAAAAATTACTTTAAAAAATAGTAAGCTTTATGCTCATTATTATTATTATTATTATTATTATTATTAAACATTTCACATACTCTATTATGAAACATTTTCTCTTTTAAGGGTTTTCCACGTAAAAATGCTTGTGTTCTTTTATCTTCTGTTTGTATGTGCTAGATATTTGTATAACGCTCAGAAGAAAATTTTCTAACTCTACCGCAGCGTATATTCTAGCCCGCAACAATTATTATTGGCATATTAGAGGATTCGAGCACACTTGAGAAAGGGAGAAATTACTTCGTGGACCGACAGACTCTATGAAGGAAAGTTGATAGTCAAGAGCCAAAAACAAAAATCTAAAAGAATAAGTTGGTGGAAATGGCTCTTGAAGCAGGACCATACTAAAAACCAAAAAAAGAAAAGATAATTACATGACCAAATTAAATATATTATCCATTCAAAATGGTGGTAGGTTCTATTACAATATAATTGAAGTCTTCGCTCTTTCTACACAATTACATATACTATTTGTTAGGAGTTTGGCTGTTGTTAAAGAACTTATGAGATTCTGAAGACAAGCAGACGTGAATTATTATGATTTATTACTATATAAATGTTTATTAATGAGCAAATTGGCACGATGTTTAATTAATTAGGCCAAGATAAGATGGCTTTCTGCTAATCATAGCTGTGGTTTGTATAATTGTCAATTTAATATAATAATAATTTATTTATGATTGCCAACCAAAACTGATTAGAGAGCAAAACCAAAAAGGTCAATTAAATATAAAAAATATTTTAAACATTATTTTAATTTTAATTTTAATTTTTTGTGGTTAAAAACTATTTTTTGACCCACGAAAGTGCTTTTAAAAGCAAAAATAAAAATTTTAGGATTCGTTTGGAATGACTTTCTTACATCTTCTTAAAGTAGCTTTCTAGTATAAAAATTTTAATTTTTATACTAAAAAATTACTTTAAGAAGTAGTAAGATACCTGCCTCAAACGAAGTCTTAGGCTTCGTTTGATTCGGTTTATGCTTACATAAAAAGGAGTTTTAGAAAAGGAGGTTGAGAAAAAGCCGTTCAATAAAATGGAGTTTCAATAATGAAATATGTTTGACTAATATTTTTAAAAGTGCTTATTAATACTTGAAAGTAATTTTAATTTGTTTGTTTAGGAGTTCTGCTTTTGAGATTTTATTATTTAATACTTGAAAGTAATTTTAAATCAGTAATTCGCTTCCGAAACTCCGTTTTGTGACCGAAGAAGCAGATACGAAAAGAATTTTGTAACCGCTGAAAAAACGATGTTTATTAAAAAGGAATTATTGTTAAGCTTTGATTCCAAACAGTAAATACTAATTGATTTCGGCGTATTCAAATGGAAACGGAGAAAAAAAGTCTTATCAAACGAGGCCTTAGACTTCGTTTGGGACGGCTTTTTTATTGCTTTCTAAAACAGAGTTTTAGTACAAATTTTTAAAAATCAATAAAAAAGTCGTCTCAAACGAAGCCTTAGCCTTTATTAGAAACAACTTTTTTTTACAGTTTTTTAAAGTAAATTTTTAGGATAAATTTTTTTGAAATAAAATCTAAAGCAAAATATTGAAAATAAGTAAATTTTTTTGAAATAACTCAAAACAAAAGAGGGGTGGGTATTGGAACCTGTTGCAGGAGAACTTCTGGTTACTGTCATTCTGGCATATTCCCCTCCATTTAGAAGGAATGGGCCCCATATCATCATCCCTGAAGCTCTTAGCCTCTGGCCAGACACCTGTACAAATCCAACACCAAAAAGGAATAAAAAAAAAGAAGTGATGGTGATTTGACAATGATCAAAATGGCATTGGGAGCAATAGAGGAAAGAGGGGGCCGAAGAGAGCAATTGGAGAAGGCAGAGGGGACCATGCTACAGTTACTTAAAGACTGTATGGTTAAGTGTATCTTTTCAATAAATCATTACAATTTGAATTTATTAAATAAAACACTTTTTTTATCCTAAATGGAATGATGTGCAATATAATCATAATTTAAGGATCTATTTGAAATAGCTTTTTTGTCATTTTATTTTATAGGCAAGAATTTTGAAAATAAAAAGCTACTTTTTCAATTAGAATGATTAAGGCTTAGTTTCAGACATCTTTTTTGCTACTTAAAGCAGTTTCTTAGTACAAAAAATTATTTTTTGTACTATAAAGCTTCTTCAAGAAGTAGTAAGAAAGTCGTCTCAAACGAAGCTTAAGTTATTTTTCTCGCAACAACTTCACAATCAATAGTACAATAAATATTAGCATTCTTAAAAAGATCCTATGGGTTCCTCTGTGTTGGCTGTAGTTTTTATAAAAATGGTATTAAAACTGTTAACTACATGAAAATCATCTATTATCGGTGGATTTTTCAGCTTTTACCGGCGAAAAATAGTTTCGCATGAAATTCGCCTGAAAAGCATTTAAATCTGTTGGAAAATGAATAATTTTTTGCTGAAAAATTCGTTGGTATTACGTGATTTTCCTTTAGTGGTTATAGGAAAAATAATTTTTTAAAAAAGTTGTAAATACAATTTTCTTGCACAAAATTTCTTCAGAGCGATAAAAAAAATAATAACCAAATAGACACATTGATTGTGTTCGCAAAAAAATAATAAAGTTGTCCCAAATAAATCTTAAGTTTTATGTAGATCATCAAAACAATTGAAATTACCAAAATTTAATAGAGAACATGCAAATGTCAATAACAACAATCAAAGAGTAGAACAGCTTTAACAACGAAAGGTCAAAGAGAATACCAATTCTCACCAAAATGATAGAGAAATCCTAATAAATGCCAAGTCAATTTTAAAGATCGGAGTTTCTATATTTTAGTGCTTGAGAAAGGCATTAACCTAACGTCATTAACCTCTCATTTATATTGTTAGGATTTGAAGTTTAATGTTAGAAGTTTCTGAAAGGACGTCAGTAAGTGGGGATGTTGAAACGATCCAACTCAACGTTTGAGGTTCATGAAATTTGTTTACTAAGTTTTTCATGAAAATGCTAAGACCGCCTCAAATAGATCCTAAATGTCTTCCATATGTTTGTTTGAATGTCTCTAAATTGCTGATGAGATTGTTGGCTAGGAAATTCAAACTAGTAACGTAAGAAAAGCCAGCTTTGACCTTCCCACCCAATGAGTGGATACCGCAATGGCCACCAAACCAAATTAGAATAACAATCACATATTTTTTGTCAGTGATGCTTCCTAATTCTGTGCAAGTCAAAGATTTAGACGCGTATAACTTGTAAAGTTCTCCTTTTTCTTCTATCTTTTTTTCTTTTCAAAATTTTCTATAATGAGTACTTTTAATATACCAAAAAGGTTAACGAAGAGAAGATTCATATCATACCAGTATCAAGATTAGCGATAATAACATCCTCTCCAAATCTAGCTTTTGTCCACAGTGATTTCTTAGGGACTCTGCCATTTCTCTCCAGGCCAAGGAACTGCCATGAACGGGTTGTGTGAAGCTTGCGTCCTTTGTTCTCAAAGACAGAAACAACGCTTGGATTCTCTGCAAAAGATGCAATTGAAAAAATTTAATACTAATAGAATAAAACAAATGGAAGGAGATGGGGAAATGTGGAATAAAAAGGAAATTTGTCTCACTTGAGATCTCCACAGCGTCTTCCTCCTCGAGGATTGCAGCGAAGCCATTCATGTACCTTGTGTAGGAGTAGAAAATTGCTTCCTTGGCCCTTTCCTTGCTGCATTAATGACAAATCCTCCAATACTTTTAACCAAACATTCCAAACAAAAAAAAAGAGGAAATTTTAAAAGCATTATATCTTAACGATCCTGTACCTTTGAAGGTATGATTCTAAGAGTTCATAGTGGGATTCTCTGACAGTTTGATCAACATGAGCAGTTATTTCTTCAGCAGAGTTGGATTGGGCTCCAAGGTAAACAATATAGGACTGCAACAAAAAGAGGAACGGAGGAGAAATGAATCACAGATTCGCTGTGAAAGCTTTGAAAAATATGAGATCTTTTTGACGGAAAAGTTGAAAACATCAATAAATGCGAACCTTTTGAGCAGCAAAAGCCGGGCATTGAAGAAAATAGGAGGCTGTGATGATAAGAAACGGCAGAAAACTCGCTGTTTTCTGGATCTTCTTCATCTTTGCTCTTCTTTCTCTTCGGCTGAAGCGGAAGAGAATGGTCTGCTTCTCCTTTGTTTATAGAATGGTGAAGGCTCCAATTGGGGAAGTTGAATCAATTACGGCTCAATGAGAGATTTTAAAAACGGTATTGATAATATAATTAAATTTATTTTTGTTTTTATAATAAAGGAAAAAAATCCCTTTGCATTTCCTTTCCCGGCCGGCGATTAATTTGTCTTTAATTGTTTACAGTTACCGGCTTGAAGCGGCATATATAGCCAAACCTAGGACGCTGGGGTTTGGCATTAAAAGGGACCGATAAATTGACCAGGACATCCCATTGGTTCATTCTAAACATTCATACGTAGGTGGGATCCACCTTGAACCAAAAATAGTTCATGATTATTTATTTCACCATTATGAAGCCTATTTTAGCCTTTTGGGGGATTTCTATAATTCACTCAATATCTAAAAAAATATAAATTTTTTGTTTTGGGACATTTAGGCCATTTAAGGCAAACTCACACACACAACGCATACACATAGACTCGAACCCTGAACCTCTTAGTTAGAAGCCTAAGCTCTCAACCAATAGGCCAAGGAGAGTTGTGTAAAAATATAATATTTGAGTATTTGATTTTTTTGGGGGATATTATTGAAAAAATGAGAATAAATGGACTAACTTATTATTTATTTGCATATATGTTCTTATATATTTGTTGTGCCATGGAATATTCGCTACGATAGAGAGTGATATAGTTTAGCGTCTTAATTTTTTATGAAGATCCAGCACATAAACAAATAAGAGAGTATGGTTATAGCATTTATAAGGGTTACCATAATTTTTATGTGGAAATCCTTGAAAAGGAGAAAAATTACGGGGCTTAGCCTAATTTGAATAAATCCACTAGTGTTTGCAGTCGATTACAAATGATGCTCTTTTTTAGTAGGAAGGTTTTGACTTGATGTAGCAAATATAAATCATAAAATGGGAATTATAAGGTGGGAGTTGGAAGAATCAGTGTTGATAAGTTCGTTTGGACAGCAATGATAAGCAAACTAATACAGATAAGCAAGCCAACATTTCTACTCCTAATTGTACTTATGCTCAGGCACTCATTACTTGTAAGAAGTAGTGCTTCCTCTATTGCCATCTAGAAACTTGCTTTTCACCTTTAGATTGTAACCGGTTTGATCTCCACCGTTGAGGTCCCTTTCCCACTTTTTGGGTCCTTGTATTGGTCACGGTTTTTGGTAAAAGGTAATATATGCTGAAAGCACATCACTGTGCTGCAAGGCTCTCGGCACTTTTCCTTTCTTCTTATTTTCTGCTATGGCTTTCTATGCTTTGAGCTTCTGTGCAGATACAGGAAAGGAAGAACAGCTTGAGCTTTTCAACATGGTATCAGAGCTTCTCGGCCTTCCGGCTTGATCCTTCAAACTGCGGTAGTGTTCTTGCTCAGCTATGGAAAAACCCTCTCAATCTTCCACTAGTTCTCAATCACCCTCTGCTTCTCCCGAAACTCTGTCTGTCGTTAAAATGGCAGATGTTACTATTCCCCCTCAGCTTAAATTTCTCATGACTAATGTTAAATCTGTGCTTAATATTCAGCTCACTGCTGAAAATTATCCCCTATGGAAATCACAGATTTTAAAACTGTTCACTGCAAATGGTTTTGATGGATATTTGGATGGATCTACTCCACAACCCCCAAAACTTGTTTCTACTTCCACTGGAATTACTCCAAATCCTGAGTACTATACATGGTTGTTGGTTGATCAAAACCTTGCGGTTGTTCTTTATTCTACGATTTCCTCCACTTTTCTACCATATGTTCTTGATCTTCATTCTTCTATGGAAATATGGCACACCATTGAACGACGCTTACAATCGACAAATCGTTCATGCATTCTTCAACTCAAAAACGAGTTACACCATATTTCCATGAAAGACAAATCTATGGTACAGTTTCTCTCGGAAATCAAAAGCAAGGTAGATGCGATTGGTTCCTCTGGTTCTCCCTTGTCTACAGATGACATTATGATGTACACCCTGAACGGTTTACCGAGCACGTATCAGGGGTTCAAAACTGCTATTCGGACCAATCTCAACCCCCTCAGTTTGGATGATTTCTATGCTTTACTCTCCAGTGAGGAGTTGAACTTAGCAGCAGAAGCTGTCCGGGACTTAGCATTGTCATCTCCGTCTCCTGAACCGATTCAAGCGTTCTCTACTCAACGCGGTCGTGCTCGTGGACGAAACTATCAGGGACGGTCTTCTTCCCGATCATTTCGTGGTCGCAGTTCTGCTGGCCGTAACTCGACCTCCTCTTCGTCGACTCCTATAGAATGTCAAATTTGTGGAAAATTAGGACATTCTGCATTCAAGTGTTGGTATCGTGGTGATTTTTCCTACCAACCGCAGATTCAAGCCTATTCTACTGACTCTTCGCCTCAATCCTCTGATTGGATACTTGATACCGGTGCTACTTCGCATCTCACTACAGATCCGAACCAACTGTACAATGCCAAACCATATGCTGGAAATCAACAGGTCTTGGTCGGAAATGGGGAGCTTCTTCCAATTACTCACACGGGTAAAGGTTTATTGCCAACTCCTCACCGTAAGCTTCATTTGTCTCCTCTTCATCTTGTTCCACATTTAACTCAAAATCTTATTTCCGTAAATCGTCTTGCTACTGACAATTCTTGTTCCATTGTCTTTGATTCACTTGGCTACAAAATTAAGGATTCGAGGACACACCAAACTCTCCTTCAAGGACAATGTCATCAAGGTCTCTACCCAATCCATACTAAGCCGGCTTCTCTCCCACTCACTACAGCGCTCACGGCAACGTCCACTCCTCTTCAACTTTGGCATCGTCGGTTGGGACACCCTTCACTACAAGTTCTACTCAAGCTATCGAAATCAGATCTTTCTTCTATAGTTACTAGTTCTAAGTCTTTTCATTGTAATTCTTGTGAACTCTCAAAGAGTCACAAGTTATCTTTTCTTCCTTCTTTATCTAGGTCTAGTTCTGTTTTAGATTTGATCCACACAGATGTATGGGGACCTTCTCCAGTTTTATCTTTACATGGTTATAAATACTATCTCTTATTTGTGGATGACTACTCTCGTTTTACTTGGATTTACCCTTTAAAGCTCAAATCTGATGTACCTTCTATGTTCTACAAATTTAAAGCTCTTGTAGAAAAACAATTTCATAAGCAAATACATTGTTTACGCTCCGATGGTGGCGGCGAATACGCTTCAAGTTCTTTTCAAATTTTTCTAGCTAATCATGGCATTATACATCAAATTACTTGTCCTTATACTCCGGAACAGAACGGTGTTGCAGAACGCAAGCACCGTCATGTTCTTGAAACATCTCGAGCATTACTTCATGAAGCTTCTCTACCACCGAAATTCTGGGTGCATTCGGTCATGACTGCCACTTTTCTCATTAATTGTCTACCGTCTCTTTCTCGCAAGCAGTATTCACCTTTTCAACTGTTATATAATAAATCTCCACCTTATACTTCTCTTAAAACTTTTGGGTGTCTTTGCTACCCCTTCTTACCACAAATATTTTCTAACAAATTTCACCCCAAATCTTTACCGTGTGTCTTCATTGGTTATACGGCACACACCAAAGGCTATCTTTGCTTCCATATTGACTCTCATAAAATTTTCACTTCTCGTCATGTTAAATTTTTTGAACATATTTTCCCCTTTTCTACATTAACTTCTAGTTCTCCATCTATCTCACAAATAAATAACTTGTATACTCCTCCTTCTATTCTTGTTCCTACCATTGTCCAACAATCTGAAATTCCTACCACTACTCCAAATCAATTGCACAACTCTTCTCAACCTGACAATGCCAACTCTCCAAACTCTTCTACTATACCTAATCCAGAATTTTCACCATTATCCACTACAAGCTCTCCTACTCAGCCGAGCTTTCCTACCTCTCCGTCATCCAATTCCTCCCTCAGTCCACATATTTCACCTTCTACATCTCCTATTATTCTTACATCTTCTCATAAATCAACTCATCCTATGGTAACAAGGCTTCAGACAGGAAAGCTTAAACCTAAACACATTGTCAGTATGAATGTCTCTTCTTTTTCGACTGATCCCACATCTTATAGTGAAGCTATTAAAAATCCAGTTTGGCGCAAAGCAATGTCAGATGAATTTGATGCTCTTCAACAACAAGCTACTTGGACACTAGTTCCTTCACATCCATCTCAAAATGTTTTGGGATGTAAATGGATATTCAAGACTAAATTTAATACGGACGGTACCGTTTCTAGACATAAAGCACGACTTGTTGCTCAGGGATGCGGTCAACAGTTTGGGTTAGATTATCTTCAAACTTTTAGTCCAGTTGCAAAACTACCGACCATACGTATTTTACTTGTTGTTGCAACTACACTAAAATGGAAAATCCTTCAACTTGATGTTTCTAATGCTTTCTTGCATGGCACACTTCATGATAAAGTGTTTATGGAGCAACCCACCGGGTTCAAGGATTCATTATATCCTGGCCATGTGTGCCTTCTACAAAAATCCATTTATGGTTTAAAACAGTCTCCGCGACAATGGTTTGAGACATTTTCGTCTTACTTGACTGCCTACGGTTTTGTGCATAGTTCGGCTGATCCATCTTTATTAATCTATCATAGAGATTCTATTCTTGTTTATATACTTGTCTATGTGGATGATATCTTGCTTACTGGCAACAATGACAATACTATTTCACATCTGTTGGCTGCTCTGTCTAGTCAGTTTCACATGAAAAACCTTGGGTTTATTTCTCATTTTCTAGGAATGCATGTACTTCAAGTACCTAATGGCTTGCATTTATCTCAAACTATCTATGCGTCTGAGATTATACGCCGGGCTGGCATGACTGACTGCAAAGCCATATCTTCTCCAATGCCGTCCAAGTCTCTTCCATGTCCTGCCAGCAATTCTATTTCTCTATCACCGGCTGCTTCAGATGACTTTCGGCATATAGTTGGATCTCTTCAGTATTTGACGATTACTCGTCCTGATATTGCATTCAGTGTCAACAAACTGTGCCAATATATGCATCAACCGAATGAAGACCATTTCAAACTGTTGAAACGGCTACTTAGATATATAAAAGGTACAATCAACTTTGGTTTACCCATTCAAGCTACTTCTTTGGATTTTCATGCCTACTCTGATTCTGATTGGGCGGGTGACCCTATTGATCGTAAATCTACCTCCGGTTATTGTGCTTTTCTTGGTAGCACTTTAATTTCTTGGCATGTTAAGAAACAGAAAACAGTTGCTCGTTCATCTACTGAGGCGGAGTACCGGGCTCTTGCTACTGCTGCAACAGATATTATATGGATTCGTAGGTTATTACAGGAATTTAAAATTCCTTCTTCTTCACCTACTATGCTGTTTTGTGATAACATATCTTCAATTGCTCTTGCCAACAACCCCATTTTTCATGCAAGAACAAAGCATATAGAAATTGATTTTCAATTTGTTCGTGAATGTATTCAAAACAAGGTGCTCACAGTCTCTCATGTTCATACCGCCGATCAACTTGCTGATCTCTTTACAAAAGCTTTATCTATACCAAGATTTCAATATCTTCGTTCCAAGCTTCACATTGAGGAACCCAATGTCAGCTTGCGGGGAGGTGATAAGCAAACTAATACAGATAAGCAAGCCAACATTTCTACTCCTAACTGCACTTATGCTCAGGCACTCATTACTTGTAAGAAGTAGTGCTTCCTCTATTGCCATCTAGAAACTTGCTTTTCACCTTTAGATTGTAACCGGTTTGATCTCCACCGTTGAGGTCCCTTTCCCACTTTTTGGGTCCTCGTATTGGTCACGGTTTTTGGTAAAAGGTAATATATGCTGAAAGCACATCACTGTGCTGCAAGGCTCTCGGCACTTTTCCTTTCTTCTTATTTTCTGCTATGGCTTTCTATGCTTTGAGCTTCTGTGCAGATACAGGAAAGGAAGAACAGCTTGAGCTTTTCAACAAGCAAAACCATAATCGACAAGCAATATAGATCGGAATGATTGTAATCAGATGACTGTGGTCAAAAGGATCATAGTCAGGCGACAGTGGTTAGAAAAACCTTAGTCAGGGAATGACGGAGGTCGGGAAAATTATAGTTGGGAGATGGTGGCCGGAAGAACTTTAGCCATGGACGATGGTGGTCGAGAGGACTGTAGTCGGCAGAAAACGGAGGTCGGAAGGACCGTAGTTGTCGATGGTGGTTAGAATGACTATATTCAACAGAAGACGGAAGTTAGAAGGACCGTAGTCAGCGATGGTGGTCGGAAGAACTGTAGTTGGCGAGCTACAGTGGTCGGAAGGACCGTAGTTGGTGATGGTGGTTGGAAGGACCGTAGTTGGCGATGGTGGTTAGAAGGACCGTAATTGGCTATAGTGGTTGGAAGGATCTTAGTCGTCGAGCTATGGAGGTTGGGAGGACCTTCAGTGGTGTTCAGCTAATAATCAGAAGTTCGGTGGTGGCTAACGAACAGGCGAAAGTGAGGCAAGTGTTGGGAAGAACTCCGACGGTGGTCGACGACGAGGAAGCTCTCAAATTCTTCACTTCTTTTTCCTCCTCTCATGAGAAGAATGAGGATTATTTATAGTTTTTTTAGAGTGACACGACTTGTAAATATGGGTATGATCAAGGTCAAGATGGGCTCATTTGATGGATGACAATATTGATCCCTTTGATCATGAACCATTTATTGATCATTTGAATGCCTTAATGATATTAGAATTTTACCATCACGGCCTCGTTGGATTCATCTCGTCGAGCCGTTCGATTTGACTATAAGCTTGTCACATTTGAAATTTTTTGGGTAATCCAAATTATGCTTTAAACTCTCTAAATATGTTGTAAACCCTTGATTTGGGCTTGGATTTGACTATTTTGATGTCGTTGGTTGGATTTTTCTTTCCGAGAAGTTCAGTTCAACTATAAGTTTGCTGAAATCGGAGCTTGGATGGTCCCATATTTAATTTTGGAAGCTTTCAATTCAAATTTGTGCCCGATCGAGATAATGTTTTTATGGAATATCAATATTATATATAGAAAATTTTATATTTACTTAAGTATGATTTAAGTATTTAAATTAAATGAAAACACATGCTTAAAATTGTGTATTTTAATTTAAATGTCTAAACCTAAACTTTAATACCCATTACTAATAAACTTTCTAAAATTAAGTTTGATCGAGTATTTGGGAAATTACAAAGCTTTTCTTGGATTATTAGTTCAAATCTTTGGCTACCAACCAACAAGTTTTGGGTTCGAAGCTTACATATGTGATATGTATTTGAATTTACCTTTATTGACTCAAAAGTCTACAAAAAAGTACTTGAAAAATTTTGCTCCTTTTAATTGGACCTACTCATTTCAACCCAGATGGATATTGGTGATCATTGATTAACTATCCTAAAAAAGTTTTTTACTTTCTAATTTTAATAATTTTTATTCATTAATTTGCTGGAATTGCCAATTAAAAAACTTTTATCAAAATAATTTGATCAAGGGCTTTTAACATAAAATTTAGTAGATGGGTGATAAATACTCAAAAGTTAAAAATCATAAAAAAATTAAAAATTTCAATGAACCAATTTTTATTTATGAGTATATTTTGGATAGCTTTTTTGTTGTTGTTTTCTCATTGTTTCAATTTTTTTTGATAAAAACTATTTTTTGTACTCAAAATAAGTAAATTAGGTTTTGTTTGGGACGACTTTCTTACTGTTTCTTAAAGTAGTTTTCTAGTATAAAAATTAAAAGTTTTGTACTAAAAAATTACTTTCTGAAGAAATAAAAACCGTCCCAAATGAAGCCTTACTTTTTCCAAATAACTAGACAACTAACATTATAAATATTGAGTTTCCTAGAAATGAAATACTCCATATCATTTCTAATATACTTCATGCATTGGTGCAAGGTGGAGGGTACCATTCCATATTCATGAATCCAAGACCTTTCTAAGAGAGCTTTGCATGAGGTATCTACTTCAATAATATGAAATTTTACCTCAGTCAAGAAACCTCTAAACTTTAAAGGCAAGATAATAGACCCTAAAGCATGTTGGCCTTGGTCATTGAAGCTTTTCAATATAATCTTATCAGAGGTAAGCTTTAAATGATCAAGGGAGAGACTCTTTAAAGTTTTATAACTCAAGATGATGACTTAAGCTTCCTGATCAATAAGGACTCTGTTCAACTCATGATCATTGGCTTCATCGGTGACATACAAGGTATAATTATGCTCAAAAGTCCCTAAGAGAAGACCTCGATCTCAAAAGGTAATACATGTAAGACCTCGTTCCTTTGCTGTAGCTGCTGGAAAATGATTTTCCTCCCAGGATCGGCCAGGACGAAGTTGAGATCGTCCAGGCCGATCAGTGCATTGAAAACAGCTGATTTCTGGAGCTATTTCTGGACTGAATCGTCCAGGACGATATTGAGATCGTCCAGGACGATCTGCACTGTTCCTAAAATCGTCCTGATCATCGCCCTGGAGTATCAGCCAGGACGACCAGAATTGGTCTGATCGTCCAGGACGATCGAGACGATCGGCCAGGCCGATCCATGTATGATATAAGGAAATGAGCTCGTTTTGAGGAGAGAGAAAAATCATTTTATAAAACAGATATTTTGAGGAGAGAGAAAGAGCGAAAAAGCAAAGGGAAAAGTTCGATTTCGAGGCCCGCGGAGCGATTTTCGTCGTTCGTTGCTGTTGGATATTGTGTTTGTCTCGCTGTAAGGACTCCGAACCCTACTTCTGTTTTCGAAGATTTCGAGGTTTTGTAAAATGGTGCTCAGATTTGTGTTTTTGTAAGTGATTTTCGTACCTGGTTTGGTACTGGCGAAGATTTCACCGCATAACTTTTGGTATGCTGTAGATATGATTATTCTACACGTTTTGATTATTTTCTGATAGATTTCGTCCGGTCCGTTTTGGTTTTGCGGGGTTTTATTTTGACTGCAAATTATTATGATGTCTGAGTTGGTTTGAGCAGTAGAAGAATAGTCTTATAATGTTACTGTGCACGTTCTGTATTAATTTGGTGAATTGTGATTTTTGGAGATTTTCGTGTAAATTCGATAGACTACCGTTACTCTGCCCGATTTTCGTACGATTTCTGATTTGGTTGAAGTTGATTGATTGAATTGATATGCGTATAATTATTGATATGATCGTCTTAGATTTCTTTATTTTTGGCTATTGCATTGATTATTGTATTGATTGATTGTTACTGAAAGACAAGTGGGAACCTGGTTGAACGTTGGTTGAAGATGATACATGTACAGGATGGTGGGCCGACGGGCTTTCCTTTAAATAATAGATCATGGATCATAGATATAACGATGGGAGTCATAAGGAGATTATATGCCGATGGGCGGCCGACGGGCAATAGAGTGACGACTCTTTTTTTTCTTGATAGAACCAACGTGCGGATATCTACAACAGCAATATGGATTTCTACAACAGCACTATTGATAATAGCCAGTTAATCTGGTTGATCATAGCTAGTGTTTGTGCTTGTCGAGTAAGACCATTGTATGGATTTCCTGATATGCATTGATTTATCGATTTCCGACTGATTCATTGATATTGATTGGATTTATCGAATTGATTTACTATCGTACGGATTCATTGATTTCATTGAATGATCATTGAGCATTGGTACTACTTGACTATTGATCATTGATATTGATATGGATATGGACGACATAGATTCATAGATTCATTGATACTATTGATCTTGCATTGATTCGACCTGTTACTGTGTAAATTTATCGTATTGTCCTTCTGATTGATTGGATCGACTTGATAGTATAGACTGGATTCGATTGATTGATTGATTTGATGGATTTAAATGATTTTATTGATTTATCGTATTTCTCTTCCGATTTGATTTATCGTATTGCTTTTCCGATTGATGTTATCGACTTGATTGATTCATAGATACCGGCACCGATATTGATATGGATTCTACGTATTGATTCATAGAGATTGACACTGATATTGATACATTGAGTCGTCGTACCGGTTCTCGATTGATTGATTGATTGAATGGATTGTTGTCGTATGGATTTGATTTATCGTAGAATTGATTTCTATTGACCTGATGATTTCATTGTATAGATTTGTTTTCAATTGCTAGGTTGATTTATTGAGTTGATTCGATTGTTCGATGGATTTCCCTACTGATAGATATAATTGACTGGAAAGTGCTTTATGGATTGGATAGATGATATAGATTCGACGAATTGATTAGACGATACGATTGATTGAACTGACAGTATTGATTGATAGACATTGCTACGATGATTGGATATTGACTAGGAGCACTTACTGATTTGATTGCTGAGGTGTATTGATTTATCGATGTTTTATCGCTGTATTGATTATTGACTATTGATTTACGTACTGCATTGACTATTATCTTGATTTCCGCTGTTCAGACTTGATTTTTATTGACGATGGATTTCCGTATTGCATAGACTCATTGACCATTGATTGATTTGATTTCATTGACCTGCATATTGATAGTATCGCCGTGCTTTGATTTCAGTTGTAGGCTTTGGTGACCTGCTGGGCTTTGTAAGCTCATTATATGTGGTTAATATTTCAGGTGCTGGACCTCCAGTCTGAAGATCTTTCTGTCGAGTTCAGCCTTTTGTTTTGTAGCCTTTGGTAGGCTTTCTTTTGTAGCCGGTGTGGCTAGTGTAGATATTTCTTTTGGACTCTTTTGTCTCTTCTCTGATTGTACTATATGTGAATTATAGTATCTGCTGTAGTTTCTTTTTGTAATGTAATTATCTCTAGCTCTGGATATATGTTTGTATGTATTGATATGAAAAACAGATGAGGAACCCGACAGAAAAGAAAAGAAAAGAAAAGAAAAAAAAAAAGAACGATCAGATGAATCCTTTCGCTACACGGATCTTGGGGTCGTTAGAATACATGATTTATCTCTCAAGTAGCACGCATCTCCAACAGATTCAGAAGCAAAGAAATCTTGATAAGATTCTAGCTCCAGTATTGCTTTTACCAGAATCTCTCACAAGACGAAAGAAATTATAAGAGCATCGTAAACACTAAGAAGGGAAGAGATTTTATTTAGATGAGCTAACACGTTGTAATCAACCTCTAGTTTAGGGTATTTTTTATTCTCCCTAGACTGCTCTTGGAAAGAAGGGATAGAATAATCCTGCTGGGTAACAATAGTTTTATCTTTTTTTTTAGTGTTCTTAGCCATCATAGGTGGAAGGACTTTCCCTGATTATAAGTGAACTTCATGTATTGAGTCAGCGCCAAATAGAGATTCATTTGGCTCAGTGGTGATGGCTTATGTTGGCTCAAAGAAAAGTGACTGGAGTGGATTCTCGAACTCATCTCCTGAATCCACGTAAGAACCACCATTTGGAATGGTAAACATAAGATCTTCCTCACACTTAGACTCATCATCACATGAAGGATCATTAATATTACTAGAAATATACAACACATGAGAAGAATGAGTGCTAGAAAAACTAGAGCTAGAAGGAACAAAAGATCAAAAGTAGCCAAAATCATTTTCTTCCATTAATTCATTATCACTCGAAGGGAGAACAAAATCCTTCAGCATAACTACTGGAAGGGGTGTTGTCTTCTCCTCTGAAGTTATAAAATTTTTTTCTCTTTCATTCAATTTTTTATTACACGAGAAAAAGAAATATACTCAGTAGGCACTTCAACATAAGAATGAAAATAAGCTGGCGAAGAAATTGGGCTGGTAACTGTAGACTTGGCCTAAGAAGATCTCCTTTGAAATGCCTCTGAACTTTGAATTTCCTGTCTAATCATACTCTTTATTTTATGAGAGAATGCTAGCTACCACTCTCCCTCAGAACCATAGGGTGTTCTACTACCACTACTTTGATATTTTGTTCCTGCATATGTCTAATATGTCTATAGAATGGACAATAGAATGGATAATCTGTTTATATCTTTTCTTCCACGTTATTATTCGTTGAGAATGTCAAAATATTCCTCTTAATAAAGAATTTAACTATGATGAATTTTAAAAAAATAGAATTATAAAATTTGATCAAGATAAATTTTTACTTTGGAATATTCTTATGAAATTGTGAAAAATAATGATCAGACATTCAAATTTGATTAAGAGAAAACTCTTATGAAATTGTGTACTTAGGCTTCATTTGGGAAGACTTTCTTACTGTTGTTACGAAACTAGAAAGCTGCCCCAAACGAAGCCTTATCACTTAGAATATTCTCATTTAAATTTAATAGTTGTTGGAGTACTATTATTCTGGAAACATAAATGCAAATATGTATGTTTTGATGCTTATTATGTTGATGATTTTAATAAGAAGGTGCCTTGTACTTATGAAGGGTAGTATACTTCTAAGACTAATGAAATTAAATTTTAATTTTAATTTGTTTCTAATGTAATGCATGCTATGTAAAATCTCCAAATCAAGAATGCATGAATTTTAAAAAGGCTTACAAAATAATTTTTAAGAAGACTAGACTTTTCCATATTCAGCACCTCATTTTCATAGGTTGGATTATCTGAACTCTACCCTCATGCGGGGAAGTGTTTAAAAAAGAAAAGAAATGAATGCAATAATATGCATGTGACTTCGGACAACCTCTAGCTTATTCCCTAAATCGTCATCTTTCTATATTATTTAATTCTTAAAATTTTAATAGTTTAAGTATGAGTAAAAAAAGTTTTATCCCTAAAGAGTCTAGCAAAATCAGACACATATATATGCAAGAAAGAAACCTATAAAAAATATGCTATTACTATTGTACAAGCAAAGTAAATATATAAATAAAATATCAACCAGAGTATACAAAAGTCCATGGTAAGTGCCATATAATATACAACTCAGGGTCTGCAGAAAGTAATGAATTAATTATGAATTTATAAAATTTTAAGGTAATTAAATGAATTAAAAATAATTTTAAAATACTTTAATTTGAAAATAATTATTAAATAAAAATTTAGAATGTTTATACAAAAACAAAAACAACAACAAGCCTTTATCCTACTACGTGGGGTCGGCTACATGAATCATTTTTCTCCATTATGTCCTATTAAAGGTCAAATTCTCGTTTAAATCTATTAAAGAAAGGTCATTCCTAATATTTTCAAACCAGGTCTTTTTAGGTCTGCCTCTATCTTTCTTAACATAAGTCAAATCTAGTACCTCTACTCTCCTAACCGGGTCATTGGAAGGCCGCCATTTTATGTGAATAAACCATTTAAGGTGACTCTCTCTAATCTTATCTTCAACTGAAGTTACTCCAACCTTTTCACGTATATGCTCATTTCGTATCCTATCTTTAAGGGTAAAGCCACTCATCCACTTGAGCATCCTCATCTCTGCCATACTTAACTTAATATTATGCTTCTCTTTTAATGACCAACATTCAGCACCAGAAAGCATTGCAGGCCTCACTACTATCTTATAGAATTTTCCCTTAAGTTTGAGGGTTACTTTTTTATCACATAACAAGCCCAATGCATTCCTCCACTTCAACCATCCAACTTGAATTCTGCTGATTATATCCCCATATATTTCACCATCACTCTGAATAATATATCCAAGATATCTAAAACGTGTACTCTTATTAATGACTTGATCGCCCAAAGTCACAATCCCCTCATTAGGTTTATTACTACTAAAATTATACTCAATATATTCCATTTTAGATCTACTCAAACGAAAACCTTTAGTCTCTAATGTTGACCTCCATAATTCAAGTTTACTTTCAACTCCCTCTTCAGTCTTATCAATAAGAAGAATATCATCTGCAAAAAGCATACACCAAGGTACATCCTCTTGCAAATGTCTAGTGAGCATCCATGACTAAAACAAAAAGATACGGGCTTAAGGCTGATCTTTGATGTAACCCAACCGAAATAGGAAAATACTTTGTCAAACCACCTTGTGTTTGAACATAAGTAATCGCTCTTGCATACATATCTTTAATGATTTGAATATAAGCCTTATTAACTCATTTCTTTTCAATAACTCTCCATAGCACTTCTCTTGGAACTTTATCATTCGCTTTTTTTAAATCAATAAATATCATATGTAGATCCTCTTATGTTCCTTACGAGCCTATTTATATCTTTCCTAATAATCAAAATTTTTAAAATTAAACCAATTTTTATAATAAATCTTCTTATTCTTAATCTTTTCTTGCACATTTGGATTCCACCACCAACTATTTTTACTATTATGAGCTTTTCCCTTTGATACTCCAAGCATATCTTTTGCAATATTCTTAATATCACTAATCACTTTATCCCACATAATATTAGCATCCTCATGCACAGATAAAATCTTAAGATCTAAAATCTTACTCTCAAAAATATTTTTGTTAATATTCTTTAAATGCCCCCATCTAATTCTAAAATATCATTTTATTTTATTTTTTATTATATGTTCCTTTATCTTGAAGTCTAAAACTAATAATCGATGTTGGGTACATAATTTTTTACTCGGAATAACTTTACAATCTTTGCAATCTAACCGATCTAATTTTCTTATAAGAAAATAGTCAATCTAGGTTGTACTATATCTATTTTTATAAGTGATGAGATGCAATTTCTTTTTCTTAAATAAGGTATTAGCAATTGAAAAATCATAAGCTAAATAAAGATCTAAAATGGTCTTGCAACCTTCATTTGTTGTTCCAAAATCATAACCACTATGAATGTTTTTAAAAACATCTACCTCTCTACCAGCATGTCCATTTAAATCTCCTCCAATAAAAACTCTTTCTTCTAGAGGTATCTTTTATAATAATTCTTCTAAGTCATTTCAAAAATTTAATTTAGAACTCATATCCAAACTTATTTGAGGAGCATAAGCACTTATAATATTAACAATCTTATCATCAACAACAATCTTTAAAGCTATGATTCTATCTGCAATCATATTAATTTTTATAACATTATGAAATTTTAAAATATTTTTTTTTAAAAAAAAATTTATACAATATTTTAAAAATATTTAACTTTAATTTTAATTAAATATTAGTTAATACTTAATTATTTAAATATTTTAAAATTATTTAAATATGTAATATATCTTAAATTAAATTTGATTTAAAATTAAATATTTTAGAATAACTCACTGATGATTTTTAAAATATTAAAAAAAGGTAATTACTTGAAAATATTTATAATTAATATTGATAAATATTAATTAGATATTTAAATGTTTAATTAATTAAGATTTAATTAAAATATAAAATATATCTTAAATTAATTTAATTGTAAATTAATATATTTTAAATAATCATTTAATTAGTTAAAATATTTTTATGTGAAACTTTTAATTTTGAAAAAAATTTATGTTATTTAATTAGATATTAATTAAATATTTGATTATAAAGGTTTTTAAAATAATTTAAAATATATAATATATTTTAAGGTAATTTTTTTTTAAATTAAAGGTCTCAAAATTCTAAATTTTTTGATATATTATACCTATTTTTTGGGTTTAAAATAAATTTAAATAATTTTTTAAAGTTCTTCTAATTAAAATACATTTAAAACTAATTAAAACTAATTAAATATGAATTCGACGACAGTCAGACATGTTGCGAGCTCCTAAAACTAATTAAAACTAATTTTTTAAAGTTTTGTTAATTATAACTATTCGTGGGTTCAAACTAACACAATTATTATCGATGATTGCACGGAGGCGCAATCATTGACAATGATTGTGCAGAAAATTGCAAGTCCACTTATTCGCATCAGCACGCTCTCACGGCCGACTGATCGTCCGCAATATGGAATGAACAACGTTGATCACACTAGACGGACAGAACGCTCGTCAGATCTGGGGCCGAAAGCCTCCATAAAATGGCTTGATCTGGGCCATTGATTGCGAGATCAATGGCCCAGAAAACATACCCTAAGAGTATGTTACAAAATAACCCTAGAGATGATTTTTATTTCGTTCTCTTGATCGTATCAATCAATTTTAATGAAATTTTAAACCTAGACTCTATTCATGAACAAAAATCATGGGGACGTGATATAAGTTTTTAAAATGTGATATATCAAAAGCTATTTTACCATATGTGTCCTAAGCTAGGGTTTTAGAATTTACCAAAAATATCCCATGAGTTTGGGAGATCTTGGGTTTGTTGCACTTGTACACTGTCCACGCTTCTATTTGTAGAAGAAATCATGGCTCGAAACGCTATGGATCAATGACAAATCAGCTTAAACAGAGTTAAGGATTGATTCTCCGGAGATCTTGTCGTCGTCGAAGCTTTGACGGTAGGTTTGAGTGGGGAAAGATGGGAGAGGTTTGGAGAGCTCAAACAAAAGAAGTGATGTAGGATCGCTGTAGATGCACAAGCAAACACAGAAAAAACAATGGAACAATAAAAGCTTGCAAGGTGCAAAGCTTGTTTGTAATTTGATATGTGAAAAACTAAAGCTTTCCTCTCAGCCAACGTTCCAAGATAACGCCATGGCCTAAGGACTAAAACAGCAAAGACAAGCAAAAAGCAATAAGAAGTGCTAAGGTATCAAAATAGTACTACTCAGTGCAAGTGGCACCTTCCTCTAACTAACTAAAGCAACAAAAGGGATAAATTGTTCCACCGAACCAGATAAGCATTAAGTAATAATGCTCTGCATCATTCACCCCGACTGAGAGAATTGTTGATTCCACCTGAATCAATAGTCCCGGCTATAGCATCTTCGTCTGGTGGAAAATACGGGTAGATGTCGCCCACATTAAATGTATGTGAAGTGTTGAATTCTGGCGGTAAATCAATAACCATAGGCATTGTTATTGATCCGGTGCTTAATTGCAAAGGATCCAAACTTCTTCCATCCAAGTTTGGATTAAGTCCCGGAAGGAAGCCGTTCCTTCCTCATCCGTACTAGAACCAAGTCTCCAACGTTGAAGATCTTCTCTCGGCGGTGAAGATCCGCCAGTCGCTTGTAGTTCACATTGGATTCCTGTAGCTTTAGGCGTACCTTATTTAACATATCTGCAAACTGATCAACAATCGTCGCGGCAGCCTTGTTTGTGCACTTGGGAATTACTGCAACATCAACAATAGTGTTGGGAGATTTAGTATAAACAATACTAAAAGGACATCTACCAGTTGAGCGATTCGACATCGAGTTGAATGCAAATTCTGCTTGGCCCAAGACGTCGTCCCATAGCTTAGGAGTATCCTGTACCAAACAACGAAGTAAGTTGCCCAAGGTACGATTTACCACTTCCGTTTGGCCATCGGTTTGCAGATGATAGGAAGAGCTAAGTTGAATATTAGTATTCATACGCTTCCATAATTCTCGCTAGAAGTGACTTATAAATTTAACATCGCGATCGAACGTCAAGGAATGGGGAACACCGTGTAGCCGGACAATCTCCCGAAAGAATAGCTTCGCGATGTTGAGGGCGTCAAATGTCTTCTTACACGGTATAAAGTGAGCCATCTTCGAAAAGAGATCAACCACGACCATAATAGAATCATTACCTCGACGCGTGCGAGGCAATCCCAAAACAAAATCGACGCTGAGATCTTCCCAGATGGAGTCGGGAACAGGTAGAGGAGTGTACAAGCCCGTGTTCTGTCCCCCACCCTTATAATTCTGACATATGGAGCAACGCTCGACAAATCGAGCGACATCGCGTTGTAAATGAGGCCAAAAGAACTTCTCCTGTAGCTGATTTATGGTGCTGTCCCGCCCATAGCATGAGCCCCTAGAGCTCCACCATGAATTTCCTTAATTATTTGCTGCCGCCAAGAAGAGTTGGGAATGCACAGAAGATTTCCTTTAAAAAGAAATCCGTGACGAATATAATAATCCTTCGCTAGTTCAGTCTTCTCGCATTGCTGCCATGCTCCGCCGAAATCCACATCTCCCGCATATAATTCTTTCAGTGATTCAAGCCCAACGAATTCTGTTTGTAATTGTGTGATCAGTGCTGCCCTCTTGCTCAAGGCGTCTGCCACTCTGTTATGCACGCCACTTTTGTGTTTGAGTACGAAAGTAAACTTCTGTAGGAACATTAACCATCTGGCATGCATTCTATTGATATCCTTTTGAGTATTAAGGTATTGTAAAGCCTTGTGATCACTGCATAAAACAAAGTCTTGTTGAAGTAAATAGGGCTCCCATTGCTTCAGGGCCCTTACGACCGCATACAGTTCATGTTGATAAACCAACCACCTTTGGCGAGTAGAGCTGAGTTTTTCACTAAAAAACTCTATAGGCTTGTTTTCTTGTGTTAGTACTGCCCCAATACCGATTGCCGAAGCATCCATTTCAACTGCGAACGGTTTGTTAAAATCAGGGAGAGCTAGAACCGGAGCAGACGTGAGTGCCTCTTTAATTTTCTCAAAGCTGTCTTGTTGATCGGCATTCCAGTAAAAGGTTCAGGACTTGAAAACCTCAGTGATAGGGGCGGTAATGATGCTGAATCCCCGTATAAATCTCCGATAAAAATTAGCTAAGCCATGGAAGCTTCTAATATCCGTGAGGGACTTAGGAACTGGCCACTCCTTAATTGTAACAATCTTGCGAGGATCGGCACTCATGCCTTCAGCCGTTATGATAAAGCCAAATAAGGACACAATAGTAGCCGCAAAATCACATTTGTCCATATTTAGAAACAGCTTGTGTTGTCTTAAGTTTGTCAGTACCCCTTCCAGGTGAATCAGATGATCTTCTAGAGTGCGACTGTAAATCAAAATGTCATCGAAGTATGCCACGCAGCAGTACTTCAAAAAGGGCTGTAATACCTTATTAATCAATCTCATAAAAGTGGCAGGGGCGTTGCACAACCCAAACGACATCACTTTCCACTCGTATAACCCTTCTCGCGTTTTAAACGTTGTTTTCCACTCGTCGCCCGATCGTAGTCGGATCTGGTGATATCCGCTACGTAGATCGAGTTTGGAAAACAAGGTCGCACCCGCCAATTTCTCTATCATTTCTTCCATTCGAGGCATTGGAAAACGGAACTTCACCGTAATTTTATTAATTGCTCTACTGTCGACGCACATCCGCCAGGTACCATCCTTCTTGGGAACTAAAAGAGATGGCACTGCACACGGACTCAAGCTGTGTTGTATCAGTTGCTTATCCAACAATTCGTCGACGATTTGCTGCAGTATTAAGTTCTCTCCTGGGCTGAGCCGGTAATGCGGTAAATTAGGAAGCGACGCACCTGGTATGAAATCAATTTGATGCTGAATTGATCTTAATGGCGGTAGCTCGGCCGGCAGACTCTCTGTGCAGATATCGGTGAACTGGCTAAGCAGGTCTCACATGGCAGAGGGCCAATTCTTGCTGTGAATTTTGGATGTGCACTCCTTTACAATCAGAGCCATCATAGTGGTCGTCTCCCTCCAAGCATTTAATAGTGCCTTAGATGATACAGCAAACAGGGCATTGTTCTTCTCTTGTGCTGTAGCTTCGGAACTGGTCTGTTGCGGTACTAAATGCAGTCGGCGACCCTTCCAATCCAGAGAGTAAGTGTTAGCACGACAATCATAAACTGCTCCCATATCGTATTGCCAAGGCCTTCCCAAGATGATGTGGCACACATCCATGTCTAATACATCACAAAGAACCTGATTGGCATAATGCTTGCCGATCGAAAAGGATACTTTACATAATTCGGTCACCGACATTTCTACCCCTTTTTTGACCCAACTGATTTTGTACGGGTTGGGATTCTTTGTGGTCTTTAATTTCAAAGCCTGCACCACCGCACTTGAAATCACATTTTATGTACACCCACTATCAATCAATAGGTCGCAGATCTTTCCCCCGATTGTACATTTGGTCCTGAATAAAGTATTTCGCTGCGATGAACAAGGCTGTTTTGGAGCCATCAACAACTTTTGCATCACACAAATAAGAGGTTCTCCGACATCTGCTTCAACATCCTCCTGGTGTTGCTCCTGCTCCTGACTATGTTCGCTTCCTTCTTCTTCTCCATCAACTTCAATCAATTGCAACTGCGGACGCGAAGGACATTCATTGTACTTATGGCCCGTTTGGAAGCATCGGAAACATTTATTATTTGCATTCTTTGCATAGGGATTATCTTTCACGGTGGTCTTGCCACGTCCATTCGTTCGAGCATCATTAATGCGTCCTAATGCATTTGCGGCTTCGGTGTCTCCCATAGGAATTGCGACATTCTTCCCATTTGGATCAGCACTCCTATGACTACTTGTAGTCTGCTCCAGAATCGGTGTTGTTCTCTTGAACGGATAGTTGAGATTATTGCGGAGTGCTTGCATTTCAACCTTCAATGCATAATTAACAGCTTGTGATAGTGACCACACGGACTTCAGCTCCAATTTGTCTTGAATGGAGTCTTTCAGCCCGCCGATGTAACAAGCTACTGATTGATTGACCGTCTCATTCAGATTGTTCCTGGCACTCAAACGATAAAATTCTTCAATATAATCGTTAACAGAGCGGTTACCTTGACGACAATGTTGATACTGTTGATAAAGCATTTGCTCATAATCAGTCGGAAGGTAATGCCCCCGCAAGAGCTGCTTCATTCTCCTCCAACTCGTCACGGCCCCGCGACCTTCCCTTCTCCTTGATTGTAATATCTGCTGCCACCAAGCGCTGGCTCCGGCCTTAAGCCTACACGCAACGTACCGCACTTGTTTAATTGGCTCGATCTCCATATACTCGAAGAAGGTTTCAACTGACCTCTCCCAATCTAAATAATCTTCTATGTGCAACTTCCCATCAAAAAAAGGTATGTCCATCTTAACTCGGAAATCACCGTGCGATCGATTCATTTCTCTGGGACGTCTCGCCGAAAATGCTGCATTTCTTCGCCAGAGTCTGAGAGTTCTGAATTTTGAACTCCATTGATTTCCAAATCCGAATCAGATGACTCCTCCTTCTGGACTTCCCGATGTCGTCCCCGGTTGAAGTCAAGACCTTGCCGAGCTATCGGAGCATCTCTATTGAGAGCCATCCGGTCTAAACGAACAGTAATTGCTCTCAGCTCTTGGCGTATCTCCTCATAAAACCGATTGACCTCAATCTCCAGCTCCTCTGTCCGACGCCCCAATCCTCGGTGCGCCGCTCAAAGAGCCTCTAGGCTGTTGTCACCGCCGGGAGCTACCCGCCTGCTGCTCTCGGACATCTAGCTCTGATACCAAATACTGATGTAGGATCACTGTAGATGTACAAGCAAACAGAGAAAAACAATGGAACAGTAAAAGCTTGCAAGGTGCAAAGCTTGTTTGTAATTTGCTATGTGAAAAACTAAAGCTTTCCTCTCAGCCAACGTTCCAAGATAACGTCATGGCCTAAGGACTAAAACAGCAAAGACAAGCAAAAAGCAATAAGAAGTGCTAAGGTATCAAAATAGTACTACTCAGTGCAAGTGGCACCTTCCTCTAACTAACTAAAGCAGCAAAAGGGATAAATTGTTCCACCGAACCAGATAAGCATTAAGTAATAATGCTCTGCATCAAGAAGATTCAGGTTTGAGAAGCTTTGACAAAGAATAGTATGCAAGGTCCTTTCAAATAAAGCCTTAGACCCCTATTTATAGCCTTATCCCTATGATGGATAGCTAAGATGGCTCTTAGGATTAATTAAGAGGGATCTGAGCTCCCTTCGCCATATTTTGGGTCAAGGGGAGGCTTGGGGGGGGGGGGGGGGGGGTTTAAATGTCGTATGTGTCATGAATTTGACCTAAATAGGTCAATTTTGACTAAATCAAAGTTGGGTTGACCAAGTCAAGTGTTGATTAGGTCAACATGGTCAATCAAGCCCAAATTGATTAGGAGTTGAGCTAAAGGATATTTGAAATTGATTTAAACTCAAATATGGGTGATTTGAACTGGCTTGGTCAACCAGGTTGACCAAGGACCTAGATTTGGGCTCAACAAGTTTGATTTGACCCATTGAACCCAATGGAAGTGGTCTTAGGGTCTAGCTTGGTCAATTTGACCAAGTCAACCCTCTTGACCCTAGTTGAATTACCATCTCATATCCACACATAGTCAACCTTTAATGTCACCGATATCCACGCCTACCACCCACCGGATGATATCGACAACAACCACAGTAGAACCGTGGACTCTTTTGTGGCAAGGGAGACTTGATGCGGTGCATCATGTGGACTGGACTTATCTTACCCTCTTTAACTACCCATTATCTTTTTATGTTTTAGTTACCACTACCTATATCTGCATTTACTTTGTTAGTTAAAACATTACTTATTACTTTGCTCTTGCATTAGGCAAATATAGTAGAAGGAAGTTAGTCCCAAAATATATGTGCTAATGGAAGATAGAAGAAAGACCATAAAATATATACATAATTTGGGTTCTTCCTTGTTTTTCGTTTCTCTATTCTGCTCATTGTAAGCTTGCAGGAATTTCAAGTATTATTGATACAGGTGTTCACACAAAATATAATCAGAGGGCTGCAGAAAAATATTAAATACATAAATATCACTTGCAATGTGAGTTAAAATCTATTAAAAAGCATGTCATAAAAACCAATAATATGCATGTCATAAAAACTAGTTGAATAATATGCAATTATATATGTATACTACTATTTGAGTGCTTTACATTTATACTATATAATAAACTTATTTCAATATTTAGATAAACAAAAAAGAAGCCTAAAAATATTTTAAGCACAAACCAAAAAGAAGCCTCTCATGATAATATAAATAAGGTGCTAAAATGTTTATAATAAAAATAATAAAGTTTAGATCTCGTTGATCATTTAGAAAGGTATTCCTTAGGAGATGATGGGTTAGTGTCTATAGATTGGCTAAAATAATCAAGAATCTAGAAAAGAGATAAGGTTGCAATGAAGATTAAAAAAACTAAGAATTAAGCAAAAAAATAACCAATGGCAACAAGACATATAACTGGCCATTGTAATAATTAGTCAAATAAAAAGGAAAATTAATTGGTACAAATATGTTTTATTTAACAAAAAATAGCATAGAAAATACTTAACCACCATTCAAAAATAGAAAATAAAAAATAAAAAACTATAATTATAGAGTTATGAAAGCAATAGCAACAATTGAATAAGGGACTTACAGGAAAAAAAAGGAAAATGCAACATTAACTTTTGAATCATGAGATAAGATTCATGGTGTAGTGGACACAAAAACAGCCAACTATATAAGACAAATTAATTAAATCTCTAATTGATTCTCGAGCCCAACAACCAAAATAATTCCAACCAAACTAAGGCCATCAAGAGGGAGAAGAAAACTTACCTAAGGACATGTCTTCAAGGAGGAGGGAAAGCCACCATTGAGTTCATGTGAGAGGGAAGAGTGTTGGCAGCAGGGATGTTGGGTTGCAAGATTGAGAATTATAAAAAACAAAGAAGGTGAAGAAGCTCAAGATTCTTTAGCAACTCATTCAAAACTCTTCTTCACGAGAATTTTTAGATCTCGTTGCGCACTCGATCCAATAGGAGAAGAAGGCGAAGGTCCTTTTGGCAATTCTTTCAAAATTCCTTAGGCAAAGCCGAAGAGAGAAGAAGGCAAATAACCTTTTAGTGTGTGTGTGAGAGAGAGATTGTTACTACAAGCAGGAGAAACCATAGAGAACGAATGTTGTGGGAGTTTGAAAGGATTGCAGGATTTATTATATGAGATGGAGATAGTTATTACATGTGATTTGTGTGGAATACAAAGAGTTCCTGCCATATGTGGGGTTACGATTTATTTTTTAATTATGAACAAACATAAAGGCCAATATATGGCTGAGATTCATTTTGTAAAGAATCACAAGACGCTTATATGTATGGTTAGGATTTATTTTGTTAGTGCAAACAATCATAAAGGACAAATGGCTAAGATTCATTTTGGGGATATATCACAAGAGACGCTTATAAATAAATAAATAAATAAAATATATTAGATAGTAGATAACCATACCTAACAAGCTAAAGTTCATAACTTCAACATTGTGAAATATTTCAATTGGCCAAAATATATTAAAAGAAAGCAATCATTGAATAAGAGAAGTGTCTGCAGTGAAGTAAAGCATTATGACTATAAAATTCAAGCAGGGAGCATAGCTTAAGAAATTAAAAAAATCACTTGGCTTACCTCACTTCTAACACATTTATTAAAAAAAAGGTAAACCAGGTTTAGCCATAAAATCTCCCTCTTGATCACTAAGAACAAAAAGTTTGCCATTCACTACAATGCAAGCCCTGAAAGCAAAATAAATTCAAAATTAAATCACCAATGCATGCACAGCTTGGCATACAGTTCATACCAAAAAGCTATCAGTTATTGCTTTGGTAAGTCAAATGATTGGTGATATATCAACAAAAAATTATCTTGATCGGACACGAATATTGAGGCAAGAATCAGGTTTGAAACTTCAAAAATTGAATCTGGAAACATCTAAACTTTGATTTTAGCAAACTTATAGTCGAACTGAACATCTTGGAAATACGAGCCCAATGACACCAAATTCGACTCAATCCGAGCCCAAATGAGTCCAAATCAAAGACCAGAAGCTCACTTGGAAGGTTCAAACTATAATTTGGATTACCAAACAGTTTCCAAATGTGACATGCTTATAGTCAAATCGAGGGACTCAACGAGACGAATCCAACGAGCCCTAGATCGTCAAATTATGATATCATTAAGACATTCAAATGCCTAGTAAAAGGTTTATGATCAAAGGATTCAACATTGACGCCGGAGTTCTGCTCGACCGCCAATCTTCGTCGGACTTCTACCAGACGTTGAAGTTTTGCCGTCGCTGGACTTTCGTCGGACTGGTAGCTGACGCCAAACTTTCGCTTGTCGTCAGACTTCTGACCTTCGCAGGACTTTCATCGGACTTCTATTCGACGCCAAACTTTCGTCCGTCGCCGGATTTTTACACAACGCCGAACCATGGTTTAAAATTGCGCAATATGAGGCCCGCCTTTGCACAATTCCAGTAAAAAACGCCTCGATGCTTACGCCTTGAGTTTTTTTATGAGGCTTGCGCCTCAACTTGGTTGAGGCCCACTTTGAGGCCCGCCTCGCCTCACTGGCATGAGGCTTATGCCTCATGCTATATATATTAAAACTTACATAAATCTTGAAGTAAATGCCCGACATTGGACTCTATAGGAGAGGAGGAAGGGGAGAGAGCAGTTCATCATAATGATGATTCAAATGAAGAACCCCTTAGTGCTGACAGTGTTAATGACTTATGAGTTCTTATGTGATATGTCATTGCTATTTGTTTTTGGAAATTGGAATTATATGTTAATGAAAAGAATACTGGGATTTGAGAAAGATAGAATTTTGAGTTGAACTATATTTCATGTTGTCTTATTATTGGGATATTTTGATTTCACTTCATCCTATGCTTTTTTATGTTTTATATTATTCACTCATTAGTATATAAAAAATTTATCATTTTATTTTTACGCAATCTTTTGATTTTGAGGCTTACGCCTCAAAACGCCTTAAGGCTTACGCCTCGCCTCACGAATGAAAAACGCCTCAATACCCGAATACGCAATTTTAAACATTGCACTGGACTTTTGTCCGTCGCTGGACTTTCGTCGGACTTCTACCAGATGCCATACTTCCTCTTGTCACTAGACTTCTACCCGTCTCCAGACTTTCATCGGACTTCTACCCGACGCCAAACTTCCGCCCGTCGCCAGACTTCCACCAGTCGCCGAACTTCTGCCCGTCGCTGGACTTTTGTCGGACTTCTACCCGACTCCAAACTTTCGCCCATCTGCGAACCTCCGACATTCGTTGCCAGCTGACTATGGTCCCTCCAACCACCATCACCAGAATACGGTCTTTTTGATCTTCGTCGCCCTCCGACTATGATTCTATCGACTAAACAGAAGTATTAATAGTGATTCTTTCAAGTCCCATCATATAACACACACTATATGATGTATATTTTTTACATCAAGCTAAGGCCTTCATCCAAGGAAGGGCCTCGTTTGTAATCGATTGCAAATACTAATGGATTCATTTAAACTGGGCTAGACCCCGTGGTTTTTTTCCCTTTTTCAGGGTTTTTCACATAAAAATCTAGGTGTCTCTTATGAATGCGCTTCACCCTCTCTTTTAATCTGATTGCGTGCTAGATTTTCATACAAAGCAAAGACGTTAAAATTTATATTTCTCTACCGCCGCGAATATTCTAGGACACAACAATTGGGATCCTAAAAGATATTCAATATCAAAAAAATAAAGCTGAAATTTAATTATTTAAAGACCCTGATTTTCCACATCAGTTAATTCACACATAATGTAGAAGTCCTGACCAGATACAGTTAAAACTTCCTTATCAGAAATGCATGAGATTGGCCAAAAGGAAATAAAGTCGGCAACCTTGCAGATGCTGAAAAAATTCACATTCAATGTGCAGTTAAAGTATCACAATAACTAATCCGGTTCAACTCATAAAGGAATAGTTAATCCAGCCATAAACATGAAGTCGCTAAGAAGTTTTCTTAACAATTTTGACATCAATCTTGGAAAGATCAAAATAATCATGTTAGTTAAATTTTTTACTTCCCAATTTACGGTTTTTAGCCGAAGAAGCATTCGAAAGGTGTCAAAGATCATTACCTTCACAGCGATCAACCTCACATATTTACTTCAGATGAACGTCATCGAACTATCGATACATCGGATCAGACATGAAGGGAACTTCATCGAAGGAGGCTAAGAAGCTAGCAACTCATTTAAAATACGTTTACCTTTTCAACTGTGAAGAAGGTGAAGAAGGTGAAGAAGGCGAAGTCGAAGGCGAAGGCGAAGTCGAAGGCGAAGTCGAAGGCGAAGTCGAAGGCGAAGGCGAAGGCGAGAGAGAGGACCATTGGTGAGGTGCGAGCACTTGAGTTGCTGCATTCGGTGAGAGCAGCGAGAGGGATATGAGCGGGAAGAGCTGATGCGTTAGGCTAGAGGAGGAAGAGTTGAAAAAAGTTCTGCGCTTGGTTGGAACTGGAAACCGCTCGGCTATTGGAACCGAAACGTGGAACGTTAGATTTTTTTTGGTTATTTTTTTTTAATTGAGACAACCGTTAGGCTTGAGAGTGAAAATGCTCGGCATTGGAACCGAGTAGACCTGTCAATATTGGATCCGACCCGAAAATTTGATCCGAACTCAACCCAAAATTTTTGGGTTTGGGTTGACCCGAACCCGAAGCGGGTCGGTTTCGAGTCCGGAAAACCGACCCGTTTGCAAAAACGGGTTGGGTTCGGGTTGACCCGACGGGTTGCCGGGTAAACCCGAAAACCCGTTTAATTTATAAAATTTGGATTCCTGCCCGTTGCCCTCTGCCCCCGCCCGCGCTGCTGTCCCGCGTCCGCTGCCCCACGCGCCCGCTGCCCGCTACCCCGCGTGCCCACGCCAGTACCCGTGTGCGACGTGCCCCGCTACCCGTTGTTCCCCGCCCGCGCAAGCCCTCGCATTTGCCCCCTCGCCCGCCGTCTGCACGCCGTCGTTCCGAAGTTCCGACGCCGGCAGAACCCAAATCCGGGTCGGGTCTAGTCAACCCGGAAACTCGTTGGGTCGGGTCCGAGTTCTGATTTCTGACCCGTTTGTCTATCCGGGTCGGGTTAGGGTCGACCCGTTTAAACCCGAGTTAGTTCCAAGTTCAACCCAAACCCGACCCGTGAGTCGAAATTGAGAACTGCTCGGCTAATGCGACGGAGTTAATCCATTGGGCTTTTGCCTTTTGAGGTTGAAAGACAAGCGAATGTGAAACGTTTAAAGTGAACGGTACAAGTCACGAAAATTTGATTTGAATCCGACTAAAAAAATTCAGATTAGATTCGATCCGATTTCAAAACGGGTAGGATTCAGGATCTTGGATTCGACCCATTTAAAAAAATGGATCAGGTTCAAGTTGACCTGTTGGGTTTTCGGGTCAACATGGAAACCCACTTGAAATAAGCTGACCGCGCTGCCTAAGCTTGCTCGCGGTTGCCTGCGTGCCCACTAGAGGCTTCCCCCCCTTGTCGAACCCGGGTAAGTTTCGTGTTCGACCTGAACTCGACCTGAAACTCGATTTTGACACCACTAGTGAATGATGTCTATAAAATAAAGGGACAACAATTTTTAAAAGAATAAAATAGAATACTAGGATTGTATATGGATGAAAACTCAAGTCCCCTTTATAATAGTAGTATAGATTTAAAGTCTTAGAGTCTTTTTGGGGAAATGCATCTTTTTGTAAATGTGAGAAAATAATTTCTTTTTAAGAATTTTTGTTAGTATTATAAATATTTTTTGTTAATGTTTAAAAATTTTAAACAAATATTTTCTTATAACTACCACTTATTGTGAATTTTGTATCTTTAAAATTTATCATTTATTGTTCTAATCTGTCCATTTTTTAATCAATGGTTCATGTTGATTGAATAGTCAATCTGCATTGCTAGAAGTCTTTTACTCATCTACAACCACACTCGCCTTTCTATGATCATATTGTATATCCAATTCATAATATTTAATAAGCTCTAACAATCACCTTTATCCTAAATTGAGTTTCTTCTAATGAAACATGTATTTAAAATTTGTATGATATGTAAAGACTTACATTTGATTCCATACAAATAATACCTCCATATCTTAAGAGAAAATATTATTGTTGCTAATTATAAATCATGGGTAGGTTAATTTCTTTCATGATTCTTTAATTACTTTAAAACTCGTGCCATTATTTTAATATATGCTGCATTAACACACATCTCAATCCCATCAACGAGGCATCATTATATGTCCAAAACGTTTATATGCTTGATGAAATAGTTCAAATTGGTGTAATCATCAAATAAGTTTTAACTTTTGAAAAGCATCCTTACACTAATTTGTTCATTTAAATTTCATTTTCTTTTACATTAACCTTGATAATAGTATAACAATATGAGAAAATCCCTCTATAAATCATCTGTAATACGCATTATAAAACTAAAAAAAAAATCTATGCATCTTAAAATATAGTCTACTTTGGCTAACCTATAATAGCTTTAATTTTATTTTGATGCACTAAAATGCCTTCACTACTAATTATATGACGAAGAAATAAGAAATGTCAAACTCTTTAAAAAGAATTCACAAATTTAGCTTATAACTTATTTTTCATGTGTTCATAGTACTATATATATGCAAATGATTTAAATGATTGTTTTCATCTCTTGAATATATAGAAATATCATCAAAAAATTATAATCACAAACATGGAGTATTTGTCAATCCAAATGATATAAGCACAAACTCATAATGATCATATCATATTCTGAATACAAATTTGGCTAGGTGTTCCTTTTAATGAGCAATTGAAAATATTCAAATCGCAAATCAATCTTAGAGAAAACTAAAGCTCGTTCAAGCTAATCAAACAAATAATTAATTCTTAATAATGATACTTATTTTTAATAGTGAGCTTATTTAATTCTCTATAATCAATATACATTCTGAAACTTTTATCTTTTTTCTTTTCAAACAATAGTGGAACTCCCAACATTAATGTGCTAGGCGTTATAAATCTTTTATCTAATAATTCCTACAACTAGCTTTTTAAATCTTATAATTCCTTAACTACCATACGATAAGGTACTTTAACCATTGGTTATGAATCTGATAAAATTGAATAGTAATGTTTATTTATTTTTCAATCTGTAATCCATGCATATCATCTAAAGTACTTTTAGGTATTCTTTCACCACTATTATGTCTTCCAGCCTCTCAACTTCTTTAATTGTATCTTTTATCTGAGCAAGAAAACTCCTGATACTCACTATTCAACAATTTATAAGATTTTAAATAGGTTATCACTATTGATTATAGTCCTCTATCTCCATATTATTTGAGTTGTTATTTTTTTTCCACGTAATTTGAATTTAATCACCTTCTTGTTACAATCTATAGTGATAAAATTATAGAAAACTAATTCATCCCTAAGATTATATCAAATATATGTAGTTGAATAGAGATTATTTTGTTTTTCAATCACATTTATATTCTCTATCCCTTGAGTACTAGAATCACTAGCATAATTTAAGTTATTCTCATCCAAATGCATATGTGATCCTGAGGTTGTACTAACTACAAGATTCTTTCTTAAATATGTCAACTTCATGAGCAGTCAAAATAGATAAATCATCTGATTCATACATGCTTGTTACTCTTTTTAAGATTCACGCTATTAGAAGGCCACTATAAGTTTTTTGCTGTCATTTTCTTTATCAAAGTATAAGCCTCATAAAAAAGTTTTGACATTAATGATTATCCAGTTGCTGCATCAATTACAGACCTAAGAGATCCTACAAGTCTATTATAAAATATTTGAATCACCAACCAATCAAGCAAAGTATGATGAGTATGCTTTCTAAGCATCTTCTTAAATCTTTCTTAGCTCTCATAAATTGAATCTTCATCATATTGGAAAAATGAAGCAATATCATTCATAAGCTTAGCAATTTCTTACGGTGGAATGCACTTTATTAGGAACTTATGTGACAACTCATTCCATGTAATTTTGTAGCCCAGGAGGAATACATTCAATCACATTTTATGTTTGTCCTTTAGAAAAAAATGGAAATAATCAAAGTCTAATGGCGTCATCACTGACTCCATCATAATTGAGCATTGCATAAATTTTTAATAAACTAGGTAAATGTAGATTTGGATCCTCAACAAGAGATACTCCAAACTGAGCATTCTAAACCATTTGGATAACAACAAATTTCAACTCAAAATTATTGGCATGGATAGTAGGTCGGTTGATACTCTCATGGATTCAATCTACTAATGGATTGACATACTCCCTAAGAGGTATAGGTCTTGATCATGATTTGGGTCGGCCATACCTACTTCTACATTCTTTTTATTTTTCAAATTTTTGTTAGAGTCCTTTCTATTTTGAGGTCAAACAACAGAGGTCCCTTACTAGATCTACAATGCATTTAAAAACTACAAACAATAGATGAAATTCAATTGAAAAAAATAAATGAAACAATAATGGAAAAAAATAATCATAAGTTTAAAATTTCACAAGTGATAAATACAAAATTGACTAACCAATTAAAAATTAAACAATAACATAATAATTAAATATGCAACTTTTTAGACAATTTAAAGAAAATTGCATAAACACCCCTTTGTATCCCCTATAATGACGCCTAAAATTTGATGGGGATTTGCTGCTACTATATATGAATGTATAATATTTCCAACTATGTAAGTGCACATATCGATCAAGTAATATAGTATATGAGAAGAGTGTCGATCTCACGAGGACACAAGTGTACTAAAACTATCTCTAGTACTACCTATTCAATCCACAAAATTTATCCTACTCAATAAAATAAAGGGGAGGTGATACCACTATTGAAAAATATAATAAAAAATAAAGATAACTAGGAATTAAGTTTTGGACTAATCATAGTGAATGAACTTATATTTTTCTAGGCATACTCATCTATAATAGTTGTGAATCAGAACATAAGCACTCTTAGATCTCTGTTGAGCTTGTAAGAATGTAAAGAAATATTTTCACCTCTCTATAATGATTTTATCTCCATAGACCCTAGAATCATATTCATCATATATCTAGGCATAAAAGTTTTCTATCTCAATCCTTCTAATTATTCCAACGTTTCTCTATCAAGTTAATGTATCACATTAAATTTTACTTTATATTTGATCATTATATGAATTAAATTAAACACATGAGTAATTGAGAACAATCATTCACATTTACATATAAGAGTCTATTTTAGAACAAACAGAGATGATTCACACCATCAACCCCAAAACAAGGAAGTTAGTCAATCATAGAAAAACACTTTTCATTAATTAATTTCAAGAATATATATATAAAGAAAATGAAGACAAAATCACATGATTTTGATAATCTCACACATATCTTGTAGACTAACTCATTTAGGAGTGATTCTCTTCAAACGTTCGCTCTTTACACACTTGTCCACTCCTAAGTGGTATTTTGCCCACTACACAGATGGCCAACCATTTCTCTAAATGTTTCTCCACTCTCTTTTCCATCCCCGACCTTCCTCAAAAGAACAAAAAATTATTTATATTTACTCAAACTAACTCAGGCGTGATAAATCCTGCAACAAGCAATGGTTAGAACAAAGAACAGAGAAGTGAGTAATCAGTTCTTCATTATCTTCAATAAGAGAACAAGCTACAGGATCATCTTAAATAAACTAGCCAGTTAGATATAAACTAACGGCTGTGATTAACAGCAGAAAGTAAACGACTGAGATTGCTCAGAGCAGGTGTAATGGAGAAGTGGCGCAGTCATTGCACATGGAAAGGGAAGCCACCAGCTCTATATATGAGAGAGCTTATCACATGTGCTCATCTTATCATCCCCCCTCAAGCTAGTAGTGGGAGGCCCAATGGTAAGCTTGGAACGAAGAGAGGCGAAGCGAAGAACTGAAAGAGCTTTGGTGAAGAAATCAGCCAATTGATCCCGAGAAGCAATATGATGCACAGAAAGCTGTTGTCGTTTGATGCAGTCACGGACAAAGTGACAATCTATTTCAATATGCTTAGTACGCGCATGAAACACGGGATCGTTAGCCAAGGCTAGAGCTGATATATTGTCACAATACAGTGGAGTAGTGGGAATGGTGATACCGAAATCTTGAAGTAGAGATTGAAGCCAAATGATATCACAGGAGGCCGTGGCTAACGCACGATATTCAGCTTCGGTAGAAGATCGAGCAACAACAATTTGTTTCTTTACCATCCATGAGATTAAGGTTTGACCAAGAAAGGCACAATAGCCAGTAATTGAGCGGCGATCAGAAGAATCCGCAGCCCAATCTGAATCTGAAAAGGCTGTAAGAAGCAATGTAGAAGCAGAAATAGGCAGTCCATAGTCAAGTGTGCCTAGAATGTATCGTAGAACCCGTTTCAACAACTGAAAGTGTATAAGTTGAGGTTGATGCATGTGTTGACAAAGATGATTAACAGCAAACATAAGATCTGTACGGGTTAACGTTAAGTAGTGTAAACAACCAACTAATTGACGATACAGCTCTGGTTGAGAATACAGAGTTGTAGTATTCGGTGAAACTTTAAGTTTGGTCGGTAAAGGTGTAGACACAGGATGACAATTAGTCATGCCGGCTCGGTTGAGGAGATCTGCTGCATACTTGGACTGATTGAGATGCAGGCCGTGAGGTTGCTTGGTGATTTGGAAACCAAGGAAGTATGTAACAGGGCCAAGATTTCACATATTAAATCGATTTTGTAATGCTGTAAGAAGCTGATTGATAGCAGAACTGTCGGATCCAGTGAACAGAATGTCATCAACATAAACCAAAATATATAATTTAACCGAGCCATGTTGATATAGGAATAAAGATGAATCAGCCTTGCTATGAACGAATCCATAGTCAATAAGATAAGAGGAAAAAGTAGCAAACCATTGCCGAGGGGCTTGCTTAAGACCATATAATGCCTTCTTAAGTAGGCAAACATGAATCGGTCTTTGGGGATCTATAAACCCTGGTGGCTGTTTCATGTAAATAGTTTCTTCAAGTTTACCATGCAAGAAGGCATTGGAAACATCAAGTTGTAAAACAGTTCAGTTATAATGCACAGCAATAGTGAGAAAAATGCGTATTGTCGGAAACTTAGCAACTGGAATAAAAGTATCGTGAAAATCTAAACCAAATTCTTGATTGAAACCTTGAGCAACCAAACGAGCTTTGTGACGTGCTATTGAGCCATCAGAGTTGAGTTTGGTTTTGAAGATCCACTTACACCCCAATATATTTTGCGTATGAGAAAAGGGAACAAGCATCCACGTACCCTGTTTTTGCAAAGCATCAAATTCTAAACTCATGGCCTTACGCCAAGTGGAAGATTGAACAGCTTGAGTAAAGGAAGTTGGTGTGGAATCCATAAGAGAATGTTGTAAATCAAAGATTTTGGAGGGTTTTAGATTTCCAGTTTGTATCCGAGTAAGCATAGGATGTTTGGAGATAGGTACAGGTGCAGGTGAGGTAGTGGAGTTTGGCAAGGCAGAACCAATTGAGTCAATTTGAGGAGAATGAACGGGAGTATATGAGGTATTGTGAGGATTTGCATCAAATAAAGGAGTGAATGTAGTGGCTGGATCAGTTGGTAATTGAGACGGTAGATGAGAAACAGGTACTAAGGCAGTCGGTGGAATATAAATCGGAGACACAGGGAATGTTTGTATGCTGTCCATCTGTTGGAAAGGATAAATATGTTCATGGAATTTTACATGTCTCGATAGATAGATGTGACCAGTAGGTATATGAAGACACTTATACCCTTTGACATGAGTGGCATAGCCGAGAAAGACACACGAAATGGAACGTTGAGCTAATTTATGATTTAGCTTAGTAGGTAGCCAAGGATAGCACAACGAGCCAAACGTGCCGATCTGAGTATATGAAGGCAAAGAATTATATAGACATTCATACGAAGACTTATGCTGTAACAGAGGAGAAGGCAGACGATTTATTAGATAAACAGCTGTCATAAGAGCATCAAACCACCATTTGAGAGGAACATTTGCATGAAATAAAAGAGCTCGAACCATTTCGAGAAGATGACAGTGTTTGCGCTCAGCAACACCATTTTGTTGAAGTGTATAAGGACAAGTGGTTTGATGCAGAATACCACATTTTAGTAAGGTGGTTTTGAAAAGGTTGTTAACATATACAGAACCACCATCAGAACGAAGTATCTTAATCGGTTTCTGAAATTGTCGCTCAACCATGGATTTAAAATATAGAAATTTAGAAAAAGTTTCAGATTTATTATATAAAGGGTACACCCAAGTATAACGAGTAAAATCGTCCACAAAAAGAAGATAATATTTATATGATTGCATTGATAAAACTGGAGATGGTCCCCATACATCCGTATGAACTAATTCTAAATATTGAGTAGTGGTAGTAGAAGATAAAGAAAAAGGAAGACGACTACATTTTGCACGAGAACAGGCAGAACAGTGAAATAACTGAGGGGATAAATTGCTGATTTGCAATGCTTTGGAGAGATGTTGTTGGATAGCTGGAGAAGGATGACCTAATCGTTGATGCCAAAGAGTTGAAGGAACGGTTGCTGCTTTGAGAGCTAAAGCAGGAACAGTTGTAGGTAGATGAGTTGAACGATTGGTAGAGTTAATAGGGTATAGTCCTTGTTGACTGGGCCCTTGGAGAAGAATCCGGTTGGTCCGAGAATCCTTGATGATATAGCCATTAGAATCAAAAACAAACAAGACAAGGATTATCAGATGTTAGCTTATGAATGGAAAGGAGATTGTGCGACAAAGAAGGAACATGAAGAATTTGAGATAAACGCAAATTACGGGAAGGAGTGGGTAAGAGGCCTTGACCGGTATGTGAAATGGGAAGAAGCTGTCCATTTCCAACTTGAACGTGAGAATAACCAGAATAAGACTGAGCTTGCTGAAGTTGAGAAGCATCAGCCGTTAGATGATTAGTCGCTCCATAATCTAAAAACCAGTCAGCATTGGAAGGATTCTCTGCTGCAACATAAGCTTGTATTGATGCTTGATAAGAAGTATCATGACGATACCAGCAAGTAATGGCTGAATGTCCAAATTTACCACAAATTTGACACTTAGTGGTGGATCTCGGCACACGACCACCACGAGTGGAATTAGTAGATGTAGATCTTCCTGCGTTTGATGGATTAAAGGCAGGACGTCCTCGTCCTGAAGAGGCATTACGCCCGCGCCCAGAAGTTTGGTAAAATCCTCGTCCACGGTTTCGGCCGCGTGTTGTAGTGAGAGCAAGGGCTGGATCAGAGACTGGAGTAGTGGCGTGTTCTCGAGCTGTATCCGAAGCCATATTAAGTTCTTCACTGCATAAGAGGGCATAAAAGTCATCCAGGTTGATCGGTTGCAGTTGTGTGCGCACAACAATCTTGAAAGCTTGATACGTAGGAGGCAACCCATTAAGGGAATAGAGGATAATATCCTCAGTTTCAATAGTAGAACCGGCAGCTGTGATAGCGTCTATTTTCTGCTTGACATCGGAGAGATACTGAACCATAGTTAGATCCTTCATATTGAGCTGATGCAGCTCGTTCTTTAGTTGAAGAAGACGAGTGCGATTAGAAGATTGGAGACGCCGCTCAATGGTAATCCAGATTTCATGGCAAGAATCTAGATTAAGTACATAAGGAAGAAGCGACGGTGAAATGGTAGAGTAAACAGCAGATGCAAGGTTCTGGTCGATCAGCGACCAGGACCGAAACAGAGGATTTGAAGTGAAACTGCCATCAGAGTTTTGGACTTGCTTGGGAGGTTTAACAGCCATCCCAGTGAGATAAGATTTAAAGCCATTTGCTGAAAATAATTTCAGCATTTGAGCCTTCCATATGTGATAATTATCCGTCGAGAGCTGAACATTCACCATAGATTTTACAATAGACATAAAGAACTTGAGGCGCGGCGGAATGACATCGTCACCGTCGATTGCAGCATTATGAGTAGTAGTAGCAGACGAAGAGGAAATCAAATCTGCCATGGAAGAAGAAGAAAGTAGTTTACCAACCTTGCTCTGATACCATGATAAATCCTGCAACAAGCAATGGTTAGAACAAAGAACAGAGAAGTGAGTAATCAGTTTTTCATTATCTTCAATAAGAGAACAAGCTACAGGATCAGCTTAAATAAACTAGCTAGTTAGATATAAACTAACGGCTGTGATTAACAGCAGAAAGTAAACGGCTGAGATTGCTCAGAGCAGGTGTAATGGAGAAGTGGCGCAGTCATCGCACATGGAAAGGGAAGCCACCAGCTCTATATATGAGAGAGCTTATCAAGGCGTCGCGTCGCTTGATAGTGTGGCTCTGCGATGTTACATTGATGAACAAGCACCTTGGCCCTGCTAACTTGACTATGTTATGACGTTTGGCTGAATAGGTGCGATGTTTTCCCAGCAAGCTACTCTTAACTACCTCACCATAGAGCTACAAAAGATTGGGCACTGTGGCGCTTGAACACGTCATCTGGCACTCGACGCTTCAATGTTGAATTATTTGCAAAAATAACAGAGAACATAGCATGGCGATGCCCCCTTTGTGGCGATGAGGTGCTAGTAGTTCCGTGTCGCTAACTATATTTCTCCCGGGGAGCTAAATTAATTGTAATTTTCTCGATACTTGAGTACTGCGATGTCCAATTCCGGCATCGTAACGTTGAAGGCTCTACGACATTGGTGTTTGGGCGCTACGACTCTGGTTCTAACTTTACATTTTTTTTTTAAACTTTTTCTTTAGATATTTCTGCACAACATCAACTAAAGCATGCATTTATATTGAAATTTAACACAATAAACACAAACATGACTTTTACCACTTCACTTCATAGGATCACACAAGCTGAACTATCTTCTTCTTCTTCTTCATGTTGAATATAATTGCATAATCTAATTAAATTAGTTAAATGAAATTGAAGTTATAAGCCCATTCTCATGTAGAAACCTTCTTGCTCTATATCTCTTCCTCTCTGCCTCTGACTTTATCAAACCAGATTGTTCAATGCTCTTTTGTTATTTCATTTCCAACAAAATAGGTCGTACAAAAACACACTACTCCAATAAGCAAGCTCTTCTTCTCCTTGATCTCTTTCGAATAGTGCTCACAAATATCAACTTCCCAGATCATAACTTCTTCTCTATCTCCAGCATCAAACCCCCCCCCCCCCCCCCCCCCCCCCCCCAAACCTTTATGAAACCATTCTCCTTTGCCTTCATTGAATAGCAATTTTCTTGGTGAAGCTGCTATTCGTGATTTCAAATGAGCCTCACCCCAACTACTTATGTTGTAAATGATTTCAAATGGTTTCACTTTTCTTGATAAAGCTGGATGACCTTGTTTAAAAAATGCATGTGTAATAGTTGATGATGCAGTAGTTGGCTGATACCTACTAAGGCTTTATTTGGGATGACTTTCTTACTGCTTCTTAATGTAGCTTTCTAGTGCAAAAATTTAAATTTTGTACTAGAATGCTGCTTTCAAAAGCAATAAAAAAATTATTCCAAATGAAGCTTAAATAATAATTATTTAGGAAAATTATCTAAAATGACCTTGTAACAACATTTAAGTGAATGCTACAAGTAGGGCAAAGGAGGGATTTCAATGCATTTAGAAGGCTAGAATTTGAGAAATGGAAGGAATGCATGTAACTATTGGCCTTTTTTTTTTTTTTTTTTTAATGACGAGGAACCGCTCGCTGCCACTCCGGGTTAGCCGAGAGCGCTTGGCGGTCTGTAAACCCCGGTCGACCTGGACGAGCTACCCACATCCATTAGAACTCGTGGCCGATGATTATTGGATCCCCCTAAAGGAGGCGCTGCCGCCCAAGCGAATCGAACCCGGGATAGGGGTACCTACCCGTGCTCGCCCACCAACCAAGCATCGATGGGTACTGTTGGCCTTTTACTTGGTACTTGTAAGGATGCCTTATTTATCATGTTTAAGGAAAGCTTCTAATTATCTCTTTTTATAGGACTGACTTTAATGGAATTGTATAATTTTGAAGATTCCAACTATAGATGTGCTGAAAACTAGAATTCATCTGATGGTTGTTAGGATATTTAGGCTTCGTTTGGAATAGCTTCCTTGTTGCTTTTTAAAATAGATTTTTAGTATAGAATTTTCTTTTTCAAAAAAATTTATAATAAAAAACACGTCGGGCGGAACTCCGGCGGTGGTCGAGAAGAAAATTTTTCCCTCCTCTTCTCTTCTCTTCTTACTTAGGTCCCCTCTTAAGAGAAATGAGGGGTTATTTATAGTTTTTTGAGGATGACATGACCAGTAAATAGGAGGAAGATCAAGGGCAAATGGGGAGTGGTTTGGATGGACGACATATATTGAATCCCTTGATTATGGACCATTCGTCACACATTTGAAGGTCTTAATGATATCGGAATTTGACAATCTTGGGCTCGTTGGATTCGTCTCGTCGAGCCGCTTGATTCGGCTATAAGCATGTCATAGTTTGAAAATTGTGTGTAAATCCAAATAGTGGTTTGAACCTTCCAACAGCACTTCGGGTCTTCGATTTAGACATTTGGGCTAGGATTGAGTTGAATTTGGTGTCGTTAGATTTGTATTTTTGAGACGCTCTGTTTGACTGTAAGTTTATTGAAATCAGAACTCAGATGATCCCAGGTTTAATTTTTGAAGCTTCCGGCCTGATTTTGCCTCGAGATTCATGCCCGATCAAGATAATTTTAATATATATATATATATATATATATATATATATATATATATATATATATATATATATATATATATATATATATATATATAATGTAAATTATAGAAGTTGTAGTACCTTTTCTATGTAAACCCATCGGGCTTAGCTGGGTTGGTGTGCGAGCATGTTTGGGACTTGGGAACCCCCAAACTCATGTTCGATTCACCTCTCATGCAGTGCGACCCCTTAAGTGGGGAGAAAATAACTGCGGGTCCTGCATTTGTGAGGCTGGTTGCTGCTAGCTCACCGATGGGTTTAGTTACACCACCCAGCGCCTCTTATGAGGTGGCAGACTCCATTGGCAATATATAGGTACGTAGATATTGTATATTCATTTCTCTTTCAGTTCATGTAGTTCTTTCTTTATATCATTTGTAGAGTAATCTTTAAACCAGCCCCCCAACTATTTTTATATGACCAATTTAGTCTAAACATACCACGTTGCTCTAATTTAGTCTCTCTACTATACAAAATTGATCTACAATGATCCTATCGAGACTAAATAGAGATTTATTTTTGATAGTCATACTTAATTGGGATTAATTTTCTATCACAATTACAATGTAAGCGATCATTTTGAATCAATTTTATATAGTTGATGAATAAAATTGGAGCAATGTGATTTTCTAGCACTAAAATGGCCATGCATGAATAGTTTGGAGACTACTGTAGGAATTTTTTTAATTATTTGCAAACTAGTTAATTTTGAACATAATGTTTAAAGGCTGTGGGAAGATCACATTAGAAATAATTTATACAAGAAAAAAAAAAAAAACATTAGAAATAATTTATACAAACTTTTTACACAACTTCTTCATTTGTTCTTGCAAAATGTTGCATAAGGTTTTAAACTAACTGTAAACAAATTTCTTAAACAAACTATATATATATATATATTCTTTTTCCTTTTTTGCTCGCAAACTCATAAAATGGTAGAATTGCATTATAACTAAGATTTTGTTTGGGACGACTTTCTTATTGCTTCTTCAAAAATTAAATTTTTTTTACTATAAAGCTGTTTTAAGAAGCAATAAAAACTGTCTCAAAAGTAAGCCTAAATTAGTACATCCATTTTAAAAAGCTTAGGTTTAATAAATACTCCTGTGAGGACCGAAAGTGTTAGGCAAGAAACAAGTTTATAGCTTGAATCAACTTATCAATCTTTCTCCTAATTGTGAATATGACAACAACACATGTTTTATTTGAGACAGCTTTCTTACTTCTTTTTAAAGCGTCTATTTAGTATAGAAATATTGAATTAAAATCGTTATTTCATTATAATATAATAAAAAGAAAAAGAATAACAAGTAATACTCTAGAATCTATTGGGTAAAGGAGTAATTAACAATAACAAAAATATATAGCCATACTCTTATCTTCTTACAGATACTGCAATTTGCAGCAAGACAAATTTATCACACAATACTGGATTGTCCTCAAAAACTACTCAAAGGCCAACATCTTTTGAGGAATCCTTTGTAAATAGAGTTTGATCAAGGGTAATAAATATAGGCTTTGTTTGGGGCAACTTTTTTGCTGCTTTCTAAAGCAGTTTTTTAGTACAATTTTTTCGAATAAAATATTTTTGTACTAGAAAGCTGCTTTAAAAAGTAAGAAGAAAACTGTCCCAAATGAAGTCATAATTTTATACATATAGGTGTTGGGAATAAATCAAATATCTATACCCAAAAAACTATTTAAGAATCAATATCATTTTAAAGTATCTTTTTTTTTATTGAATATGGCCCTCCCATCTACATAATAAAAAAACAATTTTAATCTATAATAAAAACTTATGTCTAAATGGAATTAGTACCGATAGCTTTTGAATTAATTTATGAATAAAATGCAACTAAGATGTGAGAACCCTAACATATATTTCTCACTTATTTCTTATTCTCATACATGATCCCCATCACATTCCCAAAGCCTTAACCCACTTTAAACCCCACAAAAAATCAAGCTATACTCCTTTCATAAAATCCTAACTCTAGTTTATTTATTGTGGCTAGGCCATATAATAAAATTACCCCAAAATTCTAATATAGAAGTCCTTATAGAACAAATCTTACTATCCAATGTATGAAAATTTCAACAAGAAATTTATCCAAAAACCTTAAAACTAGTTACTATCTTCCACAAGCTCTAAACCTATCATGACAACTCCAACAACTCCTAAATCATCATAACAATCTCCTCATCAATGTGCAAGATAAAATAAATTTGAGGCTGCATAGGAATTAAATTTGGAGTTATCAAAAAGCAGCGGGGAACTCTATGCAAAATACTTGATAAACACAACAGATAAGCACTTCTGCATATACATAAGTCGGCTCACGTTTCCTCTACTCCACTTCCTCTGCCGAAGAGAGCAGCTTTTACAGCTTTTAACTTTTTCATCACAGCCATTTGTTCTCTGCTATAGAATCATCACCATTGGTTTTGTAACTGGTTACAATATAAGTATATGATACTGTAGCATCTTAAAGGATAGTGAGAAAATGAAAGAGAACTTGGCTCTCCATTCTTCTGGTTCTTCTTCCTCACTTGATTTTGCATTTCCTTTAATTTAGTTTGCAGGTAACAAGCTGTGGACTCATCTCCAGATCGGAAGTTTTCATGGTATCAGAGCGCTAGGTTTCATTTTCCGATGGCTGCTTCGTCCACAACCACTCCGGTGGAAACCTTCGACACCAGTTCGCCGGTTGTCGAAATTTCCATCCCACCGCAGCTAAAATTTTTTATGTCTGATGTGAAGACAATGATTAACGTTCAGCTGACCACTGAAAACCATCTCATATGGAAGTCACAGATGCTCAAACTGTTCACAGCTAACAGTTTTGAAGGGCATCTCACCGGAGCTACAGTTAAGCCGGCGAAATATCTTATCTCCTCCAGTGGCGTATCTTCCCTCAACCCATCCTATACATCTTGGATGCTAATTGATCAGCATCTATCCTCTGCTCTCTATTCCACCGTCTCACCCTCCCTCCTACCGTATATACTTAATCTCGATACAGCTCACGAGATTTGGCTGACTATTGAGCGTAGGTTGCAGTCGTCGAACAGATCCCGCATTCTCCAACTCAAAGGAGAATTACACCAGTTACAGCTTGGCGACAAAACTATGTTCCAATACCTCTCAGACATTAAGAACAAGGTAGATGCCATAACAGCTGCTGGATCCTCTATCGAGGAAGAAGATATCATGCATTATACTCTCAATGGACTGCCTGCACCGTATCAGTCTTTCAAGACTTCGATACGCACACAGCTCAATCCTATTCCCATCGAAGACTTCTACGCCCTGCTTTGCAGTGAAGAACTACACATTCATGCAGATACAAGCAGATATTCCATACAGTCCCCTGATCCAAATTTTGCTCTTACTGCTACTAGAGGCTCTTCCCGTGGTCGTGCCTTCAATAGAAACAGAGGACGTGGTTCACCATCAAATTTCGGCACACCTGGTCGTGGATTTGCTGGACGTGCTTCAAACCCTACATCTGCACGAGGTGGAAGAAGACCTTGTCCAAGCATTGAATGTCAGATATGCGGGAAATCCGGCCATTCAGCTCTTAATTGCTGGTATCGCCACGACCCAAGTTATTCTTCTGCACCGCAAGCCTACATTGCTACAGATCAACCGCAGCAAGCAGAATGGTTTTTGGATTCAGGGGCAACTGAGCATTTAACCTCTAATTCTTCTCAAATTCAGAATGTACAACCGTACTCGGGAACATCCCACGTCCAAGTTGGAAATGGTCAACAACTCCATATTGCTAACACAGGTCAAGGATTGCTACCTACACCACATCGTAAGCTCTACTTACCCAAAGTTCTTCATGTGCCTCATCTTTCACATAATCTCATTTCGATTCATAAATTGACTTCGGATAACCCTTGCTTTGTCTTGCTTCATGCTAATGGCTTTCTTATAAAGGACTCCAAGACCAACCGAACACTTCTCCAAGGTCCCAATCTTCATGGACTCTACCCAATTAATCCCAAAAGTCGAGCTCCATCCAACAGCCAATGCTTCTCCACTGTTACTTCTCCATCTTCCGATGTTTGGCACCGACGATTGGGACATCCATCACCATCAACTCAACAGTTTCTACCCGCAATTTTCTCCAACAATCATGTTTCTAGACATAATTTTCATTGTACTGCCTGTTCTAAGGCCAAATGTAGTCGTCTATCTTTTCCTTTATCGTCTACTAGGTCCAACCATTGTCTAGAACTCATTCACAGTGATGTATAGGGTCCTTCCCCAATCGTATCTATGCAGTCGTATCGTTATTATGTTGTCTTTGTTGATGATTACAACCGTTATACTTGGACTTACCCTATGCATTCAAAATCTGATGTTTGTTTTATATTTATTAATTTTCAAAAATTAGTTGAAAAACAATTCCAGAAACCTATCAAAATCCTCCGCACAGATCGTGGAGGTGAATATGTAAATACAACATTTAAGAACCACTTAAACAGTTTTGGCATAATACACCAAACTTCTTGCCCATATACACCTCAACAAAATGGTGTATCCGAACGAAAACATCGACATATTGTTGAAACCGTTAGAGCTTTACTGTTTGATGCTCAACTTCCCCAAAGATTTTGGGTTGATGCTCTCCAAACGGCCGTTTATTTAATAAATCGCTTACCATCCTCTTCTACTAATCATAAAGCTCCATATCAAGTCTTATTTAATCATCCACCTGATTATTCACACTTAAGAACATTTGGTTGTCTTGCCTATCCATGGCTACCTACCCACTTAACACACAAACTTGCACCACGCTCTCAACCTTGTGTTTTTCTCGGCTATGCTGACAATTCCAAAGGTTATCGTTGCTTTGACATCAAAAACTCTAAACTATACATCTCTCGTCACGTTCACTTTCATGAATCTATTTTCCCATTTTGCAACGACACGCCCACTACACAATTACAGCCATCTAACTCTCATAACTCTCCTCCTATAATGCCAGCCACCTTGATACTCGCTTCAGCCGCTCACCCTCTACAACCGCCCCAAACTGATACAAACATTCTCCTTTCATCCCACAACACATCCAATCAGCTCGACTCCATTCCCTCGGCTGATCCCACTAATTTTTTATCCTCTTCTCTTCTTTCCAATGACATACATTCCCAAACCTTACCAAACTCGCTCATACCACCGAAACATCACATGCTTACCAGATCTCAAACCGGAAACCTCAAGCCTAAGCAAATCCTTGATCTACAGCATATGCTCACACCGGCCACTCCAACTGGATTCACTCAGGCCTTTAAATCTCCAGCATGGAGAAATGCTATGAGCCTTGAATTTGAGGCTTTGCAACAGCAAGGCACATGGGTATTGGTTCCTTTTGACGCGTCTCAAAATATATTAGGCTGCAAATGGTTATTTAAAACCAAATACATGTTTTGATTAAAAAAAATATTTAGTTATAAATAGTTTTGGAAAATATTTAATTTTCTTTGAGAAATATTTAATTTTGGAATTTTGAAATTGAACACTCTATTATGAACAATATATCGCCTCGAAAGACGAACATATCGTTCCCTAATGGGTTCGAATTTCAAAGTTTTAAATTTCTCCAAAGATAATTAATTAAGGGTTTTGAAAAAGTTAATTTTGAAAATCAATTCTGGGTTACTAAATCTCCTACGAGCGCAAGCCCTCGTAGTTAATTACATCATAGAAAATTGGAATTTCCTACGAAAACTCTCGATTAAAATAGCGGTGTAAATTTTATTTAAGATTTTCAACGATTGATGTCAAAAGAGATTAAGGTTTGGAATTTTCAATCGGGATTGGATCAAAATTGAAGACTTATTTTTGGAATCAAAGGAAGAAGGATAAGAGGTGTTTTGAGATTCTGAATTACTTCAGAAACACCTCAGCCTATCCTAAGTGTTGAGCTTGAATTTGATTGAAAGAGGATTTTAATTTGAATGGTCAATTTTATTAGAAATTTGGGATTCAATTCCCGAAAATTGAGGTTTTATGGCCCGAGCCAGCCTCAGAACCTAAGTCTAAATTGGGCACTAAAAGTTAGCACCCCGAACCTAGCTAATGCAATGCGAATCTGGTCTTACCCCGGCCTGGATTGGGGAGCCAGCTAAACCACCTAAACGATTTAAAATATGAATCCGGTCTTTTTATGTAGAGTGATAGGGACGTTATTTAAGAAAGGTATTTGAGAACGGGACCGACATCTAGAGCAGATCCTAAATGGTCCCTTAAACTTATGTTGGGTTTGATGTCTAAGCAATGCAATTAAATATTAGACTCTTTTAAATTTGTTGCTAATGCGATGCATGCTAATTGACTCGATTGAATGCAGAATTTGTATGTAGCAGTTTAAAAATTTTGGCTTAGAAAATAGGTTTTTCCCTAGAGATTGCATAACATCCCCTTGACAGATCGGCACCCTCATAGGCCAGGTGGTCTGCCAGAACCCGCAGGCGGGGAGATGCCTAACAAGGTTGAGAATGTATAATATGAATGCATGAAAAACCCTCGGCGAGTCCGAGCTTACTTCTTAGGACCGTTTAGAGTTTCTATCTTATCTTAAAATTTTTATTTAATTAAAATAGAAGAATTTTTTGACAGACCCCTAAGAGCCTAAATTCGAATTCCAGGCTAAATCAAACACGGCATGCAAATAAAAAGACTAGAAAAACAGGAGTTCTAATGCGCAATCAATTAAATAAATCAATTAAATATATCAAATTGAATGTCCATATGGCAAGTGCCACTCATTATTACATCTCAAAAATTACAATGAATTAAAGTGGCCGGGCACCACTGACTACAACCCGGATTTCTAATCCTAAATCAAATGATTTTGAGACTTGGGATTCTTCTCGTTGTCCAATCCTTCATCTTCTCACGAACATCTCGATTCGTCGGTTCAGGATATCCAAATGGAAAGAAACTCCCTCTTGATCGAGGTGTTATCTTTCCCCTTTGGATATTTGCAAAGTATCCTAATTTGAATTCCAAATGGAAGAAGACTCTCCCCTTTAGGGATGTCTTCACCTCTTTGGAATTCAAATTGGATATTTATATCCCAATCTCAAATCATTTAAAAAAAAATACAACCTTAACTGAATTAAATTTACATTGAGAGAAATAAGAAAAATCTAGACTCGATCCTGCAAGGTCATCCTAATAATCAACAGTTATATATTCAATCCCAAGCAGTTATAATATGAAAATTTGAAACGCAATTTTTTTAGCCACACTTGGCCATGCTCTTTTTATTTAAAGGGGGTCTTAAGCGCGGCAGGTACCTGTGCAAAGAGTATATATATATTTTTTTTATTAACTGCCCCCTTTAATTTTTAGCTCCCTATACGAGCATGGCCACCTGCATAAGATTGCACAAGTATAATTCGCTCCTAACCTAAGGGTAAATCTATCGTACAATCAATCACAGAATGCAGGAAATAAATAAACACATCAATTTTACACTAGCAAACAGCATGCAGTAAAAACTCGAAAAACTCGTCACACAACTGCAGAAAGTAAAACACCGGCCTATCCTAAAACTAGAATCGGTGATCCTAGCAAACCATCTAAAGTATGTGAGGTAGGTCGTGTAGTTTTGATGTGTCCTAATTAGGATTATTAGTTAAAGTTGTCTAAAGTTCGATTGGTTGGAAGGTTTAAGGGATTTAAGTTTGAATTCAAATATTAATGGCTTAAGATTAATTTTAAGATTCGTTTAATTATTTGTTGGATATCACCTTTGTTTCACACCGAGGCCGTGAAGTTTATTTCACCTTCCTTGGGGCTAAGTTAATAGCCTCGTAGGCCTGGGTTACCCAGTGGTACCCGATATAATTAAGTGAGTTAGATTGATTAAGGGTTAAGGGTTGACGGATTTTATTAGAAATGTTTGGTCGCTGATTTTCAAAATTAATTAATTTAAATTTACCATTAATCGATTCATGGCGTTGTGCCACCAGGCTCGAGGAACCAAGCTTTTTAGGACACTTAGCCCCGCAGCCCGGAGTAGTACAGCCGATAAACCAAATTAATGTAGTTGAATTATAGGTTTTAAAAGGTTAAATAATTAATGATTCATCTATTTTTAAGGTTTAACACCCCTTGGAATCCATTCGTGGCGTTGTGCCACCAGGCTCGAGGAACCAGCCTCCTTAGGACACTTAGCCCCGCAGCCCGGAGTAGTCCAGCCAATAAACTTCATCTTTAGGATGGTTGTTGTGTTTTAAAAGGTTTGTTGAGTGTTTTAAATATTAAGTTAACATTTTCTGGAATTTTAGAGTAACTTTGAATTTTATGAATTTTTTGAATATTTTAATCATATAATTAAAGGGTCAAACGTTGAATTTTTGATTAAGCTCAAATTCTGGAATGTTTGTATTTTATTAAAATACTAGACCTTACTACGATCAGTTAGAAGGTAAGTACGTTAAAATCGGATTTTTCTACATTTTATTACAAAGGTTTGAAGTTCTGAACTAGTTTTGAACTATGGTTTGACCAATTTGTTGACTTTTTGAAATATTACAGATTTATAGAATTTAATATTTTTAATAAATATTAGACCTTATTAGGAGTTGAATGCAAGTGAGTTTGGGTGATTTGGATTTTTCTTGAATTAGTTATGAAGGTTTGAAGTTTGGGTAATTATTGAATTTTTTTGAAATTACTTAATTAGAGGGCCATTTTGTGATTTTGCTCCAAATAAGGTCCCCCACTCCTTGAAATCAGCTCCAAAGGTCAGGAATGACCTAAGGAGAGATTCCCAAGTGTTTGGGACATTTTTGGAATTTTTAATAATTATTAATTAATTATATTAATTAAATATTCAATTTCACTTAAAATTCAATTAAGATTTAATTTGCTGTCAAATAATTTTGGTTTTAATTTTCATTGGTTAAGGGTTTAAATTATGGTCAGTTAGAGGGGTTAAACATATTTTTTGGATTTAAAATGGATTTATTACAATTTCGGGAAGGTTTAATGGCTTAATTAAGGCTTAAGCTTAGGAAAATTAATTAAGGTTCTTAATGATTTCTAAATTCAGTGAAACTTTTTCCTAAAGCTGAGAATTTCACTAAGTTTAAGTGTTCAAAGTTTCAAGTTCAAATAAGGTATATCCTAATTGCAATGCATTTTCTAAGTTATTTATTCAAAGTCCTTAATTATTGTCCTTAATGACACTAAGTTTAAATAGGTTCAAATCAAAGTTTTAACTAACCCTTAAGCAACATAAAGAGCAATATACAATCACACCAACAAATCCTAAATCTAGGAGAGCCTAAACCTAAGTGGTGGGTGCATAATCTAAACATGCAAGAACTAATATTAATTAAGATGAAGAATAACGTGATTAGTGAACAATTAACATGCAATTATTCACTAATCAATTCCCCATAAACTCAATTCATATATTCAATCCATACTTAAAATTCTAAAGGATCTCTCAAACTTATAAAATTTAAATATATATATGTTTTAAATATATTTGAAAATATATTAATATATTTAATCCTATATATGTAAATATACATTTTAAATAAAAATATTATTAGAATAAATTTTAAAGAGCATGGAGATCCACTGTTTTTTTTAAAGAAGTCGGAAAATAACTTTTTTTTTTATTTTAAAAAAATAATTAATATAATATTTAATTAAATAATAATCAAATATTAAAATATTCAATATAATTAAACTAAATCAAAATAAATTAAGTTTTAAACTTTGAAAATAGTTTTAAATTAAAATTGTTAATTTTTTGAAAATTTTGATATATTATTTTAATTTTTTTTGAAATTAATATGAATTTGTTTAGGAATTCTCCTTTTTTTAGTTAATTAAGATATTTAATTTAGTTTAAAATAATTAACAATTCAAATACTTTTAAATCAAGTATTAAGTGTTTTCTGAAATTCTAAATTTACTACATAATATTCTTTGATTTTTCAAGATTATTTTATTATAATTCCTATTTAATATTTTAAATTAAGTGTTATTAATTATTAACCAAAACTTAAATTAAAATAATGAAATAATATATATTAAGTTAATACTAATTTCAAATTAATTATTTTAATACTATTCTGAAATTTTAAAATATCTTGAAATTTTAAAATATAATAATTAAATATCTTAAAATATTTAGTCATATTTGAATAAATATTACTTTTAAGATACTTTATATTTAATATCTAAATAATTTATAATAATAATAATAATAAAATTATTAATTGATTTTATAATAACTTTATTATAAAAACAGATTTATATATACATATATATATATATTTTAAATTTTCTAGCATTTTTTTGAATTTAAAATGATTTAAAAATAAATTTTAAATCACTTTAAATTAAAAAAGGTTCGGGATTGCCACGTGGCGCACCGTCATTGGGACAGCAGTGCGCGGCCAATGATTGGCATTCTGCGCAAGGCGGCGGCTGGGGTCCATGTATCTTTCCACGCGGCAGCGAACGACTGCGCCACACGGCTGGCGGCAGTCAAGTGGATCCCGCCACTTATCCACGTCGGCAGGTCTCGCACACCGTCCGATCCTCGCGGGTTCCATCCAACGGCAGGGATCAAATCCCGCCGTTTGATCTCAGTTAACGAGATCAAATGACGGGGAGCTCATTCCGTGTTCTGATTCAAGGGCCCAGATCTAGTTGGACGGCGGGTGAAGTGGGCGATCAGAAACACGGTCGGACAAACGAGCTGTGCGGCTCGGTTTGGACCGTTGATCGGGCGATCAACGGTCCAGAAACGAGATACCTGGACTGAGCCGTGAGAACGCCCTAGATTAGGTTTTTTTTGCTCGTTCGCTCGATCCGATAAACCAAAACATTTAAAATTTTAAATCTAGATATCTTAAATGAACAGAAATAATGGGGAAGTTTTAAAATTATCAAATACACATTTAATATAAAGTTAATTAAATTTATGTGTCCTAACCTAGGTTTAGGATTTTACCGAGATTTAATGGACGGTTTGGACCATTTTTGGATTCTCTGAGCTTGTAGACTGTCCACGATTAAGTTCCCAGTTGAATCCTAGCTCCGACGCTCCACGAATCGCCTGGAATAAGCTTTAGACGGGTTTGAGCTTGAGTTCGCCGGAATGTACTCGCCGGCGAGGTTTGACGGCCGGGTTTTGATCGGGACGTGAAGAGGAGATGGTTGGAGAGTCGAATGAGCAGAGAGCTCGGCTAGGGATCCTTGAGGTGGTGAGAGAAAGGCTAGGATAGAATGAGGCTCCATTTCATTCATTTGCCCTATTCAAACCCCTCCAGTTTGAATGGGTGGCTGAGATTGTTTGAAAGAGCTCCTAGATGATTGCCACCTGTCCAGGGAGTTGGTGGAAGCAGGAGGAATCAAGGACAAGGGTACATCCTACATGGAAAGCCATTTTTGTCCCCATTTGGACACTTGGAGGGATGGGGACTGTTTGATCTGGATTCAAAGGTCAAGATTAATCCTAGGAAGCTTCTAGTGACTGTTCAAATGGCTGTAGGGTTTTTAATTAAAGTGTATTAGCTTAAGGGGGTTAATTTGGCCTATTAAAGGGTATTTTGACCACCCATTGACTGTTTGACCAGTCAATGGGCCCAGGTATGCTGAGGTGGCATGGGAGGAGGCTTAGGAATTAAAAGAAAATACTGGAATGGATTGAGAGGGGAAAGGGTTAGCTTGGATCAAGCCAAATGGGGATTTAAACCCCTTAAAGAGCCTTGTTGACCATGTTGACCAGTCAACTGGTTGACCAAGGTGAGGTGGCAGCCAAAGTGATTTAGGGAATTGATTAAGAAGAGTGGAGAGGGTTTAACAAAGACTTGGGTGGATTTTAAATTTAATTCAAAGTGGAGGGCCTTAAAGGTTGGTTTGGTCAAACTAGGTTGACTGAGTCAACCAGGATGACCTAGGGTGTGAGTTTGGTCCATGTAGGTTTGATACAATATTTGGAGTCTAGTAGAGGTGATTCCATTGGTTAAATGAGTCATTTGAGTCAAAAGGGCTTAATGGGCCCTTAATGGGCCCTTAAGCCAAAATTGGTTGACTTGGTCAACCAGCTAGGCTCAGGGTCCGAGATCAGGCTCAACAAGTTTGAAATGACTTTTTAAAATCAATGGAAGTGGTTCCATAGCTTAAATAGGTCATTTAGGTCAAAAACACCTATTTAGACCCTTAAAGGGCCATTTGGGTCAACTAGGTTGACTTGGTCAACCAGGTTGACCCAAGGCCTGGAAATGGGATCAACAAATTTGAAATGACATTTGGAGACCATTGGAGGTGGTCCCAAGGTCTGGAGGGGTCAATTTGGTCAAAATGCCTGTTTTGACCCTTAAGGGCTTGTTTGGTCAACCTAGATTGACTTGGTCAACTAGGTTGACCCAGGGTCTGGGTTTGGGTCGAACAGGTTTCAAATGGCACTTCAAGACTAATGGAAATGGTTGGATGGCCTAGAGAGGTCATTTGGGTCAAAACACATGTTTGGACCCTTAAAGGGCCTCTTGGGTCAAACCTGTTGACTTGGTCAACTAGGTTGACCCAGGGGTTGGGAATAGGTTCAAAACATTTGAAATGACATTTGAAACTTTTTGGAGGTGGTTGCATTCAATTCGGAGTTCATTTGGTTGAAAATCAACATTTGAGCTCCATAGGGGTATTTTGGTCATTTTGACCCCTGGTCAACTAGGGGTCAAACTAGGTCTAGAAAAATGCAGTTTAATGTTCAACATATCAAGATTAAAGGTCTGGAAGTGACTAGAGGCTTTGTTGAAGGCTCTAAGGTCAGAATCTTCAAAGTGACAGATCCAGTGGCATAAGCTGTAAATATTTGAAGGTATTACAGCCTTTGAGTTTCGATTAAGTTTTTGAGGTTAGAGACCTCGGAATGGGCTCAAATTTGGAGGGTTGCCTCCAGAGACATGTCCCATCAGTATGCAACTGACAGACTCTGAATCGGAGGTCATTTGACTAGGTTTCAAAGTGTTCGAAAATTCATCGAAAAAGGCCTTTAGGACAAAACCCTTGGACCTTGAATTTTGATATGAAATTCTGGATTTTAAATTGGGTTCTACATTTGATCAAATAAAAGTCTGGATTGACTTGTGATCTAAATAGATCCCAAAGTCTAACTTCTAGAAGGGTCCTGGGATCTAGAATAGATCCTAGGGTCTGAAGTCTAGAAGGATCCTAGGACCTAGAATAGATCCTAAGGTCGAGATTCTAGAAAGATCCTAGAGTTTTGAATTGATTTGGAAATTAACTTAAGGATCAAGAGTAGTCTAAGTGACCTCATACAAAAATGAGGTCAACAAATGGACCCCCAATATGTGTAAGAGAGCGAAGTTCTATTACACATATTGGCGTTGACCGAGATTAAAGATCAAGTGTGGAATTTTAATCCTAAGGGAATGTAAAATTCATCCATAGGAAATCAAGATTTAAAATTAGGGTAGTGCCACGGAGGGCATGCTCTACCACTAACCGTTTAACTCAAATGTTAGGGTGGTGCCATAGAGGGCATGCTCCACCACTAACGGATACGAATTAGGATGGCGCCACGAAGGGCACGCTCCACCACTAATCATTTTTAACTCAAATGTTAGGGTGGTGCCACAGAGGGCATGCTCCACCGCTAACGGATATGAATTAGGATGGCGCCATGAAGGGCACGCTCCATCACTAATCGTTTTTAACTCAAATGTTAGGGTGGTGCCACAGAGGGCATGCTCCACCACTAACGGATACGAATTAGGATGGCGCCACGAAGGGCACGCTCCACCACTAATCGTTTTTAACTCAAATGTTAGGGTGGTGCCACAGAGGGCATGCTCCACCACTAACGGATACGAATTAGGATGGCGCCACGAAGGGCACGCTCCACCACTAATCGTTTTTAACTCAAATGTTAGGGTGGTGCCACAGAGGGCATGCTCCACCACTAACGGATATGAATTAGGATGGCGCCATGAAGGGCACGCTCCACCACTAATCGTTTTTAACTCAAATGTTAGGGTGGTGCCACAGAGGGCATGCTACACCACTAACGGATACGAATTAGGATGGCACCACGAAGGGCACGCTCCACCACTAATCGTTTTTAACTCAAATGTTAGGGTGGTGCCACAGAGGGCATGCTCCACCACTAACGGAGATTAAATTTGAGGTAGGAAGACGTGAGAACTCACATCTAGACTTAAGAAAAGAGACATGAGGTATTGAAATTAAAATGATTTGCAACAATTGAAACAATTTGACTTAAAACTTCAAAATTTTTATTAATTGAAAATTCGAGCTACATCAAGCATAGTATCTCTTAAAGAAACGCCCGTTTACAGGAAGCATCGGGTGATTTCCCTTACAATCCACTAGCTGATACGAGCCTCCTTCGTAGGTTGTTTCCACTACGAAGGGTCCTTCCCAAGTTGATTCAAACTTTCCACCGAGTTTTCGGTGCGCTAAGATAGGCCTCCGAAGAACCAAGACCAAGTCGCCTACTTGGAAGGTTCTAGGTCGCACTAACTTATCATGAGCTTGAATCATTCGGACTTTATACAACTCTAAATTTTGCTGAGCTTGAAGACGACATCCTTCAAGGCTTTCAAGTTCTTCTAGACGGAGTTGTGCATTTTGTTGAGTTGTAATCTGGTTCTGAATTGCAATTCTGAGTGAAGGGATTTGAACTTCCAGAGGGAGTACGGCCTCAGATCCGTACACTAGTGCAAACGGTGTGGATTGGGTCGGGGTTCGATAAGTGGTCCTGTAGGCCCACAAAGCTTCCACCAACCTCTCATCCCACTGACGTTTATTTTCATCGAGGCTCTTTTTAATGATTTGAACCAAAGTTTTATTGAAGGCCTCAGCCAATCCATTAGCCCGTGGATAATAGATTATTGAGTATCTCTAATCGATACCATGGCGATTTGCAAAATTGTTGATCTTTGTAGACTTGAAAGCGGACCCATTATCGAATATGATTCTACGCGGAACGCCGAATCTATAAACGATATGGTCACGAAAGAATTTCATTACATGATATGATGTTACATTTCTCTCAATGGGATTGCTTCAGCCCATTTTGAAAAATAGTCGTCGCTGCTAAATGAAGCGGTGACCCTTCGAGGAAGGAGGGTCAATTGGCCCAATGATATCCGTGCCCCAACTTTCGAAGGGCCACGAGGCTATCGTGGGATGCAACACGTTAGGCGGCTGATGTAAAACCACACCATGTACTTGGCACTGATGACAACACTTTGCAATTTTCATGCAATCGTCAATCATCGTAGGCCAGTAGTATCCAAGTCTTTTGATCTTCATTTTCATCTTTGGACCCATTGATGAGCACCGCACAGTCCAGCATGGACTTCGTTAACGATCTTCAGGGCCTCACATTTGTCTAAACAACGAGCCACATCTGACCGAACGATCGTCGGTACAATGTATTATTGACTAGTGCGTAGGACAGAGCACGTTTCTTAATTTGATGGGCAAGTGATCTCTCGTAAAGGAGCTTGCCTTCTTGAAGGTATTCAATTATCGGTTGTCTCCAATCTGTTTCTTCATTAACTGCTGAAGAGGTAGAAAGGATTTGGAAAATTTGCTCGTTGATGTGCTCCAAATTCTATAGGAGACAGGACTTGACGACCCTGCACCTCTATAGGGAGGAGTCTTCTTCGGGACAGGAAAATTCCTTTTGCAAGCTTTGCGAGGGCATCCGCCGAAGAATTGCTTCCACGGGAATCCTATACATAGTTACAATCGGAATTTGCTCGAGCAAGTGACAGGTGTACTGATGGTACTTCAGGAGTTTAGGATTCAAAACTTTATAGGTTCCTGCAATCTGGTTGATCACCAGTTGGGAATCACCAAAAATTTTAATATCTTTAATCTCCATCAAAATTGTAAGTTCCAGCGGTTATCAGAGCTTCGTACTCAGCTTCGTTATTCGTAACAAGGTTCTGATAAATGGTATGAAAAGTACATCATTCCCTTATCTGGTGTTATGAATACCAGGCCAACTCCGGCTTTCCCGGAATAGTAGATTCAGGGTTTTTGCCCCG
>CM028345.1:67061035-67089999 GCA_016618105.1 Dendrobium huoshanense
CCCCCCCCCCCCCCCCCCCCCCCCCCCCCCCCCCCCCCCCCCCCCTACGCTCTATGTCTTCTTTGGCTATGTGGAAAAGCATATGCTCCTTTGCTGTTAGAGCAAAATCTAATATGCTTTTCAAAATTACCGAGAATTCACCCATAAGTCTTAAATGGGATCATTGGTGCTCTGGTCTGTGTATTCAAGGGCTCCCTCATTATGAATCTCTTACTAGCCTTTTTCCCGATAATGCACCCTCTGGCTGTGATTTATGATGCTGTGAATTGGAAGCTTCCAGCTAATTGCCATGATAATATTCAGAATCTCATATGCTCTATCCCTATTTGTAGAGGTGGTCAGGGTAAATGCTTATTTTGGGGTTCAAACGGCACTTACAATTTTGGTAATTTCATTCAAGATTATCACAAATATGATGCATATGTTTTATGAAATTATTTTGTGTGGCATAAACACTTTGCTCTATGATTTTCTATATATCCTTGGCTTTGTTTTTTCGGTGGGTTGAAAACTGCAGATGCTTTAAGTAGAAGGAACATCATTGTGGATCCCATCTACATATTTTGTCACTCTTGTCCTTAAAATGTTTCTCACCTATTTTTTTAGTGTGATTATACGTTTTGTATCTTTAATAGCCTTGTCCCTTCCCTAAACATATTTCTCATGAGGCCAAACTTAAGTCAGATTATTGAATATTTCTCGAAAGGTGGCAATCCTAGAACTGGAAGCTTGGCTTTTAATTTGCTGATTCTTTGGGCTAATGTTTATATCATTTGGAGGGAGAGAAATGACAGAAAATTTGCTAATATTGTTTCAAAAGTATTATGACCATTCAAGCTTTGGTTAAAAAGGTGGTTGGTATCAAACTTAATAGATGGAAAAAGCAAGGATATACAAGGCACTACGGGAAAACACGCGAATACCGTCGGATTTTCCTGCGGAAAATTCTGGACGGTAATAAACGGCGCAGTTTCCGGCGGATTTGTTCGACGTAAAATTTGCGTCAACCTTTCCGGCGCAAAATACGCCGTAAATTTCACCGACGCATGTTCCGCCGGCAAATTCGAAGGTATAGGGATGCCTGAACCATTTCCGTCGCACGTTACGGCGGAACTATTCCGGCATATGTTACCGGCGAAAATTGCGCCGGCGTATTTAAACTCAACGAAATATATCCGACGGATTAGACGTCGGAAATGATACCGACGTCACTAGTGTCATTACCGGCGGAACTTCCGCTGGTAAAAGCCCTATTTCGCGAACCCAAACCCCTCTGGCCATCATTCGTTTCCTTCCATTCTCTCACTTCGACTGCTTCGCCCGTCGCCCTCCGTCGTCGTTCGTCGCTCGCCGTGGTTAGACATCGCCGACGGTCACCGGACTTCGCCGTCGACGGTCACCAGAAGTTCCGTCTATCTTTGTTTTACCCTGTTTCGTTGATTTGCTGATTTACTCAAGGTCTCTGTTCGAATTTGATTTTTTATGGTTAGGGGCGATGATGTTCATATTGCATCCTCTCCCCCTGGATGGCGATCCTTGCAACAAATTCATATTTGTCGGCATCTTTTGCAACCGGGGGATTGGTTGCCGCTTTGTGGATGCCCATATATTTTTCCTAAGCCGAATTTCGTTTCTCCCCCATCTGCTTTGGGAGGTTTTATTTTGGGCTTCAAGCTTAGATTTTCTATCTACTAAGCCGTTTTTGCTATGGATCCTCACTATTCAGATTGCCTCCAGTTTATTTTTCTCTTTTGACATGTGTAATTTTTTACACCTTTTGGTGTTTTTCTTCCCGCTACCCCTTGTAGCATTCTCTCAAAATTTTGTTCCATTTTTTGGTTTTTCTAAACATGTAACTAGTTATTTTCATTAATGGAATTTGTGCCTCACCCTACTTTTCCAAAAAAAAAAAAAACTGCAGCATTCCCAACAAAGAAAAATTATAATGTGCGGACACCGGACGACATTCAGAGACCAACCAAAATGCACCACATCACTTTTTTACTCGATACCGGTACTCGGTACGACTGTGTACCGAGTAACAAGACGCATTATGGTTGGTCTCCAGACCGTGCGGTGTCATCACATAATGATTTCTCCCCAACAAAACCCTTAATAGACGCATAGTAACTACAATATGCAATATGGTGCTGATCTTCCCTTAGAAAAGTTGCAAACTGTGGTAGACTATTCTCGCAAGTCAATTTGACTTAGAGATTTACACGTCATTTAGTTCTTATTATAATGTGGCTCCATCCTACGTAGTCATACACTATTAAAATGAATAAAATACTTAGATAAATAATGGGATATTGGCAATACCAAAATCAAAATAGCTTACTTTAAAAGTGGGACATTCGAGAGTGAAAGCATAATTTAATAGTTATTAAAAGTGGGACACCAACTATTTTATTCTAGAAAGAATGAAAGAGTAGGGGTATAAGTGAGTCAATCAACTCAGTTCAATAAATATTTCATGAGCCAAATTTGATGGGGTAACGAAAAAATTTGAGCTAGTCTTGACTCGACTCACTAGCTTGTAATATGAATCATTTAAAAAATATTAATATAAAATACACTTAAAATATAATGTCTTTCAAAATTTTATGTACAAAGTTGTAAAAAATATTTAAAAATGTATTTCATTTTCATAAATTAAGTAATAATTTATTATTATTCTTTAAATTTCGCATTCATTTTATTATTTTATTATAATAATTACTTAAATTATATAGTCATTATTTTTTAAATCTTTTTCTTGAACAAAAATTACGAGGAGGTCGGAGGGCAAATTATTGCATCAGGTGATCGAACAGAGATGATCCGTTCGGATCCTCTCTGTCTACAGTAAAGCGCAGGTCACTGTAGCAGCTGCTACAGTGACCTGCGCTTTACTGTAGACAGAGAGGACCGAACGTGTTCGGTCACCTGATGCAATAATTTGCCAGGTCGGAGGGGGCTCGCGCCACTAAAAGTTTTTTCTGAGGAAAAAACTTGAATTAGAATGAATTAATAGGCATTAACTTTATTTTCTTAGATAAGAAAATTTGAATCAGAATGAATTCATAGTACTTTAATTTATTTTAAGATTAATATAATATATAACAAAAAATTAAAAAATATATTACATGCCTCAAAATAAATTTAATGAATATAAAATACATTCTCAATAAAATTGGATTAGAATATTCTAACTTAATTTTTTCTTTATTGTTTCGAATACTTTTTATTTTATTCTTATTTTAGCTTCTTTATTTTCTTAGCTTATGCTTAAACTATTACCATTAAGGCTTCGTTTGGGACGGCTTTTTTATTGCAATAAGAAACAATGAGAAAGTCGTCCCAAACGATTGGGACGGCTTTTTTAGTGCTTCTTAAAACGGAGTTCTAGTACAAAAATTCAAAATTTTGAACTAGAACTCCGTTTTAAAAAGCAGTAAAAAAGCCATCCCAAACGAAGTCTTAGTTTGTGTTAGTTTTCTTGATGCTTTTTAAATCAATATTTTAGTACAAAAATTATTTGAATTTGAAATTTTGTATTAAAAAGTTATTTAAGAACTCAGTAAAAAAGATGTCTCAAAACGAAATTTAAGGCTTCATTTGGAATGACTTTTAACCACAATTTTTTTACTGGTTTTTTTTTTTTTTTTTTTTTTGAAATTTTTTACTGGTTTCAATACATTTTTGTAGTAAGAAATTGCTTAAGAAAGCAATAAAAAAACTGTCCCAAATGAAGCCTAACTTAAGCTGTGTTTGGTATGACGTAATTTTAACTTTTTTTTAAAGTTAATTTTTAGTTCAAAATTTTTTTAGAAAATATTTTGAACTTAAACTTAAGCTGCTTTAGAAAGCATTAAGAAAACCGCCCTAAGGAAGCCTTAATCCACGTTATTTTGCTTAACAACAAAACATTTATAATATGATGACCCCGTAAGTCTACAAATAAAAACAAGAGTAAAGCTACATATATGAGAGTTCAAGATTTGTCATCACCCCAACAATCTCTTTCTAGCAAACTTGTCTTTTATTTATTTATTTAATCAGTTAAGAAATTTTGTACCACTGTATTAATTTTATATTTCATCTAACCTATTGATTAAGATACTAAGATCTTCCTAATGCTCGACCACTAATTAATTCTCCATTGCTTAAATAAAAAACTATTTTATCATACTACATAACTTTTAGAATATTATTTATCTTACATACTTCAACATTATTTATAATTCTTGAAGTAAACTCAAATAAATATTTTGCTTTCCAATGATTTTTTGCAACGACAACCAAAGCTAATTGGAGTTGATGAGTAAAACATTGAATATAAAATATTTGAGAGTTATCTTTCAGAGTGAGTCCTTTCAAACCATTAAACTCATTCAGCATATTAGATGCTACATCATAACATTGACCTCATATTTTATGTATACTTAATGAGTATTTTACAAGAAGAGCTTCAGCTGATGCCTAAAGTGCAATTTAATTTGTTGAATATACATGACTAATACTAATGAACCTCTCAATTACTTAGCTCATCTTGTCCACTATATCACCACAATAGTTAACTGTTCTTTTGTAGATACATCGCAAAATTCATCAATTAGAATTGTGAAGTACGAATCAACAATATCATTCATAATTACAATCAAAGTCTTAGCAATTATAGAACTACAATTCTCTTTTTGGACTTTTGGTACAATCAATTTTAACTTGACACTTGTATTTTTAAATGTAACTTTTCGGACCTCTTCAATATGATTTGCAAGAAAATGAAATAATTTTATATAATTTCCTTGGTTATCTGAGCTGGAAGATTCATCATGCCTATGGAATGATAGCCCTTGTCAAATAAGAAATTGAACACAATCAACAGCTGCAATTAACATGATGCAATATTCTTTTTTATTCTTCTCATCTTTTCTTGAACATATAGCGGGGATACTCTATTCTTGAAGCTTCATTAAAGCCTCACATTTATGTCTTTCCTTGTTATGCGCACTATTGTGTTCCCCGACATGATTCAAAACCTTCTCTTTTCTCTTCCAGTTCTTAAATCCCTCACCAACAAAAGTGTCTCCACCGCCTTAGCAAGTATTAATTAGCTCTTGAGGCTTAAATAAGTAGTAATAAAGATAAAATATGTCATCCTTTTGACACTATATTCTATCCAATCAAGAAATTCTTTAACCATTTGGAATTAAATCTATGTGCAATATTTCCTATCATTGTTTGAGGGAAATGATGATTTTTTGGTTGAAGTGGTCCCTTCAACATATAAGTTCTACAAATTTTATTCCCCTCATTCACATCATAAATCCAGATTGATGGTCGAAGACCAGGGTCAGTAGGAAGATTATTAATATCAATCTTGACACGTTATTTTCGCTTCAAGAATCGTTTCATTTCTCAGAAGCCAGACAAATATCTCAACAAAATAAAAACTAAAATAAGCTCCTAATCCCAAGAATGAAATGTAATGCTCCTAAGTATTTAAACTCTACAATAAAATTTGAGAGTTTTTGAATGTTTTGTGACTTTTGTTTTTCTGTAAGAAAATAAATTCATTATAAAAATGCATATTCAATTCATTAAGTTTATAGAGTTTGAATGGTAGGCCAATACCTCTTGCAATATGTCCAGAACTAGAAACACAATCTTCAACTTAATTGTTCTTCCTCACCAGATATTCAAATAAATTAAACTTGGCTTGATTTGAAAGTGAGGATGACTATTTTAATTGTGGAGAGTTTGGGGAGGATAAAGAATGATTTCATAGGTCTAACGTACTCTAGATGTGATGTTGGTCAATTCTATCCTGAGTTGATCAAGGTTGAAAAATTGGTTAATATTTTTCTGCTCACTAGAGACTTGTTATGGAACTTGAACAACAAACAGAAAATAAGACTATGGCTAAATTATTTCCTAGAATTTAATTTAGTGCAGAATATGAACTAATAATCTTCTGATTAAAGCAAAGTTTTCATTTTTAAATTCAGTTACGATTTCTTTCCTTGTTGCTGAAAGTTTTTGAAACAAAATAAATTCAGATAATCCGATTTTATAACTTTGCTATCTTGCATTTCTTTAAAACTTTTAGAACTTTTCAAAATATTCTCAAGCATTAAAAATAGATCATCTAAAAATGCTAGTTGGATTAGATAAAGCTTACCTTCAAATTGAAGCAAAGTTCGAAGGCTTCAATCCGGACGAAGGTTGTGAAGAATGGCGACCTCTTCAAACCACCGAGAAGATGCGAAGAAGAAGACGAGGGCTAAGACGCGGACGTTGGGTGAAGAAGAAGGTTGCGACAACGAAGTGCGAAGCCGAAGGACAAAGACAAAGGCTGGAGTCGGGAAGACGCGTGAACTGCCGTCTTACGTCTGTTCGAACTTCGGGAGCGAGATGAGCAGAACTCACGAGGTTGAGTAAATTTGGGCAAAAATACCCTTTTAGTAAATTATTTTTTTTTAGGGTGGACCATTTGCCCACCCTGGCATGAATTGGGATCGGCCTGTGTTCAAACTGGTTCACATTCTAATTTTTGTTGAAGTAGATTCGAACAAGATTTGATCGAATCGTATTATAACCTGATTTGAGCAAAGTTTCCACAAAATTTGAACTAATTGGTTCAAACTTTCCTTCATACACACAAATCCTATAAGGCCTACCTATCAAGCACATTTCACACCACCTTTTCTAAGATCCCATCCACAATGAGCCCTCAAAAAAACCCCATTATGAAACCCCCTTCTCTTCTTATGCCATTAGTCTTATTAATAAGCCCCGATAAGCTCCCATCACAAAAACCTTTCTTGTCACATAATATGAACCCATTGGTAATCCCATGACTAAATCACAATGTGAAATCCTTCTCTTCACACACTGTTGGTCTCATCAACAAGCCCGCAACTAACTCCTATTGCGAAAGCTTTCTTCTTATCGAGGAGGCTCCAACAAACTCTCAATGTGAAAGTCTTCTCCTCACATGTCAATGGTCCCATTGGCGAGCCCCAGTGAGCTCCATAATTCCAAACTGTGTACAGGGGAATATATAGTGCCAAAGTTCTTCTTGGTTGTGAGGTTGTATTTTTTTTTTTCAGAATTTATGAGATTATATTGAGTTTATAATTTTAATTTTCAGATTGTGGTGGATACAATTTATTATTTATTTAAATGAAAATTTATTTTGGAAATTGTTAATAGATTTTTTATTCATATTATAACTATCTTTTTAGTTCATATTTCCTTTGAAATATAAAATTTTAATTATTTCTTTTTTCTTTTAAATTGAACACATATATTAACAGAAATTCTGATATTAATTTTAATATATATATATATATATATATATATATATATATATATATATATATATATATATATATGATTTGCGAATTATGCTTACATATGATTTGTTATAAAATATTTTTGTAAACATATTGAAAGACTTGGCATGATTGATGCGATGCTTTGCATGTGTTCTGATGTGAGAATGGATATGAAATGTCATATGATCATCTTTGCAACGATGAAACAAGTTAATGGACATTATCTCTATGATATGTGAGAAGAGGCCAGGCTTTCCTCCCATGATTTTGTAGCTATTTATTGAAGGTTTACCATATTAGACTACTTTCTATCTATTTATCTTTGTTCTCCCCACCACTATATAATATAATAATATTTTTCAAATGTGAACAAGAGTCAACATATAGATTAAGGTCTAATGTGTGATGATTCAACAGTTCTTTAGAGAAAGTTTATGCTGATTTTAATGAGCGAGTATCATATAATAATATTTTTCAAATGTGAACAAGAGTCAACATATTGATTACGGTCTAATGTGTGATGATTCAACAGTTCTTTCGAGAAAGTTTATGCTGATTTTAATGAGCGAGTTTTCTTTACGTTCATGCATTTATGTTAATGTTAGTGATTATGATCCCACAAATTTCAAAAATACATTGTCATGAAGGTAAAAAGAGAATGATAGTTATTGTCTCTCTCCAGAGATGTTAGAGCAACTCTCAATGAGCAAATCACCTTCCTCCTTTCCTCACCAACAATAAGAAGAGAGAAGCAATCACAAGCCATTGCTCTTGTTTGCTTGCCTTTGGCTCTGTAAATAGTACAATATGCAATGATAGGCTAATCATTTATACTCCAGAAATTGCAAAACTGGATTGAAAGTTTCATTTCAATCACTCCATCTTTTATCCATGGTGGATAAACAAGCCTGATCATAAAGTTGTATATAGCTATATTTTCAAAAAAAAAAAAAAAAAAAAAAAACCGAGTTCGAATTCGTTGCCATCAATTTTTTGTGGTCAGAGGAGCTCTACAGTCTCTTCGTAGGGCCTGTACTTGAGTCTCCTGGGCTCCAAGAAACTGTTTTCCGTCTCCACCAACGGCAGGCTTTGCCTCCCATGACTTCAACAACTCTTCAAAAGCAGGAGTTCTCATCTTCTCAATAAGGCCGGGACTGCACACATTAATTGGTCGTCTTGTTGGTGTCAAACAAGTTTCTTTGTCCACCTGATTGTCAAATGAAAACTATTCCTAGTAAGAACCATTGTTTCAACTGCAAAGAAAAAAGAAAATGATTTGATTAAAATCAAATAAGTTGCTTACCATGTATTCTTTCTCCAAACAATTCTCTGCATTTTCTGTGATCTTCATGGTGCTGTGTTGATGTCCAATCTGTAGTTCTCTCAACTCCGCACGGCTCGGTTCAATTAAGGAATCAATTTTTTCACAAGTTTTATGATCAAGCTTCAGTGAACCTACATTTAGAACATGTAAATAAACTATTTCTGAAAGTTTGGCATGAAGAAACAGTAGGAGAATAAAGGAACTTACTATCAATACATGAAAGAAGACCGTTGTGTTCAATATCAAGATCTTCTATAGCAGTATTCATGGAAGCAGATGATCTACAGTGTATTAGTTCATTTGCTTCTATTCCGCTTCTGCAATAAATTGGATATTATATAAAAGAAATGTTTTCAATTTTATTTTTTATTTTTTGTTTTTTTTTTGTTTTTTGCTTAGATGTATCGAGAGATGGAATACTTGAGGAGGGACTCCATTGACGATTTATTGTTTTGTCCACGGGTAAGCAAAGAACTTTGAGCAGTCTCCCATTGCTGCAAACCTGATGTTGCCATTGATTTGCTGCATGTTCCAATTAAAATTTCAGAGTGGCTTAAATAGCCTTTCAAAGAGTCAGGAAGAAATCACACCAACCATTCTTGGAGGCCTTCTTCTATGGCCATTTTCTCACTCTCTACTGTAGTGCTATCTTCACGGTAGTTGTTTTCAGTGTCTTCCATGTAGATAGTCCATTGTTCCTTCATTTGATCAGTAAAATCCTGTGTTGAAGAAACTTCAGTTTGCAAGAAACTAGTTCTTTCAGCATCCATCTCTCGGAGAGCAAAAACTGCTTCTTGAACCTATGAAAAAGCAGAAATATTAATGAAAACTCAAGAAAATATGTCCATCTACAAAATCAAACTGACGAGATTTTTTCAGCATTCTACAGCTAAGAAAATACTGCTAAAAGAGAATTTGTTGCAAGCCAAATTTAAGACTGTTGAGAGGGTAAACATTCTTGGTAAAGGATAATATAAATGGCAATATTAAACTTGTGCCTAGTAGCATACACAGAAATTAATTACAACCTGCATATAACTTGATTGCAACCAGTACTAATAGAGCAATTGAGAAATTTTATAAAATAAGGTGTATAAAATTAGTAGAATAAATATTAAATATGTGATATATAATTTCATTGACAATTCTTAATTTATTGTGATAATTTGGCAATGGTAAGAACATAACTAAGTATATTTTCCATTCAAACAATAATAATATTATAAGAAAAACTCGTTTGTTTTGAATGAAAATCTTTGAACACCTGTGCATAGAAACATTACTTAAAAGCTAGTTATCAAAGTTCGTAAAGTCGGTCTTTATGTCTTTTCCATAATAACATTGTAAGATAAAACAATGATGATTAAGATGGATAACATTGGCATTAAATCAAACCTCTGAGAAATTTAATAAACTATAGATGTTTAAAACTCCAATATAACAAATCATTTTTGAGTGAGTTGCATCACTTCTTAAGAATTTATAATAATGTCATTGTAATTGTTGAAAAATTTAGGAGTATAAACAAATATTAAAGTTTGTTTTGAGGGAAGAATTGACATTTGTAATTGTGTTATGTTGATGTAGTGTTATTAAAATATCAATATTGATTTAGTGTAAAGGTATTTAATGATGTTAGTGTTTTCTAGATTTTGACTACTACATTATGGGGATTTCGAAGATGTTACCGATTTCAACTAACCATTACATGTCACTTGCTTAGGACGAATAAACACTTTAGATACCTTATTTAAATACAATGTCTGACATCTTCAATAACATGAGCATAATAACATATTAGCATGTTTATGACATCTATTAAATCTATTTTGTGAACTTGTCTTTATCCAAACATATTGTTAGACCGATCCATTGGACTGGTCCAGTCGGTCTATATGGGACTGGCTCACAGAGACAAGATGCAGAAATCTTCCACCTACAGTACGAGGGATCCGACCGCCCGCTTTCTACAGAGCCATTTAGGAAGGATTTTGAAGGAAGTTTAGAAGGGAAATAGAATGTAGGGACTGTTTAGAGATTTCCTTTTGAATTGTATGCATTAAATAGTTTGTTTTCCTAGGGTAGAAATTTGAGATATCTTAGATTTAGGTTTTCTTTGGGCTCTAGCGACGTCTAGAGATTTATGAGAGATATATCCTCCTCTCGAATAGAGGATCAATTGTATAATGCTGTTTTTCTTCTTCTACTAGTGAATTTCAACTGTTTTTGCTTTTTTTATCAATAATGTTAGGTTTTACTTGAAATATTCAAGCACTTCCTATCACATGTATGGAGCAATAACAAATTTGTCAACTGCACCAAGGATAGAAAGTCTGAAAAGTGAAATCTCCAACTAATGTAAATAAGAGTAACGATACCAGTTTTTTCTTTCTAGCATTTGAATTTGCTAGCATTTCTTCTACTTTCATGAGAAATTGTTTTTCCTCTTTAGCAGAACACTCCTGAAGGCACAAGATAAAATTTATCAAAATATTACCAACATATTTTATCTTATGTTAAGAGAACAGAAGAAAGCTAAAAGGGGTCCACCTCAAATTTCTTCTCAAGCTCATATAATTGTTTCTTTCGAATAGTTTCTGATTCGTCCACAATCTTGCTTATTTTGGCTGCCTGAACATCTAAATTACAGAAGAAAGTAGAAGTTATCTTGGAAATAGATCTTGTAGCTTCCACAGTTCTAAGATGTCCCTGTCGATAACAATTCATCATAAGAAAACACAGGAAGAGGGAAATAAATAAGCATTGTCAATAATAGCTACCAACCTCATGCTGCTGCCTTGTGAAAGAAACTAATTTGTCTTCCGTCATAGAGAGGGTGGTTTTTAGCTCATTAAGTAACTGATTTCCCTCTTGAGTGATATTTTTAAGACACTGTAAAGGAAGGGAGGTAAAGTCAGCTCTATGTTTTAACGAAAATTTATGAAATAAGATAGATTTTCTTACATCTTCCAGTCCAGAATAATGCATTGATATTTGTGAGTTGAGTTTCCCAAAAGTTAACAGTGACTTCTGCTTAAGTTCGCCTGTGAATCCATCCATACTTCTTATACCATTACCATACACATCTTTCAATCTCTCCATCCACTCGTGAAGTTCTTTAGTGGTCTAAAGAGTTATGACAGAAAATAATATTCACAAAATTCATGAAAGGATAACAAACTAGCTTGGCATCAACCATTTAACATACCTTAATCTTCGCAGAAACAAATGACCGCACTTCCTCTTCCATTTGTTTGAGATGGTTTTCTTGTTGTGTCAAAGATGTAGAGACTGTGTTGTGCAAAAGACCCAACTGCTCTGTCAAATGGGAGTGAAATCTTTGCAGGATCATTTTGTTTCCATCTTCAATCTTGTTTTTCCTGTCTGAAATCCAATCACCAGAAATAAGCACATGAGAGAAGAAGAAAACATGGCATTACTCCTGTTTATATTTTTAGAAGCAAATTTAATGGGTATTGTCACCAACCAATTTTAGAACACAGGCCATAAAAATCTTCTGCTGCATCCTCAAGTTCAATTCGAAGCTCCAAAGCAAACTCAATAAGCTCTTCCTCTGAGAAAAGAGGGAAGATTCATGCCATACATGTCATTCTAAATATTTTGTCAAGACTCATAAAATAACTAATTTCTAAGAATATGAAATGCAAACGATCTTGGCCTACCAGACTCTAAAAGTTTAGATATCAGATATTCTTTTTCTTTAATAACTAAATTTGCTTGTTTATAACGTTGTTCGAGGTCAGATAAGGAGTGTTCCGTTTCATCCAGTTGTCTCTACAAAAAAAAAAAAAAACGAGTGTTAGTCTTTTCCAATTTCAAGTAGATGTCCATGAAAATTTTAAACTTGAAAGAGTAGTTCCATGCCTGAGTCTTTTCAAGCTTATCACTTAGATCCGTATGGAGTGTCCTCTGAGATCTGCAAAGATCTTTTAGCCCAACCAATTCCTGTTTTCAAGGCAAGGCCTATGAATTAAACTATACCAGTGATTAACGGGGAGTTTTGGCATTACTGAAATGGGAATGATACCTTATCCCTTACTTCCAGTTCAACTTCCAAGCATTCCAATTTCTCTGACATCGCCTGAAGTGCAGACAAAAGCTTCAGTAATAATCATGCCTCATTTAAATCATATAAATGGTATTGCAAATTATCAGAAGCTATTGAAGTAGTGAAATAACCTTTTTTAAAGCCTCGTCTTGCACAAAGCAATCTTTTGGAATGTATATACCGTTCTTTTCTCTTGCAGCATATAGTTCTGTAAAAAGTATCATCATGAAATAAGCAAAATGATCCAGTTTGCTTTAAAAGAAAAGCAGTTCCTGTATAGTTTATCATTACTTCATAGCACTGAAAGAATAGCTTGAGCACTTATTCAGATTGACTATTTGAAAGTAAGGACTAGAAGCCACAAAGTGGTAATTACTCTGAATAATTTAGACTAGCAGTCTCAGAATCCAACATAATCCATTCAAATATTCACTTTCCTAGTAAATTTGAAACCATTGAACTTTTCCGGTAATGCCGAAAAAATGATGAGGAGATCAGGGAAGAAACCTTGTTTTAGGCGGTCTATCTCAGAGTACAAATCCTTGATCAGTGCAGATTTCATCATCTTTTGATTGACCTGGATTAATGAAAGACATTATGAGAACTATATCTTATAAAGTCTATGGAACTAACTTTAACCAGTCAAACTCCACCAAGAGGTATTGAGCAATCTACCTCTGGCTTGTTCTTTATGTTTTTGGCACGGTGTGCATAATCCAATGTATTCAATGTTTCTTCCAAGCAGTGTATGGATGGTGAGATTGTCGCAACAATGCAAGTCTTTGTTTTTCCTCCTAAGGAATCTCTCAATAGTCTTGTTAATTTGCTATCCCTGAGGAAGTGAAAATTTTGAAGCAATGATTAGTCCTTGAAGAGGAGTATATATGCAAACGATAATAACAGAAAGTTGTTAAAAGGAGGTATAACCTATATGGAACATGGCCGGAGTGGTCAACAAGAGCATTAATAACTCGACCAAGTGTAAGCAAGCTTTTGTTAATTTCACCGGCTTCTCTTGCCCTATTCTACAATAATGAATCAATGACCAATCAGCAAATAATGTTGTTAGAACTGGGCATTTTTCAGTTATAATAGATGAAGTGTTACTTACATCTCTTGCACCAGACCTCGAAATGTTTTCGGAACCAGCTAGATCAACAAGATTAAGTTTCCCGCATTTGATCATCTCCTCACCCTCTGGAGTACACTCTTTCATATGAATTGTTATGGAAAAGATTGAATGTGATCGACTGCTTTGTTTGTTGAGCAATGTTTCTGCAGTACGCCTCTTCGAAGAACCTTTCTCTAGTATTCTATAGATTTCACCAGCAGTTGCAACTATCTCCTCTTCCAGGCCCCTTACAAAAACTCCTCCCTTTCCATCTTCCATTAGAGCTATCGGCTTCTTGGACTTTTCCTCTAAGAGCCTTGGTTCTTCAGGAGCCAGAAGATCTGTTATCTCCTCATTATATAGCTCTAGAAATGAAACTTTCATACTATACTCAGAATTCTGAGCCTCAAGCTTATCAAAGATCTGACGAACAGACCTCGGAATAACACCAGCATCATTTGGAAATTCTCCATTCTATATAAATTGTTATTCAAAAAATGGCACACAGCTATTAATTAATAGATTGAAAATAACTAATACGAGCATTAAAAGAAAATTTAACCTTTGCATTAACTGCTCCTCCTTCCATAGTGTATGTTTTTCCGGTGCCTGTCTGACCGTATGCAAATATAGTACAGTTATAACCCTCAAGAACTTCTCTCACAATAGGGGAGACTGCTTGCTCAAACAAATCATTTTGCAGTGATGATGGGCCGAAGACCTATAAGATTACACTAAACTTATACCAGAGGAAAGAACTCCTAGAATTTTTTTTTAATTAGGTATTGGATATCAAACCTTATCAAAAGTAAAGGTCTTATCAATCTGCTTGTTAGCAATGTTCTGAACAGCAGAAACTTCTCTCCGCTGATCGTTGCAGGATATCACCACGGGCGTGTTGAATCTCATCTCATCATCATTCAAAGGCCTAAAACAGTTCAAATAATTGAAGGAAATCAATTAAGTGAACATACACAATCTAAGATTTCATGAAAAGCTAAATTGTTCGCGGATTGACGTCCTTACCGGCATCGGACAATGACCTGAATATTGACCCCCTTGTCTTTATCATGCTTGCTGTTGGAGTTACTACTGGTATCGTTTGCTCCTTTACTCGACTTATCGCTGGATCGAGGGGTCTGCGGTGAAATAGGTATAAGACCTCCTTTCCTCTGAGAATTATCCATCAGCAAACCACTGGGAGAATCCGAATCTGCCGGCGATGATCTAAACCATGAACCCACTCAAAATTTTCAGCAAACCTTTAGTTTCTTGAATCCTAAAGATGATAAAAAGAAACGCTAATCCTAGCCTAAGGTTGGTTTTATTCTCCCAGATACAAATTCAAGAACTCAAAAAATAACAAAGGGAATGAGAAGCAAAATCTTTTGTAGTAAAAAAAAAAAAACTGAAAAGAATGAGTAATGCGTAAAAGAGGAAGAGCGATGAAGATAAAAGGAGAATGGAGGCTTACGAGCGACCGGGGAGAATAGGCGAATAGATGCAATACTGGCGAAGAGTTCTAAGTGAAAAAACACAAAATTGTGTTTCCCCTTCTCTTCTCGTTTCGAATGCAATCGGAATTTATTGGCGAATTTACGTTTGTTACGAATAGAACAAAGGCTAATTAAGTCGCGTGGAAGTGAGATGAGAGAGACGCATATAGGAAAGGGTAAGAGCTCAGAGACAGCGCTATGTGGCTGACTAGCCGTTACGAGTAGGATTCGAACGTTGGAAGCCGTCCAACCGGTCTATTATATTCAAAATTTTAAAGCAAAAAATTGCGCCATAGGATGTCTTTAAATTTTCTCACATCTTTTAAAAAATAAATGATGAATCTAAATTTTAAATTTAAAAGGCATAAATTGTAATTTTTTAAACATGTGATTGAATTTGAAGGATATCCCAACACATTTTAAGTCACATTGCTCTAACATACTTTCTTTTTTAATTTTAATTATTCTTTTTTTAATACAATAATTTAAAATATGTTAAACTTGGAAGTTGGAAAAGCATCATATATTTATTATTATTATTATTATTATTATTATTATTATTTATTTTGGATGCTCAGTGGGGAAGCATAATATTCGAACACATCATTCTTATTAAAACTCATGCCTTTTAGATAATGGCCTAAGTACCAACTAATAGGCCATAAGGTTACAAACCATCAAATTATAAATAATGATTAGCATCTAGCTAGTTATCTATCTATGGATTATAAAGTATGATTGTAATGACTTTTATAACCCAAATTGCTCAAATGTTGGAGTAAATTTTCATGGCATAGAGTTTTAATCAAGTTAATGAATAAAAAATGATTAAGACCTAGTACAAATCAACTTTCAATTTAGTCGAATTTGAATCACTTCTAACTAACTTGAGAAGTGAAATACACACACAAACATGCAATTCTTAGATCTTGAAACTATTTGAAATTGATCTGAAATTATTCTAGACACTATTTAAACTTCAACTTTTGTAAATTTGATATAGTAAGATAAATATGAGGAAATCAAAATTCTGTGATTTTAAATGCATAAAAGCCCAAAACTAACCCAATCTAAACTAGTTTTCCCTGATCCATATATTCTCCCTTTGATATGCAAGTCTAAGTGACAATATTTAATATAGGCATTGCCTAACTAGTCAACCAAAAAGCAACCCCAAACTCCTCTGTTTGGATCATTTCATATTTGATTTTAACTCATGATAAGGTGTTGTTATTTACATGATATTTATAAAGAAAAATTTTGAGCCTAAAGCATCTCAAAGCTATTGAAACCTATATAAGTGATAAAATCATAGGCAATTCATAATGTTTATTGTCTCTCAAGAAGGATAGTATTGAAAACTTCCGATCTGGAGATGAGTCCACAGCTTGTTACCTGCAAACTAAATTAAAGGAAATGCAAAATCAAGTGAGGAAGAAGAACCAGAAGAATGGAGAGCCAAGTTCTCTTTCATTTTCTCACTATCCTTTAAGATGCTACAGTATCTTATACTTATATTGTAACCAGTTACAAAACCAATGGTGATGATTCTATAGCAGAGAACAAATGGCTGTGATGAAGAAGATAAAAGCTGTAAAAGCTGCTCTCTTCGGCAGAGGAAGTGGAGTAGAGGAAACGTGAGCCGACTTATGTATATGCAGAAGTGCTTATCTGTTGTGTTTATCAGGCCCCCTCAAGTTAACACATGTGGGCTGCATTGTTAACTTGTTTCGAAGCACTTCAAATCGGGAAGCAGTGAGTGGCTTAGTAAAGATGTCGGTTGGTTGGTCAACCGAGGAAACGTGATGAACTGAAATATGTTGTGATCTAATGCAATCCCGTATAAAATGAAAGTCAATCTCTATGTGTTTGGTACGGGCATGGAATATTGGGTTATTTGCTAAAGCCAATGCTGAAACATTATCACAATAGAGCTTTGTCGGATTGTGAAGAGGGAGCTGGAATTCCGCTAGGAGGCGACGAAGCCAAATAACGTCGCAGGCAGCGGTTGAAAGGGCTCTATATTCCGCTTCAGTAGAAGAACGAGCAACTGAAGATTGTTTCTTAACAATCCATGAAATGAGTGTATCACCGAGGTAGGCACAGTAACCAGTGATGGAGCGACGATCAGATTTATCGGACGCCCAATCAGAATCTGCAAATGCTGTTAGTTCTAGGGAAGAACGGGTGATAGGCAGGCCAAGTTGAAGTGAGCCTTGGACATAGCGGAGAACCCGTTTTAGCAGTTGAAAGTGCACATCAAGCGGATGATGCATATGTTGGCAAAGAAAATTGACAGCAAATGAAAGATCTGGGCGAGTTAAGGTTAGATATTGGAGCATACCCACAAGTTGCCTGTAAAACTCTGGACGTGAATAAGGAAGAGCAGATGAGTCCGGAGTAGGTATAGCTGACGGTAGTGGGGTGAGGACTGGCTTACATCCGATCATAGCAGCTGTGTGTAAGATCTCTTTAGCATAGTGTGATTGACTCAGATGGAGGCCGGTTGAGGTATAAGTTGCTTGTAAGCCCAGGAAGTGGTGAAGCCGACCAAGATTCCTCATGTTGAATCGGGAGTGAAGAGCAGCTATTAAAGATTCAATAGCTGATGTATTATTGCCAGTTAACAAAATATCATCCACGTAGACCAAAATATATAGCTGAATGGAGGCTTGCTGAAAAAGGAGCAGCGACGGATCAGCAGAACTGGTCTTGAATCCATAGTTGTGAAGATAAGTAGATAAGGTCGCAAACCATTGGCGGGAAGATTGTTTTAAGCCATATATAGCCTTTTTTAAAAGGCAAACATGATGTGGGAATTGTGGGTCAACAAAACCCGCCGGCTGTTTCATATAAATTGTCTCGTTTAAGGTGCCATGAAGGAAGGCATTTGAGACATCAAGTTGCAAGATGGACCAATTACGAGTGACTGCCACTGTAAGAAAAGTTCGAATTGTTGTGAATTTTGCAACTGGGCTAAAGGTTTCATGATAGTCGAGGCCATGTTCTTGTTTAAAGCCCTGAGCGACGAGTCTCGCTTTATGACGTGCTATGGAGCCATCAGCATTGTATTGTTGACCTCATTTTTGTATGAGGTCACTTAGACTACTCTTGATCCTTAAGTTAATTTCCAAATCAATTCAAAACTCTAGGATCTTTCTAGAATCTCGACCTTAGGATCTATTCTAGGTCCTAGGATCCTTCTAGACTTCAGACCCTAGGATCTATTCTAGATCCCAGGACCCTTCTAGAAGTTAGACTTTGGGATCTATTTAGATCACAAGTCAATCCAGACTTTTATTTGATCAAATGTAGAACCCAATTTAAAATCCAGAATTTCATATCAAAATTCAAGGTCCAAGGGTTTTGTCCTAAAGGCCTTTTCCGTTGAATTTTCGAACACTTTGAAACCTAGTCAAATGACCTCCGATTCAGAGTCTGTCAGTTGCATACTGATGGGACATGTCTCTGGAGGCAACCCTCCAAATTTGAGCCCATTCCGAGGTCTCTAACCTCAAAAACTTAATCGAAACTCAAAGGCTGTAAAACCTTCAAATATTTACAGCTTATGCCACTAGATCTGTCACTTTGAAGATTCTGACCTTAGAGCCTTCACCAAAGCCTCTAGTCACTTCCAGACCTTTAATATTGATATGTTGAACATTAAACTGCATTTTTCTAGACCTAGTTTGACCCCTAGTTGACTAGGGGTCAAAATGACCAAAATACCCCTATGGAGCTCAAATGTTGATTTTCAACCAAATGAACTCCGAATTGAATGCAACCAACTCCAACAAGTTTCAAATGTCATTTCAAATGTTTTGAACCTATTCCCAACCCCTGGCTCAACCTGGTTGACCAAGTCAACAGGTTTGACCCAAGAGGCCCTTTAAGGGTCCAAACATATGTTTTGACCCAAATGACCTCTCTAGGTCATCCAACCATTTCCATTAGTCTTGAAGTGCCATTTGAAACCTGTTCGACCCAAACCCAGACCCTGGGTCAACCTAGTTGACCAAGTCAATCTAGGTTGACCAAACAAGCCCTTAAGGGTCAAAACAGGCATTTTGACCAAATTGACCCCTCTAGACCTTGGGACCACCTCCAATGGTCTCCAAATGTCATTTCAAATTTGTTGATCCCATTTCCAGGCCTTGGGTCAACCTGGTTGACCAAGTCAACCTAGTTGACCCAAATGGCCCTTTAAGGGTCCAAATAGGTGTTTTTGACCTAAATGACCTATTTAAGCTATGGAACCACTTCCATTGATTTTAAAAAGTCATTTCAAACTTGTTGAGCCTGATCTCGGACCCTGAGCCTAGCTGGTTGACCAAGTCAACCAATTTTGGCTTAAGGGCCCATTAAGGGCCCATTAAGCCCTTTTGACTCAAATGACTCATTTAACCAATGGAATCACCTCTACTAGACTCCAAATATTGTATCAAACCTACATGGACCAAACTCACACCCTAGGTCAACCTGGTTGACTCAGTCAACCTAGTTTGACCAAACCAACCTTTAAGGCCCTCCACTTTGAATTAAATTTAAAATCCACCCAAGTCTTTGTTAAACCCTCTCCACTCTTCTTAATCAATTCCCTAAATCACTTTGGCTGCCACCTCACCCTTGGTCAACCAGTTGACTGGTCAACATGGTCAACAAGGCTCTTTAAGGGGTTTAAATCCCCATTTGGCTTGATCCAAGCTAACCCTTTCCCCTCTCAATCCATTCCAGCATTTTCTTTTAATTCCTAAGCCTCCTCCCATGCCACCTCAGCATACCTGGGCCCATTGACTGGTCAAACAGTCAATGGGTGGTCAAAATACCCTTTAATAGGCCAAATTAACCCCCTTAAGCTAATACACTTTAATTAAAAACCCCTACAGCCATTTGAACAGTCACTAGAAGCTTCCTAGGATTAATCTTGACCTTTGAATCCAGATCAAACAGTCCCCATCCCTCCATGTGTCCAAATGGGGACAAAAATGGCTTTCCATGTAGGATGTACCCTTGTCCTTGATTCCTCCTGCTTCCACCAACTCCCTGGACAGGTGGCAATCATCTAGGAGCTCTTTCAAACAATCTCAGCCACCCATTCAAACTGGAGGGGTTTGAATAGGGCAAATGAATTAAATGGAGCCTCATTCTATCCTAGCCTTTCTCTCACCACCTCAAGGATCCCTAGCCGAGCTCTCTGCTCATTCGACTCTCCAACCATCTCCTCTTCACGTCCCGATCAAAACCCGGCCGTCAAACCTCGCCGGCGAGTACATTCCGGCGAACTCAAGCTCAAACCCGTCTAAAGCTTATTCCAGGCGATTCGTGGAGCGTCGGAGCTAGGATTCAACTGGGAACTTAATCGTGGACAGTCTACAAGCTCAGAGAATCCAAAAACGGTCCAAACCGTCCATTAAATCTCGGTAAAATCCTAAACCTAGGTTAGGACACATAAATTTAATTAACTTTATATTAAATGTGTATTTGATAATTTTAAAACTTCCCCATTATTTCTGTTCATTTAAGATATCTAGATTTAAAATTTTAAATGTTTTGGTTTATCGGATCGAGCGAACAAGCAAAAAAAACCTAATCTAGGGCGTTCTCACGGCTCAGTCCAGGTATCTCGTTTTTGGACCGTTGATCGCCCGATCAACGGTCCAAACCGAGCCGCACAGCTCGTTTGTCCGACCGTGTTTCTGATCGCCCACTTCACCCGCCGTCCAACTAGATCTGGGCCCTTGAATCAAAACACGGAATGAGCTCCCCGTCGTTTGATCTCGTTAACTGAGATCAAACGGCGAGATTTGATCCCTGCCGTTGGATGGAACCCGCGAGGATCAGACGGTGTGCGAGACCTGCCGATGTGGATAAGTGGCGGAATCCACTTGACTGCCGCCAGCCGCGTGGCGCAGTCGTTCGCTGCCGCGTGGAAAGATGCATGGACCCCAGCCGCCGCCGTGCGCAGAATGCCAATCATTGGCCGCGCACTGCTGTCCCAATGACGGTGCGCCACGTGGCAATCCCGAACCTTTTTTAATTTAAAGTGATTTAAAATTTGTTTTTAAATCATTTTAAATTCAAAAAAATGCTAGAAAATTTAAAATATATATATATATATGTATATATAAATCTGTTTTTATAATAAAGTTATTATAAAATCAATTAATAATTTTATTATTATTATTATTATAAATTATTTAGATATTAAATATAAAGTATCTTAAAAGTAATATTTATTCAAATATGACTAAATATTTTAAGATATTTAATTATTTTATTTTAAAATTTCAAGATATTTTAAAATTTCAGAATAGTATTAAAATAATTAATTTGAAATTAGTATTAACTTAATATATATTATTTCATTATTTTAATTTAAGTTTTGGTTAATAATTAATAACACTTAATTTAAAATATTAAATAGGAATTATAATAAAATAATCTTGAAAATTCAAAGAATATTATGTTAAGTAAATTTAGAATTTCAGAAAACACTTAATACTTGATTTAAAAAGTATTTGAATTGTTAATTATTTTAAACTAAATTAAATATCTTAATTAACTAAAAAAAGGAGAATTCCTAAACAAATTCATATTAATTTAAAAAAAAATTAAAATAATATATCAAAATTTTCAGAAAATTAACAATTTTAATTTAAAACTATTTTCAAAGTTTAAAACTTAATTTATTTTGATTTAGTTTAATTATATTGAATATTTTAATATTTGATTATTATTTAATTAAATATTATATTAATTATTTTTTTAAAATAAAAAAAAAGTTATTTTCCGACTTCTTTAAAAAAAACAGTGGATCTCCATGCTCTTTAAAATTTATTCTAATAATATTTTTATTTAAAATGTATATTTACATATATAGGATTAAATATATTAATATATTTTCAAATATATTTTAAAACATATATATATTTAAATTTTATAAGTTTGAGAGATCCTTTAGAATTTTAAGTATGGATTGAATATATGAATTGAGTTTATGGGGAATTGATTAGTGAATAATTGCATGTTAATTGTTCACTAATCACGTTATTCTTCATCTTAATTAATATTAGTTCTTGCATGTTTAGATTATGCACCCACCACTTAGGTTTAGGCTCTCCTAGATTTAGGATTTGTTTGGTGTGATTGTATATTGCTCTTTATGTTGCTTAAGGGTTAGTTAAAACTTTGATTTGAACCTATTTAAACTTAGTGTCATTAAGGACAATAATTAAGGACTTTGAATAAATAACTTAGAAAATGCATTGCAATTAGGATATACCTTATTTGAACTTGAAACTTTGAACACTTAAACTTAGTGACATTCTCAGCTTTAGGAAAAAGTTTCACTGAATTTAGAAATCATTAAGACCCTTAATTAATTTTCCTAAGCTTAAGCCTTAATTAAGCCATTAAACCTTCCCAAAATTGTAATAAATCCATTTTAAATCCAAAAAATATGTTTAACCCCTCTAACTGACCATAATTAAACCCTTAACCAATGAAAATTAAAATCAAAATTATTTGACAGCAAATTAAACCTTAATTGAATTTTAAGTGAAATTGAATATTTAATTAATATAATTAATTAATAATTATTAAAAATTTCAAAAATGTCCCAAACTAGTTCAAAAAGTCAACAAATTGGTCAAACCATAGTTCAAAACTAGTTCAGAACTTCAAACCTTTGTAATAAAATGTAGAAAAATCCGATTTTAACGTACTTACCTTCTAACTGATAGTAGTAAGGTCTAGTATTTTAATAAAATACAAACATTCCAGAATTTGAGCTTAATCAAAAATTCAACTTTTGACCCTTTAATTATATGATTAAAATATTCAAAAAATTCATAAAATTCAAAGTTACTCTAAAATTCCAGAAAATGTTAACTTAATGTTTAAAACACTCAACAAACCTTTTAAAACACAACAACCATCCTAAAGATGAAGTTTATTGGCTGGACTACTCCGGGCTGCGGGGCTAAGTGTCCTAAGGAGGCTGGTTCCTCGAGCCTGGTGGCACAACGCCACGAATGGATTCCAAGGGGTGTTAAACCTTAAAAATAGATGAATCATTAATTATTTAACCTTTTAAAACTTATAATTCAACTACATTAATTTGGTTTATCGGCTGGACTACTCCGGGCTGCGGGGCTAAGTGTCCTAAAAAGCTTGGTTCCTCGAGCCTGGTGGCACAACGCCTTGAATCGATTAATGGTAAATTTAAATTAATTAATTTTGAAAATCAGCGACCAAACATTTCTAATAAAATCCGTCAACCCTTAACCCTTAATCAATCTAACTCACTTAATTATATCGGGTACCACTGGGTAACCCAGGCCTACGAGGCTATTAACTTAGCCCCAAGGAAGGTGAAATAAACTTCACGTCCTCGGTGTGAAACAAAGGTGATATCCAACAAATAATTAAACGAATCTTAAAATTAATCTTAAGCCATTAATATTTGAATTCAAACTTAAATCCCTTAAACCTTCCAACCAATCGAACTTTAGACAACTTTAACTAATAATCCTAATTAGGACACATCAAAACTACACGACCTACCTCACATACTTTAGATGGTTTGCTAGGATCACCGACTCTAGTTTTAGGATAGGCCGGTGTTTTACTTTCTGCAGTTGTGTGCCGAGTTTTTCGAGTTTTTACTGCATGCTGTTTGCTAGTGTAAAATTGATGTGTTTATTTATTTCCTGCATTCTGTGATTGATTGTACGATAGATTTACCCCTAGGTTAGGAGCGAATTATACTTGTGCAATCTTATGCAGGTGGCCATGCTCGTATAGGGAGCTAAAAATTAAAGGGGGCAGTTAATAAAAAAAACATATATATACTCTTTGCACAGGTACCTGCCGCGCTTAAGACCCCCTTTAAATAAAAAGAGCATGGCCAAGTGTGGCTAAAAAAATTGCGTTTCAAATTTTCATATTATAACTGCTTGGGATTGAATATATAACTGTTGATTATTAGGATGACCTTGCAGGATCGAGTCTAGATTTTTCTTATTTCTCTCAATGTAAATTTAATTCAGTTAAGGTTGTATTTTTTTTTAAATGATTTGAGATTGGGATATAAATATCCAATTTGAATTCCAAAGAGGTGAAGACATCCCTAAAGGGGAGAGTCTTCTTCCATTTGAAATTCAAATTAGGATACTTTGCAAATATCCAAAGGGGAAAGATAACACCTCGATCAAGAGGGAGTTTCTTTCCATTTGGATATCCTGAACCGACGAATCGAGATGTTCGTGAGAAGATGAAGGATTGGACAACGAGAAGAATCTCAAGTCTCAAAATCATTTGATTTAGGATTAGAAATCCGGGTTGTAGTCAGTGGTGCCCGGCCACTTTAATTCATTGTAATTTTTGAGATGTAATAATGAGTGGCACTTGCCATATGGACATTCAATTTGATATATTTAATTGATTTATTTAATTGATTGCGCATTAGAACTCCTGTTTTTCTAGTCTTTTTATTTGCATGCCGTGTTTGATTTAGCCTGGAATTCGAATTTAGGCTCTTAGGGGTCTGTCAAAAAATTCTTCTATTTTAATTAAATAAAAATTTTAAGATAAGATAGAAACTCTAAACGGTCTTAAGAAGTAAGCTCGGACTCGCCGAGGGTTTTTCATGCATTCATATTATACCTTCTCAACCTTGTTAGGCATCTCCCCGCCTGCGGGTTCTGGCAGACCACCTGGCCTATGAGGGTGCCGATCTGTCAAGGGGATGTTATGCAATCTCTAGGGAAAAACCTATTTTATAAGCCAAAATTTTTAAACTGCTACATACAAATTCTGCATTCAATCGAGTCAATTAGCATGCATCGCATTAGCAACAAATTTAAAAGAGTCTAATATTTAATTGCATTGCTTAGACATCAAACCCAACATAAGTTTAAGGGACCATTTAGGATCTGCTCTAGATGTCGGTCCCGTTCTCAAATACCTTTCTTAAATAACGTCCCTATCACTCTACATAAAAAGACCGGATTCATATTTTAAATCGTTTAGGTGGTTTAGCTGGCTCCCCAATCCAGGCCGGGGTAAGACCAGATTCGCATTGCATTAGCTAGGTTCGGGGTGCTAACTTTTAGTGCCCAATTTAGACTTAGGTTCTGAGGCTGGCTCGGGCCATAAGACCTCAATTTTCGGGAATTGAATCCCAAATTTCTAATAAAATTGACCATTCAAATTAAAATCCTCTTTCAATCAAATTCAAGCTCAACACTTAGGATAGGCTGAGGTGTTTCTGAAGTAATTCAGAATCTCAAAACACCTCTTACCCTTCTTCCTTTGATTCCAAAAATAAGTCTTCAATTTTGATCCAATCCCGATTGAAAATTCCAAACCTTAATCTCTTTTGACATCAATCGTTGAAAATCTTAAATAAAATTAACACCGCTATTTTAATCGAGAGTTTTCGTAGGAAATTCCAATTTTCTATGATGTAATTAACTACGAGGGCTTGCGCTCGTAGGAGATTTAGTAACCCAGAATTGATTTTCAAAATTAACTTTTTCAAAACCCTTAATTAATTATCTTTGGGGAAATTTAAAACTTTGAAATTCGAACCCATTAGGGAACGATATGTTCGTCTTTCGAGGCGATATATTGTTCATAATAGAGTATTCAATTTCAAAATTCCAAAATTAAATATTTCTCAAAGAAAATTAAATATTTTCCAAAACTATTTATAACTAAATATTTTTTTTTAATCAAAACAAAAATGGCGACTCCGCTGGGGAGCTATCTCTCTCTCCATCTTTAATAGCGGTTTGAATTTTATTAAATCGGTAGTCTCAACTACCTTTCTCTATGTTGGTCCCTCTACCCATTTCTCCCTTGGGTGAGTGTGGCCAACTCAATTAAAACATGTTAAAAGAGAGGTGAGTGTAGGAAGCCTCCCTCTAAATTTAGGCTTGGACATTTTGCCTCCAACTTGGTTGGTAGAGCGAAAGAGTCAAGCCTATCCCTTTCCAAACCTTTCAATAAAGTTTAGAAACTAGCATGCTCGGGCTACTAGTGGCATGCTAAGTTATATAACTTATATAAAATTTCCTCAATTTTCAAAATCTAAATTCTAGTCTTTTAGTATAGTTTTAATCCTTCCAACGTCTAGGTAATCGTTATGATTGTATCGTTGTATATTGAATTGTAACAATTTCAATTCAATATATACGATCAAGCATAACATTCATTTTAAAGATTCATTTTAAAATTCAATTATTCCGGTAGAATTAAGCTATGACATTTCATTCTTAGTCCGCTAACTAGAATGAAAGAGTCAAGTAAATTCCAAATAAATCTCCCCTAGTTAATGTGGACCTTTTTGTTGGATGAATATCCAACACCTCGAGTCCCAAAATAAGGAGAGATGCTGCCGAATTTTTGAGTTTTCAAAACTCTTTCTGAAATCTTTTCAAATCAATTATCGTTGTTATATGTTCTTCTACGACGATCATCGTAGTCAACATATACAACAAACCTTAAAACTCGATCCGGTACAAATTCGTCATTAACATTTCATCCTTTAAAGATTGAAAGAGTTAGGTCTTCTTAGTGTTTTTCCCGACGTTTATTTGTGAACCTTTTGTTGAATGAAAATTCAACACATTGAGTTCCAAAAATAAGGGGAAATGCTGCCGGATTTTTGAATTTCCAAAATTCAATTATTTCCAAATTCGAACATCTTATTCAAATTCAGATTATCGTTGTTATATATTTTCCTACAAAATTCCTTTTGTAGTTGAATATATACAACGACAATTCAAACTCTATTTCAATCAAAATCAAACTCTATATTCTATCGTTTTATACCGGGTTATAACTCTTATAACCCGATATATACGATAAAATATAAATTTATTTTCAAAATTCAAATTCAGGTTTCTAATTCAAATCTTCTCCTTTCCAATTCTCAGACAATCAACTTAACTGCAATGGCTGGCAAACTACTGTTTTCAATGGATCGTGATTTACTGATTGAAGAATTAGTGTACTAAAACTCGATTCAGTTTGGGATAGGGTTTGAGTCCCTTAGACTGGTGATGAATGGAAATACCTTAGTGGACCTTGCTGTCAAGGATGAGAAAGATGCCCCTGTAGTTCAACTAGCCATAGGAGCCGGGAATGGTGCCCCTCCTAGTCTGTGGTCAGCGTTAGACATCGCTAATGCGCCCAAAGAATTTCTTGAAGATGCAAAGAAACTGGAAGCTGCCGCTGCAGGCAAGATAGTGTTTGAGAAAGGGTCTTCAAGTTCTGAAACTTTATATGGAAGTAAGAATTCCAATAAAAATTATTTGAGAAGATTAAGAAAGAAAATCACCAAGACAAAGAAAGTGGCCGAGCTGAAGGCCTTGAGTAAAGTCAATCTTGAGGCTGTCGAGGAGCTGCCAATCCCTGCCTCTTCTCCACTCCTTAAAGGGAGTCATTTTCACCCCCTCGCAGCTTCTGCAGGGGAGGAGAGAGTTACTCGGATAGCTAGCACTCCGCCTAGCCCAGTAGACTATTCTGTTAAAAGAACCCCGAAGGAGAAGCAAGTTTTAAAAGCTAGAATGCTTAGAAATATCATTCATACTTGCGCTGCTCAAGTAGGGCAAACGAAGGAGCAGTATGTGAAACACTTGAAGGGAGTGATTTCACACAAACTAGAGAAAGAAGTTCTGAAGGAAGAAAAGTCTGAAGCCAAGAACTTGACTCCTCAACCAGTGAGGAAGAACAAAAAATTTGTTAAACAACCTGTATCTTCAGTCTTGGTAGATGGATACCACTGGGTGCCTCGCCTCCCGTCTGCAAAGACGGAGGAGATAGTATTAACCGGGTCTGGCCAGAGTCGCTCTTTTAGTGGCAGACCACCGACCCCACCTTCAAAACTGTTAAAGCTGGCCCCAGTGATAGTGAAATCTAAAGAAGTCTTTAAAGAGTTTAAACCAGTTGATGTTAAGGGCAAGAGGCCCATGTCGCCAGAAGAATCATGTGCCAGAAGAAAGTTCAGTAAATCCATTGGGATTCAGTTCAGGGAACCTCAAATTCAGATACCAGTTAAACTCTCTAGACTCCCAGTTCAGGGAAGTGAGGACTCTATTCGTGTTGATGTTGGAGCCCCAGCTGTTCAAGCCCCTCCATCACCAATTAAGATGGATGTCCCTCACCCTACTGAGGATGTCACCCTTGCGACTACCGACCTCGGGACAGTCGGAGGGGAGGAGACGACCCAAGATCCTGATCAAGAGATGTTAGATCAGCTGCTGGTCAGTGAAGAAATCACTGAAGATGATGTCAAGATTAGCAACATTTTTGATAATTGGATGTTAAGAATATGATCAAGTGATGAGTTTATGATGGATATTTAAGACACCTCTATACTGAAAGCAATAGATGGGAGAGGCCAGTTGAAGAAGTGGTAATAAGAAATCATCAGAGATATCCTTAAGAAGACGGCTATGATTGATGAAGATCAAGTTCAATCCGATGAAGATGACTTTGTTAGTTGAGGAAGAGCCAATAGCGGACGTCCATATGGTTAAACTCGTGCGTCAGCTAAAGATGCTGAGCCTTCTAAGCCCTCACTCCGAAAGGAAGAAAGTCAGCAGCAGTCACTCAGATTCAGACAGTTCTG